>CM066164.1:64325499-64805499 GCA_033629205.1 Lithocarpus polystachyus | reverse complement strand
ACACACACACACACACACACACACATACAATAAGTCTAGCCAATTTTATATTTCAAAAATATGTTAAGACAGTTTAATGAGCGTACATTAACACATGTAAATCTTGTGATGGCCAAATCACATTATATCTGCACATGTATCAAGAGTAGCAAATAATATTGCGTGTTGTGTGTGAAAAACATCGCAAGATTGCATAAGTGTATACATATTATGACAATTTGAGATATGAGAAAATCGCTTTAACTCACACACAATCATAACTGTTTGATAGGGACTCACCTTCAAGGTACATCCTATAACTCCCACATCTCCTAGAATACACGTTTGCAATCATATAAAGCATTTTGTTCTTTTTGTTTTTTATTTTTCTTTGCATATTTTTTATTATTATTAAGTATATCATACATGGGCATATAAGAGAGAGAAAAGAAATACCCAATGATGTTAAGCATTTGACATTGTACTTTTACTATGCCGAAACATACAGATGTCATTGATATTGCACTTTTACTATGCCGAAGTATATAGATGTCACATCATGATTGGCGGGTAACAGTGGTGAAATGGTTATTTATGCATTTCTCTTAGGATTTTCTAGTCCTACCTGTTAGAAAAAGTGATATGAGTGTTAAGTACAAGAGATTACTTAATCTTACTCATCACAAACACGAGCCATAAAAGATGCTCATCTAAGGTACACAAGATGTGCATAGAGATGTTCATCTAAGCTACAAAAGATACAAAGTTTAGAAAACTTTGTTTCAATAGTCATCCAAGGTACACAAGTACCAATGTACACAAACACACAGTTTTTGTATTTTTCTAATTTTTCCTTTTTATTTTTATTTTGAAAACAAACAAAATAAAAATTAAACAACCAAACAAAAACAGACAAACAACATGACAGTATGAAAGAAAGATGCAAATGCATGAAGGCATGATAGAAAGGTGATGCATAAAAGCATGATTCCAAAAGTAGATAAGAAATCAAGCAAAGAGAGTCCTACTTTAGATAGAAAGAATTAAAGCAGAGGACAAACAAAAAAGATAATTAAGTTTTAGGCTCATTTCTCACTCATATAGCATGAGTCTTTGGCCGTGAAGATGAAAGGCACGTGTCCTAGTATGTCTACTAAAAGACATGGAAGAATTAAAATTCTTTTAAAATTGAGTTAAAAAGCTCAAAACTTTTAATAACTCTCCAAACAAGGGTGTAGGTCCTTGAGAGGAAACTTGTGACCGTTTAGACACTTACTTTTGAGAATACAACTTAAAGCAATTTGGATGAATGTGTCTAGAAACACTACAATGGTGACAAACATGAGGTCTAAAAAAGGATTTAGAATTAGCCAGATCAGTTTTGAATTTCATACCTTTATTACCTTTCTCAGATTAGAGCACATAGATAGTTATTGATCCAGAAACTGTGGAAGAGGAAAGGCCGAAGGAAACAGCCCTAAGCCAGTCTTATCAAAACTAGGCTTTTGAGCACTCAATACCTCATCAAGCTTTGCACTGGACATCCTCTCTATTTGAATTCTAGTTTGACTAAGCTCAACCTCAAGATTCTTAACCTTCTCTTCTAATGAGGTGTTCTCCATAACAAGAGTCTCAACTAACCTTGTAGTCTCATCTAGTTTGACTAGCAGAACAGCTTTTTCAGTTTTTACCTTATTAAGCTCTTTTCTACAAAGATGAGAAGTCTTTTCAGATTTTATGAATTCAGTGCATAGCTTATCATAGGCTTCCTGAAGGGTCAACTTCTTGGGTACTTTATCATCAGAAGAATCCTTACTGTCATTAGCACTCTCCATAATCACCTTATCAGTTGAGACAGCAAAGGTCATAACGTGACTACATTCATCCGCATACTCATCAGAAGAGCCATTCTCAGTATCACTCCAAGTAGCAACCAACCATTTATCTTTTGACTCCTTGGTTTTTTCCTTCATGAGGTAGTTTAGGCAATCTATCCTCATATGACCAAAATCTTTGCACTCATGGCATTTGATAAGGGATTTCTCATTTTTGCCCTTCCTTGAGGATTTAGATTTCCTAGGAGGTTTGTCCTTATCCTTTTTCCTAAATTGAAGAAGCTTTTTTCCTAAATTGAAGAAGCTTGACAATCTCATCTGTTATGAAGGTTAGATCCTCATCCTCATCCTTGTCATCATCTTCATCTTCAAAGTCCTCAATCTTTTCCTTTATACCCTTAAGAGCCAAGTTTTTACTCTTTCCACCTTTTCCCATTGAGCCTAATCCCATCTCATAGGTTTGAAGGTTCCCTACAAGCTCAGTCAAAGGAAGTTGATCAATGTTCTTCACTTCTTTAATGGCAGTGATCTTTACATGGAATCTGTCAGGTAAGGACCTAAGGATTTTTCTAACAATTTTGGATTCTACTATAGATTCTCCAAGGTTGAAAGCAGAATTCACAATATCCTTCAGTTTAGCATAGAACTCATCAAAGGTCTCATCGTCCTCCATCCTTATTTCTTCAAAACTACTAGTGAGTCGCTGAAGTTTCACAGTCTTTACTGCCTTGGTACCTTCATAGGTGGTCTCAAGAATGGTCCATGCTTCCTTCGCAACTTCCGTGGATGATATTCTCTTGAATTTCTCATTGGTTACCCCACAAAACAACGCATTCAAGGCTCTACTATTGAAATTTGCCGCTATAATTGTTGCTTCATCGCAATCCACCGGCACTTCTTTTGGCTTAATCTAGCCAACTTCAATAGCTTGCCATACCTGTTCACCGAGAGCCTACAAAAAAACTTTCACACGAGCTTTCCAATACGTATAATTAGTGTCATCAAATAAAGGAGGAATCAAAAGAGATTATCCACGATCCATGACAACGGGGGTCAAGGATTACACTCAGGAAATTAATCCAATCAGAGTGTACCCGCTCTGATACCACTTGATAGGAAATATAGACCCCGGTTGATAGAATTAACAAGTTTTAAATCCAAGTTGTTAATTAGATTTATTATGAATAAAACTTGTTAAAACAAATACATATCAATATCATGTCAAAAGTAAATGCAGCGAAAAAGTAAATAAGACAAGATATGATGACCTAGGAAAACCAATGAAATAAACTAGTTTTACAGTAAAAAACCTAGAAGAAAACCTTCCCAAAAGGCAACCCATTATAGTAAAGAGAAGTTTCAGATCTAATACAAAACCTTTGTCCCTAGACTCTACAATCCCCGTAGATGAACTTATAGCAAAAACCTTCTACCGCTTCAGAATCTCTGAACTCTTTAATATATGAACGACACTCTTTAATGCACGGATCCCAGTACGTGACTAACTTCTTTGCACGAATCCCAGTACATGACTCACTCACCAACTAGAAGAAGATTATTGGCTGCAAAGTTTTTCATTTCATCAACAATGAAGATCAAGAAGCACTTGGTTACAAAACCCTAAGGTGCAAAAGATGCAGTAGCTTCTTTCAAAGAGAATAAGACATCGGTCACCTTTTGCATGTGTTCTCCTTGAATTTTCTTATGTGATGGCCTCTAAAATAAGTCTTATATATGTCTAGGATGGTGAGAAAAGAAACCTTACACAAATATATAAGCATGGGCCGAAAATCAGCTCTGAAAAACTGATTTTCGTAATTCTCGATTGATACCTCGATAGATAGTATCTGTCGAGCCTCATTAAACCTCGATAGATAGATATCTGTCGAGCAACTGTCCAATTTTAATGAATCAGCACTTCTTCACTTGTTTCTTGGACAGATTTGCATAACTTCAATACTAGACTTGAACTCTTGTTCCTCAGAGTACTAAACCCATCCTAGATCTACTCAATTACAAGTAAAGTCTGTTTTATCAAAAGATTAACCAATTATATAAAATAATGACATATGTTTCTAACAAATGAATCACATATGTCCTAACACCTAGAGAGGTACTGTAAATGAACAAAACACTTTTTGAGATTTGGAGAGACAATTGGATCAGTGTTTTAAGGTTTCACTCTCTACAATAGAGAGTATTTTGTGTTTAGCATGGCTGCTGGAGATGCTTTAAGAGGAACAACAACCTTTGATTTAACTAAATTTGAGGGATCAAGAAAATAAGCATTATTTGTGATCGAGCTAGTATATTTTGGGAGGTTTGCAATTTGATTGAAAGAAAATCACAGCAAATGCAAACAAGTTTTATGCGTCCTCTTAGTTACTATACAATGTATTATTCATATGCTTATAGGTATCACAAATCCTCCAAGCCCATTGCAAGATTTCCAATAAAAAATAAAACTAAAAGTAACTAGGACAGATGAGAAAATTAAATCTCTTTTGTCAACAAGTTGGTAATTAAGATCTTTTGTATAAACCCAGCTTATGCACTGCGTGTTAATTTCTTATAAGCTCTCATGAGCTTGCAAGCATTCTAAGCATATTTACAAGTCTACTCATGGAGCCCAGAGAGGATTGTCAAAATGCCATTCAAATCAAAACTACTGTATCTGCCATAAAAAGCTACATTTGGGCTTTTTTTTTTTTTTTTTTTGAATCAGTATTTCAATTCACGAGCTCAAAGATTTCAAAAAAGTGTTCTTAACACCATGTTATAATTTTTTTTTTCCCTTCAGCTTAATTAATAAGTATTCTATGGTCATACAATACTTTTGATAATCTTCTCCACATCTCATCTACCATGTCATTCACATCCTCTCAATTTGTGGTTTATCAATCAAATATGTTGAAAACTCTTGCTCTTTAGTATTTTCTGACCATTTAGTCTTACAACTCCTTTATTTTTGTTATATTTTACTAAATTTATATTCCATATACTCTATTTAGTCATATTTTTGTTTTTGATGAATTGTTTTAGTGGTACTTAATTGAAAGCCTTCGACTGTAAAATATTACTCCAAACTTTTAACTTGACATTAACTCTACATTTTAGTTTTGCTAACTGGAATTTAGCTAAATTTTAAAGAGTTACACATGAAAGCTCCTATTCTTATATTTCCCAAAAAATTGTTTCTCACAAAAAGATAAAAGAAAAAAATAATAATATCATATACACGAAGTGGCAAACTTCCCAATGTCTTTAAAATAACCACTTTAGCCATCGTATTGGAGTGGAGTGGGGAGGAAAATGGACTGCAAAGGTCTTTTCAACCAATGGCATCAAACCATATATATATATTCAACATGTACAGCTTCTCGTGATGGAGCCCAGTCCTTGAAAACGAATGAGCTTCAACAATAGTAGCATATGATGTAAGCTAGGCAATAATGCCTGCTTGGGGACCCAAAGCTGCCCATGTTGGCTGTTGCTAATCACTAGTTGAGCATAATATCATTTCTTTTAGGCCTACTTCTCTTTTCGTTGAGTAATCTATAGGATTACTGAATACAATAATAAATCAAATAATGCATGTTAATTATTTACTTCGACATGTACCATAGTCTGGTTTAATTAAGACTCATATGCCTTCTGCAAATTACGTACAAAGCCCCTTTAAGGTTGCCAGACGACTTTATGGTCATTGTCTTATTCATTTTTCTGTTCCCATAATTTTTAAACCCACTCCCTCCTCTTTCTATTTACGATAAGAAGGCATTGACTCATATTTGTTCATATAAAAAACACCAAGTGCTATGGCATAATAGCAAGGTAACTAGGGTACTCAAGTATTTAAAATTAGCTTCCAAACCATGGATGCTCTTAATTCAAGTGGTACTGACTCTCCCTTAGGGAAGACTTCGAATATAATCTCCAGAAGAATTGTCCCGGCCTCTTAAAATGTTACTATATGAAAAAAAAAAAAGAAGAAGAAGAAGAAGAGAAAGAAAGAAAGCCAAGCAATCAAGTGAAATAACAAATGAGCAACATAATACTGCCAAACAAATGTATTGAAGCAATAAATGAGCAACCTAAAAACAAACTACCTGGGGCCGCTAGGTTATGGCCCGTTCTTGCATGGATTGTCTTTTCTTGACGATGTGAAAAAGATAGGTTTGAAGGCAAAAAAGTTAAAACTCATATATACTGTAATAAATATATAATGCGTATACGGATTCACTTCTTGCATTAAAAAAAGAAAAAGAGAAAGAAAAAGAAAAAATATATATATATATATATATATATATATTTATATAAAAGACCGAAACACCGATCGATTTTTGGTATAAGCAAATATTAAACTCCTGTTTTCTTGTTCAATCATCAAATACTTTACTATAATTAAGTTAACTGGAATCTACTGTATACACTTCTATGATCTAATGAAAATGATACTATCAGATTAGGGATGAAAATTTTACCTCTCCCCGCTTGATCACTCGCTCCTCCCTACTTTACCCCACACAGGTTTTCCTGCCTCGCAAAGGTTGTGGGGCAGGGATGGTGCGAGATTTTAGCCCAGCACCACAGGGTGGGGCGTGGATGAGTTTAGACTTTTAGACTCTAAAACCCTAATTTGAATTTTAGCCCCGCACCAAGGGTTGAATTGTAAATTTTTTATACTCTAAAACCCTACTATTTAAACAAACATATTATCAACTAATTTAATTCTACCTAACATGGTTCTATACCTTTTTTTTTTCTCTCTAGCAAAGTTAAAAATAAGGTACCAATTTAATGTTTCTTTTTGTCTTTATTAGAAACAAATTTATATTCCATTGAATTATTGATTTTGTACTATGAGATTTTTGTTTTTATTATGATATTGTCTTGTTAAACACTTGGATAATATTATTTAGTTTTTGCTAAAAATTAGTTTGATTTGATAGGATGAATTTATTTGTAATTTCAAGTTTATTTTTATTAACGAAATAGGTTTTATTAAAAAAAATACTAGTTGTGGACAAATCAACAAGAGATAGAGTTTTACGGGGTGGGGCAGGACTTCGCGGGGATGGGGCAAAAAAAAAATTCCACGTTATACGGAACGAGGCGGAAATGGAGCAAGACAAAACTATGCGAGGGGGGGCAAAAACCCCATCCTTCAAGCCTGCCTCACCCTATTGCCATCCTTATATCAAATATATATATATATATATATATATATATATATAGGGACACAAATAATCTATATATATATATATATATATTATAACCGAAACTTCTGAAACTCTCACAATTTTTCACGTCAGCACAATATTTAAATAAAACTATCATTTTATTTAAATAAAATTATTTTTGTTTAATCCAAACTTAACAAAGAGTGAAACTCTATCTCTCTAACAAGTCCAACTTAAACTCAAACTCATCATTTTTTTTAAACAAAATTATTTTTGTTTAATCCAAACTTAACAATAAGTAAAACTTTATCTCTCTAACAAGTCCAACTTAAACTCAAATTCAAACATTGATATTATTATTATTATTATTATTATTATTATTATTATTATTATTATTATTATTATTATCTCTCTACCTCACTAACGTGATATTTTATGATAGGGTGCAAACTTATAGTTATGAATTATTCTTTTGAATGTAACCCAATCTTTTTCTTATATTTTTTTATATTTTAATCATATATATTTTATTTTGTTTCAATAATTTCTAAGCCGTGAATCATTTGATTCTTTAATATTTTTTAGCCTTTCAGAAGTTTTAATATCTGAATTTTAACGTTATTTTTTCTGGTATCTGAAATTGTCTGACAAATATTTTGTAAGCTATTGCACATTCAAGCAATGACTTCTTCATCAAATTGTAACACAAATTGAAGTCATATAAGAGCAAATCATGTAATGGTGTAATTTCTTTATCAATTTAAGATTTTACAAAATTTTTTTATTTTACCTCACAAATAAGTAAGTTTCCATGCATAGCACGGAATAACGACTAGTTGTGTATAAGAGAGAAAATGTGCATATAATATCATATGTTAATTTTATTAGTAAAACTTTATACGGTATTAATATCATATGTTAATTTTATTTGTGTGTGTGTGTGTAAAACTTTGTACTTTCTCTAATGGCCATAAATGGTGCCCCAAATATAATGGCGCACAGTTCTGTCGCTTGGCAGAATTATCAATTATGTTAAAACAGACTTGCTAGATGCATAAATCATAAATGTAATAACTAATAAGAAGAAAGTGACTTGGCTCTGCCGCTTCTTGAGTTGTTAAGTTGATTTTAAATGAATTGAGTTGCGCGCGAAGAATGTTGGCCGTGCCTAGGTTCACGCAAAAACTTGGAGGTGTTTTGTTTGCCCCCCTTCCATGGAGAAATTAAATCCATTTTAACTTCTGTGTACAATTAGTAAATTTCATGTTTCAGATTAATTTTATAAATGGTGTATGAATTGTCACAGTTAAATCCAGAATTTTGGTCTCCAAATCAGTTAGTATATAACAAGCAAATTAATGAATATTATAGGATTTAATTTTATATTTCTTTGCCATAATTGATTTTACCAACCTTTTTAAGTAAAGAGCTTTGTAGTTTAGTGGCATTTGTATACTCTCATTATAAAGAAGTACGATGGGTTGAATCTATTCTTTCTTATCTATATATATATATATATATATATATATATAAAACCGAAACTTCTGAAACTCTCACAATTTTTTACATCATCATTATAATTTATAAAAAAAATTTAATTTTTAAAATTAAATAATGAGAGAGTCCTAACAGGAGTTTCTCTCTTTCTCTCTTTTCCTCATCATTTTAATTTATAAATTTTTTTAATTTTTTAAACTAAATAGTAAGAGAGTCTTAATAGGAGTCTCTCTCTCTTTTTTCTTTAATCCTAAAGTTTTTTTTTTTTTATTTATTTACGTGAGTCTTTTTTTTAAAACCGAAAGTGAGTCCTTTAAAAAAAAAAATTCCGAACGTGAGGTCTAATTAAAAAAATATATAATTATTTTTTTAATCATAATTCTAACGTAAGTCTCTCAAAAAGTCAAAATATTCGGTTTTATATTATATATAGATAATAATAATAAGGTGGCAAGTTCTAAGAATACGAGAATGCAATTGTTGATTTACTATCAAGATAACATGGATTAGATTGGTAGTAGATAGTAGATTTAATTGCAGTTGAGTATTATGTGAAGTCATCATCATAGAATAACACACGTCGGAATGTGTTATGTGAAACTAATGATATGAAAGAAAAATAATTTTTCTCAATCATTATATTGAACAAAAAATAACTTATTTTCATTCATTTTCAAGTTATATATTTTTAAAAGTTAAGTCATAAACTTTTAAGTAAAATAAGTACTTTTAATTTTTATTTAACTATTCCATGCATCACGCGGGTTAGCGACTAGTTGTTTTAACTATCAAATTATAAAAAATAAAAATAAAAACCTCTCAAGATATAATTTATTTATTTATTACATAATAATAATAATAATAATAATAATAATAATAATACTTTCTCTTCTCTCTCTTTTGTCTTGTTTTTTTTTGGTTTTTTAAATCCATTCTCTCACTCTCTGATTTTGACCACCTCATCATTTGACTCTCACAAGCATGAAAACCACCACGATTAAGAAGCTGAGCTGTTGGCAAAGTTGATTTATCTTGGTGTATGTTTGGATAGCAGCCACGTTTAGTGTTTTTTGTAGGTCTCGTGCATTATTCAAGGAACCCACAAGTACTTTTTTTTTTCCAAAAAAAAATTTTTAAAACTAGGTCCTACGATACTATTCACACATTTAAAAATTATTTTATTACAGTATTTTCAATTTTGAGTTTTTAACGATAAGCGGTATCCAAATAGACCTCAAGTATGTGTTTGATTAATTTGATTCAACTTTGTAGTGCACAATCCAAATCCACTAAGTTCAATTTTTTTGGATTTGTCGATTGGGCTTTAATTGTAACATTATGTTGTTAGGTTTTTTTGGGTTCAACTAGGTTGTGCATTTTGTTTTTATTTGTTTTTTTTTATTAAAGAGAAATAAAAATTAAAAACAATAGTCAATTTTGTAAGTTAAAAAAAAAAAAAAAAACTTAAAATTGGTTTTTAGAAAAATTCCTCAAAAACCTAAAGAACATTTTATAAAAATAGTTTTTTGAAAATAGGACCAAACACGTCCCTAGGTTAGCGTGCACTGATATCTTGTCGTTTTTCATAACTTATTGGAGTATTTGTTAGGAGTAAAAACCTAAAAACTATCTTTTCTTTTCTTTTCTTTTCTTTTTTTTTTTTTTTTTGATGGGAACCTAAAAACTATCTTATTTTCAAAAAAAAAAAAAAAAGCTTTTGTTAACGAGTGTATTATCACACCCATTAATTGAGAATTTAATGGATCTTACTGTATTAAAAAAAAAAAACAAAAAAAAATATTTATTAATATATTAATTCAAAGACATAGCTTACAACCAGTGTACTGAAGTATTATTAGACTAGACTCAACAAAAAAACAAATGCGTGTCCAATTTCTATAACCCATTGGTACCGTGTTGGCTCCAATGCACGGTGTAGTAGACCCAAGCCTTACCCTCACTGTTGGCAAGGCACGCAAACTTAGAAGCAGACAGGCGACATGGATGGATAATCCAAAGAGGAGTAGAGGGAGCCCTCTTTGTACACGTGAGAGGGGTAGATGCTTTTAATTTATCCCTCCCCCACAGATGACACGTAGCACGGCAAAGCTATTATGGGCATTACACGTTGCGCAACGTGATTGGGCAGGGGCAGAGAACCGGTGCGCTGACGTGGGACATCGCTGTCAGAAAGAGCTCCCCAGACCCCAGAGGACACCAAAAAGAAGTGGGTAGTAGTGATGGCCTAATCACTTCGTGACAAGCCTTGATTGAAGTGCCCTTATACCTTTGCCACTACTTTTCACACTTATTTACTCTTTTGTCATTTCTGTCCCTCTAACCGCTTTTTCCTATCTGCTCCTCTCTCTGTCTTCCAAATTACCATTTTACCCTCGAGTACATGACCTATTTTCTTCATTTCCCTAATTCCTTGTCCACCCGTTGCTTCTTGTTGCTTCCTATACGGTTAACAAATTATATAAAAAGCTAAAAAGGTACCCACCCTATTACCCTTAGGTTTGGGGGTGTTGGTTACAACTACATTTTTGTACTGTAAAAGAAAACAAAGGTGTTATTTTATCATTGGTGTGGTGGGGGCTTCTACTCCCCTTTTAACTGGTTGGAGTAAAATCAGCTAAGATGTCTATGTCATTAAACAAAAAATATTACTCCCTCATTTTGAATGCTATACTATTACCATCACTCTGTAGCATCAAATTATCAAAACTTCATGTATCCTATTTTGAAAAAAAAATTATGAATCCAATTGGTTTGTTGGTTGATTTGAGAGAATCAAGATTTCCTAATTAATAAATGTATATTATTTTATGCTTTGGGAGTCCAAAATCTAGACCTCTAAACTAAAAACACACTCAATAATAATGTTTTTTAGCTTCCTTTTTTAATGTACATCAAATTGTATAAAATAAGGTAACATTTAGCTTCAAAAGAAAGCTACGCTATTTAGTGTTTTCTATAAGTAGAAAAGATTTACTTAAGGACTATTCTCTAATCATCAATCACATTCTTATCGAATTATTCAATTCTTAAAGGTCGGTAACATACTACTTTAAGCTGAGAAAAAAAAAATGATGCTTCGAATGAATTTTAGAGCTGTATTCCTGTAAATTGATTTGGATTACAGAACATAATAAAGAAGATGATAATAACACCTTGAGAGGTTCCTTCCAGTTTTAGTGTGAGTGCTGGTTACCTCTTTACCTAATCTTTTTGACTCTCGGCGTCTTTCATGGGCAAATGGCAATTAAGGAAAAGTACAAGGTATCTAATGCGACTGAGGCAAAAAAGTTAAAAATGTTTGATGGTTGAAATTCTGTTTCCATGCAAGGGTACTTTTGCCATAGAAAAGTACAGCCATACAAACACATAGAGTTAACGACTTAGCGTGTAGGAGTTGTCTACTGGAATTGGATGGATAGGGATGTAAACAGTGAACACAAATGGAAAGTTGGAAAAAGCAGTGATTTTTGATGAGTGGTAGTATACCTTTTCTACCCTTGTAAACTTTTATTCCATTATTTTACACTATATATCTCATTTAAAAAAAATATATAATAATATTATATTAATTATTATATTCTACTTTATTTTTTTTTTATTTTTTTTTTTAGGGTGGATGGTATGGACTATGGATAGAGATAATGGGTAATGGCCTTGGCTAGCAGACATTTCTTTCTACCACCATATTTTGATATTCTTCTCTCTATCTTTTGTTTTTCATAGATTCTAAATGCCCATGAAGAAATCACTCTGCTCAGCTTCTTTTTCTTCTACTGCTACTGCAACTGCAACTGCAACTGCTTCTTCTACAACCATTCTTGGTCCTTATAATAGAGCTGCTTCTGTGTTAAGAGTACTGTTGTTCAGGTTGGTTTACTCAAATAGTCAAACTTCAAAACTCACATACTTGAACTCCTCCTTGTTTTATTTCAGGAAGTTAAGGAAAGTTACAAACTAGATTCTTTTTTTGTTGTTGGGGGGTTTTGTTTTCTGATTTGTTTAACTAAATTTAGAATCTTTGTTGGTTAGTTTGCCCATTTTTCTGGTTCTGGGTTTTGGTTGGTAGTTAACAGGATAAAATCACAAAAATTTGTTTGGGATTAGAAACTCAGAATCTTGGGATTCTTTGATTCCTTTTTTTGGGTGTGTGAAGTGAAGTGAAATTCTTTTCTCTCCGACTTTCTCTTGCATTTCCCAACTCGAAGCTATTTGGTTGGATAAGATAGCATCTTCCCACTTCCACCCATCACTATCAATCTTTCCTGTTTCTAGTGAATTTGGAGTTGGAGTTGGAAGGTGAGCTTGAGGCTAGCTGAGCTTTTCGTTTCTCCTTCTTTCTTTTTCTTCTTGAACTTCTTGCAAGTTTGAATTTTTCTTTTTTGATGTTGGGTTTAACTAGACAGGTTCTGTGGATTTGATAGTGGGTCTCTCTCTTTCTATCTCTATCTATATCGCTGGAGGTGGCAAGAAGTCAAACCCACTTCATATTGCTACTGTTTCTTGTTGTTAAGTTGTGTTGTTGGTTACTGCTGTTGATGAGTTTGCTTCACGTAGTTGGGTTTGGTCTAAAAGTGGGGCATCTGCTTTTGATGCTATGTTGCTGGATTGTGTCTGTAATTTCCATGAATTGGTTCATTAATGGTGGGATTATGGACACCAAGTCTGGTATGTTTTGTGATAGTGGCAAGATGTGGCTTAAATGGTGGGAAAAGATCTCAGGGAACAACTGTATGATCCACCATCACTACTACCAGTATATTGGGTGCAAGAGAGTCCCCAAAACATGGTGGAAGAAGCTTTTGATGACATGGGTAGTTGGTTGGCTCATAGTGTCTTTATCGATCTTCTGGTACATGAGCTTACAAGTTAATGAGAAGAGGAAAGAGACCCTTCAAAGTATGTGTGATGAGAGGGCTAGGATGTTGCAGGACCAGTTTAATGTAAGTACGAATCATATTCAAGCCATGTCCATTCTGATCTCAACCTTCCACCATGGCAAGAAACCCTCTGCTATTGATCAGGTAACTTAATCTCCTTTCTTATTTGGGCAATTTAGGACAAACTCTCCATTATGAAAGTGCTTTAATTTCCCTTGCTCTAACCTTTGTTTCTTTCATTAAATTTTTTTGGTCAATAATGTCAATTATGCAAATGGCTTAATTCACAACCACCCTTGAGCTATTTGTCCAGTGACCTCCTTTATTTGGAACAATTGCACGGTTCTTAATCCTTTAGCTTTTCATTATGCTACAATTTCATTACACAATTGCACTTTGTGATATGTCTTCTTCATTTGGAGGGATTAGTTCAAGGTCTCAGTTCCGGTTGTTAATTTGGTCAATTTAGCTTAATCTAAAACCAGATCTGAGTGCTTTTGATATGATCACCAGTATTTAGTCAACAAATCAATCTAACTTTCAAAACTTGTAGAGGACTTTCGCGAGATACACAGAAAGAACCGCTTTTGAAAGGCCTCTCACAAGTGGCGTGGCATATGCTGTAAGGGTTCTCCACTCTGAAAGGGCACAATTTGAGGAGCAACAAGGTTGGACAATTAAGAGGATGGATACTCTCGAACAAAACCCTGTCCATAAGGATGACTATGCCCCAGAAGCTTTAGAGCCATCCCCAATTAAAGAAGAATATGCTCCTGTCATCTTTGCACAGGATATCATATCTCACGTAATTTCGATCGATTTGTTGTCGGGGAAGGTAAGTTTCTTTTCTATCTTCTGCATATTCTCTAGTGATTCATTATTTGTTGGCAATTGACCAGATTGAATTATTGAATTGAAGTTCAAACCATTTACATTGAAACAGAATTTGCTTATTACTCAGAAAGCTCTTCTTCTAAGTCTTAACATTATGAATATTTTAAATTTGTAAGTATTTGATTTCACATATGATCTTCAAATGAAAATTTTCAACCAATTATGGACCAACAGGAAGATCGTAAAAATATATTGCGTGCAAGAGCTTCTGGAAAGGGAGTTCTAACTGCTCCTTTCAGGCTACTGAAATCAAACCGTCTTGGAGTTATATTGACATATGCTGTCTACAAGAGGGATCTCCCCTCAAATGCTACCCCAAATGAGAGGAAACAAGCAACTGATGGGTATGTTCTCTTAGATAGATACTGATTAGGAACATTTTGTTATGGTTTCTTGAATTCTCAACCCGTCCCCTGATGGGCCCCCACAAAGAAAAGAGGGCTGTAAAGCCTTATATATATATATGGCTGAATAAATATATCTAATTATTCTGTGGTAATACTTTAGTAGATGTCACTTCATTCATCATTTAGGTTAGTATCTTAAAGTTAATAAAATTTCAATAAGCAAAACTATGTGGTTCAATCAAAATAAATTGTTTTTCTGACTAAGAAATTCTGGATGGCTGGACATTTCATTCAAATTCAAACTGACTAATCTAGTATATTTTCCATATGCAAGGAGTCTGATGCCATGTTAAGGTGTGAGTCATTGGTTCAAATCCATTAAGGGGCTTTGGCTTTTATCATAAAACCCCAGCCAAAGAGTTCTTAATGAAAGAATAATAGAGATATTGTTGATATTTATAATGATACTGAATTGCCAATTGAAAAAAGAATAGAGCTTACTGTATATAACACAAGCTTTCTCCACCAGTGAGGTGTGCAAAAGTTTCGTCATGCCAGACAAAGACTGGCCATTGAGTCCAAAAGTAGAAGGGAGTTTGGTTTCAAGACTCACATGTTCAAGGTTTGACCAAATCTGTTTACCCCCATAAGATGTTGAGACAACGCATACTCGCATTTTTATGATTGAAGTATGATGACTTTACCAATAGTTGAGACCTTTTTGAGAGATGTTTCGGCATATATTCCTACTAACAAAATTTCAACTACAGATGGTCAAAATTCTTATCTGTTTCTTGATTTTGAAGCTACTATCCAGCGTCATATCAATTGGTTGAAAAGTCTGAAAGAAAGTCGTCGTTGGGGGGATTATACCTATAGCATTGTATCCTGAGAAGTTGGAAGAATAACAATGCTTCTCCCACCTGAAATTCTAAGAATTTATTGATTCATAGACGGGTTGACTGATACATTTTAAATTTAAAACAGCTTAATATTGCCCTTCCTACTCCTATGTCGTCAAAGAGGCAGTTTTTGTGGTATTTGGGTTTGGGATGCCTCAAGCCAATGTTCCAGTAATAGGCACTACAAAGTTGAAGTAACCAATGTCATACTTCCAGGAAAGCTAAATACACCGAAACAATGGGTAGTAAGGGTCAGAGAAGTCTTTCTTAAAACTAGAATTCTTTAGATCAAAGATTTGGGCAAAAGGGGATTGCCTAATAACCAATTTGGTTCTGAGGTAGGGAATAACCAGTCAAACCAAACCAAAAGATGCAGCCAATATTGATTTGAGGCAAAAAACTAATTTTAGATTTTTATTTTATAATTTTTATAAATGGGGTTGTTAGGGGAGGGGAATCTGAACTAGATGTATGTAATCTAATTACCATAAGACAACTCTAATTGAAATAGATGTAGCAGTGGCTTGTTGGAATCCCTAAGTCTTTACTTGATCCAGGATGTTTGGTGAATTTGCAATTCTTGAACCCCTTTCATGGTCATGTCACACTGAGGTAGTGCAGAAGAAAAAATGCTGAATCTTAATAAAACTCAAATTTATTGTACGCAACTCATTCTGGAAAGATTAAGGTTCGCACTTATACGTCTTGTGGGGATTTTAATTGGATGACTATAATGAAAAGGCTTACTAATGTCAACTAGGGCATATCAGATAAATAAATAAAAAACTAATAAGACTTTCACCATTTCCACTTCTGCCAAGCAGGTACATTGGTGGTGTCTTTGATGTCGAGTCACTTGTGGAGAAGTTGCTTCAACAGCTTGCTAGTAAACAGACCATCCTTGTGAATGTTTATGACACTACTAATCTCTCACATCCAATCAGCATGTATGGTTCAAATGTATCAGCTGATGGTTTGCAGCATGTTAGCACTCTTAATTTTGGAGATCCCTTCAGGAAGCATGAGATGCATTGCAGGTAATCATTAAGCTCTTCTCTCTGCTGATTATTATGGGTTCTGCTTATGAGTCATATAGACCTCTTTGGTTATTTTGTTACCAATTGCGGCGTCACTTCAAGATTCTGGAAATTTTGTCATTTTGAAAGCTTTATAATAAGTTGATCCTGTCATATGACTAGTCGACCTCTTTGTAACTTGATGTGACTGTACTGTTACTGGTTCCCAAAGAGCCAGTCTCCTGTATCTTGAGAGGAAAATTGTAGCAATAATTGAAATTTAAGAGTTGAAGACTTGAAGTGTGTGCAAAACTAAGTTCATTCTTGACACAGATTCAAACAAAAACCACAATGGCCATGGCTGGCTATAACAACTTCAATTGGCATCCTCGTGATTGCATATCTTGTTGGATATATATTTCATGCAACTGTGAATCGAATTGCTAAAGTGGAGGATGATTACAATAAGATGATGGAGCTCAAAAAAAAAGCCGAGGCAGCTGATGTTGCCAAATCTCAGGTGCTTGATGCTTTAATTACATAATTACACTATTTAGCTTTCTCTTATCATGCACATGTGGCCCTAATCGAATTACAACCTTCTGTAGTTCCTTGCTACTGTCTCCCATGAGATCAGAACCCCAATGAATGGTGTTCTTGGTGAGTCTTTTCAAACTGTTGCTTATTAATTTAAGTCAGTTCTTGATATTGCATGATGTTCAAGGTAGAAACTGTTGAGCCATGACACTGCAATTCTGTTAATTTTTCAGGAATGATGCATATGCTCATGGACACAGATCTTGATGTTACTCAACAAGATTATGTCAGAACTGCACAGGCCAGTGGAAAAGCTCTAGTCTCACTCATAAATGAGGTTTTAGACCAGGCAAAGATTGAATCTGGCAGGCTTGAGCTTGATGCAGTGCAATTTGATCTGCGAGCAATTTTAGATGATGTTCTGTCACTCTTTTCTGGAAAGTCCCAGGAAAAGGGAGTGGAGGTAATAAGTCTTTCTAGTTTTGCATTATCACTCATTGCATGCTGCTTTTCTGCTCTACATTTTCGCTGTCAATGTACTGAATTGATGGGCTTTTGCATGGCCAAACTCGTGGAGCAGCTGGCAGTTTATATTTCAGACCGGGTTCCTGAAATGCTAATTGGTGATCCAGGAAGGTTTCGCCAAATCATTACCAATCTTATGGGTAACTCGATCAAAGTAAGTACACAGTAGGTTATAAAATCATTACCTTCTAAGCAGAAAAACTTTATGGGAAAAAGAAAGATAGTGTTTACCATTACTTAAAAGATATACAGAGAAAGAGAAGGGGGGGGGGGGGGGGGGGGGGTGGAAGGGAACAAACAATCATGAGAATCTATTCTGTCATTACTCTATGTAAAGCAAGGTTGGTTTGATATTAAAAAATGAGGGCTTGTAGATGAAAGCGTCTTCATTTTCATCTGGGGGAAAAAGAGTAGAATGATGAAATTTAATGGATTTAAAGAATTAGTTTTTTTTTATCATCCAAAAAAAAAAAAAAATTGTTTTGAATTGTGCTATAGGCATAATGGTATATTACATAGGAATTTTTAGAATGTGAAAGCGATTAATGTTAATGAAATCTAAAGTTATGCTGCCTATTTTTTTGCGTTAAGTAACAACAACTGATAATTATGTTGCAGTTTACAGAGAAAGGACACATATTTGTCACTGTTCATCTTGTCGAGGAGGTGATTGGTTCAACAGAAGTTGAGACATCATCAGAGAACACCTTGAGTGGATTCCCTGTCACTGATAGATGTCGTAGTTGGAAAGGATTTAAGGCTTTCAGTCAAGAGGGATCCACTTTTCCTCTCACACCGCCCTCTGACTCAATCAACCTAATTGTATCTGTTGAGGATACAGGAGCAGGCATTCCTTCGGAGGCGCAATCTCGTGTTTTCACTCCTTTTATGCAGGTTGGTCCATCCATCTCCCGAACACATGGGGGCACGGGTATTGGCCTGAGCATAAGCAAGTGTTTAGTTGGCCTTATGAATGGGGAAATTGGTTTTGTGAGCATTCCAAAGACTGGTTCCACCTTTACATTTACTGCTGTCTTCACCAATGGCTGCTCCAATCCCAATGAGTATAAAAGCCATAAAATTAACAACCAATCCAATTCTGCATCCACAGAATTTCAGGGCATGACAGCGTTAGTTGTAGACCCTAGACCTGTACGGGCTAAGGTCTCAAGATATCATATCCAACGGCTTGGAATTAGTGTTGAAGTAGTCTCTGATTTGAATCAAGGTTGGTCTAACATAAGCAGTGGCAATGGGGCTATTGATATTGTCCTTGTTGAACAGGAGGTTTGGGATAGGGATTCACACCTTTCATCTCTTTTCATTAATAACTTAAAGAAAATTGACCGTCGGACTCCTCCTAAGTTGTTCCTTCTAGCTAATTTTATCAGTACATCCAGAACAAGTGCCACAACTTCAGGTGATAATACCCCATCTATCATCATGAAGCCCCTGAGATCAAGCATGCTTGCTGCCTCATTACAGCGAGCCATGGGTGTTGGGTGCAAGGGGAATGCCCGCAATAGGGACCTCCCCTCTCTCCGCAACCTTCTTCTCGGGAGAAAAATCCTTATCATAGATGACAATAATGTGAATCTGAAAGTAGCTGCTGGTGCTTTGAAGAAGTATGGTGCTGAAGTGGAATGTGCAGACAGTGGAAGCAAGGCAGTCTCATTGCTTAAGCCACCTCACAGTTTTGATGCCTGTTTCATGGATATCCAAATGCCAGAAATGGATGGGTATGTGATGCTTGATTGCCTAATGATTTCAGAAAGGCTTTTCTTTAGAAAGCAAGAAATAAATAAAATATTATTCTAATGATCTAGGTCTAAAATCTGTACTCATAGTTGTCAAGTTAACCATTTGGGTAATTGTAGGCTGCCTTGTGCACAGTGGCATCTGTTTTTATCAAGTTTTTTCAAGATTGTTTTTTATTTTTTTTTATTTTATCAAGTTTGTTGTCATTGATTATTAATAGTAACTCTCTTTGGATTGAATGCTTTGCTCTTTCCATTGATGACCTTTTTTCATTTTTACTAATTTGAAGACGTGATTGGTAGATCAATCACGAGATCTGAGAACCATTGAATCTTCCTTTGGCACAGGTTTGAAGCTACAAAACTAATTCGGGAAATGGAGAAACATGGAGAAACATCTGTGGAGGCCTATGATAATGTTTCAAACTGGCACGTTCCCATTTTGGCCATGACAGCAGATGTAATCCAGGCTACACATGAGGAATGCCTAAAATGTGGAATGGATGGATATGTTTCAAAGCCATTTGAAGCTGAACAACTTTATAGGGAGGTTTCACGGTTTTTCCAATCAGTTCCAAATGGGAATCTATAGAGACGACTTCTATTCTAATGGCTTGCCAATGATAAAAGCATGACTAGCTGTTCTCGTGGATGCTTAGGAATACTTAAATGGGCTCAAATTCTTTCCAAGAGTAAGTTCTTCAGAACCAGAACTTGATTTGTGATTTTATAGTTGCTAAGGGGTGACTATGTTCTTTAGAAAGTGTACTTAATTCATATGAATGGTGTCAAGAGCTCACATCAAAAACTTGATTCTTAATCATTCTTCTGAATTAAAATTGGTATAGTTAAACTCTTAGTCTGTTGACTTATTTTGTGCTTTTTATATACAGGAAGATATTTGCTGATTGTGGCAGAGTGTATATAATAGCGCCATGCATGATTGGTTAGGATTGAGTTTTTGTTGATTTTTCTGATGAGCCAGATGTAGAAGACAGTTCATTTTTTCACGTGTAAAGTTCATCTCATTTCCAAGCCTTTAACCAGGGGTTAGTTATTTGAGGCATCTCTGCAAGTGAAGGTTCTTTGATGGGACCGTAACTGGGCCAAGAAAAATCCCTGGACTTGGATGTATCATAGAAGCTCTGAGGTTGCATCCTCTTCACAGGGCAATAATAAAGATTGCAATCCTTGAAGAGATCTCACCCTTTCTCTGAATGTCAATTTTTGTATTATAGTGATTAATTCAGTTGAAGGAATGAAATATAACTTCTCGGCAACAGGGGAGAATGCATTGTGCATATTACCTACAACTTCAATAATGATGTTTGATGTGTACGTACTTATATAGTAACCCCTTTTTTTTTTTTCCTTTTTTCTTTTTTCTTCTTTCTTTTTTTCCTAACAATGCGAAAAGTTTGTCCAACAGAGAATTGATGTAACTAAGACACTCTATACATTTGAGTAATATCACCATTCTTGCCTGATTTGTACATTTCTTGAACCACTTCGGCTAATTATGATTTTCAGTATGGTATCAATGCAAGCATACTTCTTGAACACCTTGGCATACAACCAAGTTATACTGTTGAGTGTTGTGTGTAAATTATTGTATCTACTGGAAATCTAAATCATTTCCCTAAGTAATTGAATACAAGTAGTAATACTAGTCTTTAATTGTTCTAGAAGCAACCTCAGAAAATTTTATTTCGAGATTGGAAAAGGATTTAATAGATCAAAATAGGCGCTTCAACACAGGAATTCAATAGAACAAGATGAACAAACTTGACAGCAAATTGTTACTTGTACAACCATGCTTGATAACTGCAAATTGGCCCTTCCAGCTCTCCATGTTATTTACGAAAAAGGACCTTTTATTTTGATGAATTACCTGCTAGCTCAACTGATTATATACGTAAAAGTTTTGTATCTGGGCCCTGGGGTCTCTGTGAACATTTTTGCATGTAATCTCCTATGATGTTTTTACGTAATCAACTCTTTCCTTTGATGTTGTAATCTATAATCTTCTTTCTTTCTTTTTTCTTCTTATTCTTCCCCCTTTTTGTATTTTTATAAACATCTTCTTTTCTTTTTAACTTACAAAAAATGGAGGGAAATTCAATGCCCAGGTTCTCTATTATATACTATAGGAACCGGATAATGCCAGTAAGTGACAAGCTTTTTCTAATTTCTAATTTATAATCTCCAACATTAATTATATGAAATGGGAAATTATTATGTATATTTTTTTTTTCGGCCCATGTTGCTAACTTTATATACGGAAACGGAAAATAAAAAAATATCCACACTACGGGGCGTCAATCATGGTCCGTGGATGATGCTGCATATTCTTTATTTGCGTAATGATATTAAATGATTGTAACATCACACCTTCAAGTTCGTCGATATGTCCGAGTGGTTAAGGAGACAGACTTGAAATCTGTTGGGCTTCGCCCGCGCAGGTTCGAACCCTGCTGTCGACGATGTTTTTTTCCAGGGACCAGGGTATTGCGGAAGACAACTCAAAATCAGTAATTTTTTTTTTTTTTTTTTTAGTAATAAGAATAAGAAGTTATCTTAGGACTCTTAGCACCAATAGTAGGAAAAATTATACAGTCCTTTGGTGGACCACGTCATTGTCCACCATTCCACTAAAAAACTCTCACTTGTTTAAATTGTTGAGTCAGTTTTAAAAAAATTTCAAACTTAGCAATTTTAAACAGGTGTGAGTCTTTTAATGGAATGGTAGACCATGTCACTTGTCCACCATGTGGACTTTATAATTTCTCCAAAAGTAGGGAATTTGAAGAATCTATTTTAAATTTTAAATGTGACATAAATTTTAAGTTAATGGAGAAAGTATTTTAAAATTTAAATGTAATATATGTAAAATGCTAAAGGCACAAACTATTTTACAAACTTTTTTCATAAATTACTATTATGGTGGGTAGTTATTGGCAAGTAAAAAAATGATATTAGTGGTACGTTTAGATAAAAACTAGTTAGAATCTGTGATATCAATAATTTATGTCTGTAGCATTACTCACAACATAAATTTTCTTAAAAATTATTATTTTAATTATTTTAACGAATTATTTAAGTTTTTTAGACTTATCTATATATATATATATATATAATAATAATAATAGGTAATGCAGAGAGAAACTCAAATAGAATTTCAAATTAGAGTTTTAATTTTGTGCCATGTGTCTAGATTTGAATTCTCAATTTTGCACCACTTGTCTTAACCAAAACTCAAAAAAAAAAAAAAAAAAATCTAATTAGATTATAAATTGGACTCCAATTTTATGTCATGTATCTTATTTAAATTTTCTAATTTTTGCGTTCATATAAATAATGCATTAACATTTAACACATAAGCTAAGAAAACTACAATGATAATGCTCATTGGCCTAAGCAAGAACATCTCACCTGCACACTTTTATGGGTGAATTTAATAGAGTTTGGAGCTCTTCTAATCCCACTACTAGAACCAAGGAGTCCAACAAGAAAGACTATAAAAGTAAAACATCATCTCCTCTTAATGCCATATCGTCATCCCATGTCTCCTCCTTCTCTCTCAACCTCTATCAACTAGATCCACGCACTACCATTTCCTCCTCCTTTTGGATTTCTAAGAGCAAGGTCGGGTTCAAACACAATGTTCAATACCACTTTTCCTTGCTTCACACTCTCATACATTACCGCTTCATTGGTGCCTCCAACAAAATTCCAAGCTCAATAATCAGCTCTTGTCGTTAATTTTGTGCTATGTGTCCAATTTCTAATTGTAATTTAATTTTGTGCTATGTATCCAATCTGATTTTTAAATGTTGGTGTTAAGTTACCTCCATTCATAATGCTCAACGTGGAAACTGAATCTACCAAAATGAATATATTATCATCATAATTGTTAATAATTCTGTGCGTAAGCATGGACTACATGCTAGTTATGATTAATGTGTATTGTGGTAGACTACTCGAAATCAGTATTTTTTTTTTTTTTCCCTTTGTACCAATAAGTAGTTATCTTAGCCCCAAAAGTGGGGAATATGGAGAATCTATTTTAAATTTTAAATGTACATAAATTTTAGAGAAATGTTATGTCCACAATATTTTCACAACAAATTCTATGTGGTAGGTTATTACGGGTTGATATTGGTGGTGTAGAAAAGTAATTTTAGTGGTAGGTCCAAATTAGAACCAATAACAACTAATCACCTATGATTTGTTGAGAAAATATTGTAAATATAGCACCTCTCTAAATTTTAAGTGTTTGAAATCTGTTATTTTACTTATTTTAACCAATTATTTAAGTTTTTTAGACTTACTCTGACTAATGTGTCCTGATATTTGACATGTCACACAAGGCGAAACTTTTCTCTCTATATACCTCTGTAGTCTTCAGAAAGTAAAAGAAACCAAGTCATGTTTCCCTACGTGAGCCTCAAACCTCTCTAATCCATCTCAGATTTAGTAGGGGATTTAGTTTTTTCTTAGTCTTCTATTAATCTATCTATCCTTCTCCCAATTTTTTTTTTCATTCCTATCCTTTTTGTCTTTTCTTTTTTCCTTTCTACCCTGTACTAATTTTTTCCTAATTCATCATGGATGCTTCTATGGAGGAATTATGGAAAAAATTTCACTTATCTAATGAAGAAAAAGGTGTGATGGCTGTTAGTTCTCAAGAAGTGGCTCTCTCTAAACAACAAGCCCAATTCAATCTCTTGTTCAAGTTACAAACCAATAAAGATTTCTACAAGGAGACTTTTAAATCTACTATTCAACAACTTTAGTGTTGCTCTCATGGTGTGACCATAAAAAAAGTGGGGAATAATTTATCCTTGGCTATCTTTGCCAAGGAGGAGAACATGGTTGAAGTTCAAGACAAAAGCCCTTGGTCTTTTGATAAAAGACTTATTTTATTGAATCATTTCAATGGACATCTTAGCCTTGGTAATGTTACTTTTTAACACTCTTCTTTTTGGATTCATGTTTTTAGTATTCCTCTCAAAAGTATGAACAAGACTGTTGATACTCGTATAGCTAACGCGATTGGTAATTCCCTTATGGTTGATGCTCCTAAGAGTGGTTTAGCTTGGGGTCCCTTTCTTCAGATTAAGGTAGACATCAATATCACAAAACCTTTAAAGAGAGGAAAAATGATACATATAGCTAATGTAGAGAATGGGTGGGTTTTCTTCAAATATGAGAGGCTACCTATATTCTACTATTAATGTGGTATACTTGGGTGAAAATGACCAAATACCACCATGTTTCAAAACTTGTAGCAATTTAGCACTATTTCAGAACTAAATGGGAATCTATCATTTTTCTAGTACTCTAGCTCACTAAACTTGAGTTCTAAATGGTACTCGAGTGTAGTAAACTCGAGCTCTAGAAGTTCTGCCACCGTGGCACAGACTAAGCTAGCATTAGGGATTAAAAAATGTCACTTGGTACTCAAGTTTCCTAGGATCGAGTACTGTGTTAGTCTGTACCCCAGTTTTCTTAACTCGAGTATGGCTCGGGTTAATTACTTCCACGATGCAGACTCATACTCGAGTGCACTAAACTCGGGTATGGCCAAGCTACTTAAAACGCTTTTTCAAACTTACTCCCACTCAATCTTACTCTCTCATCTGTATCAAAAAAAGTCTTACTCTCTCATCACTCTCACTTTCTCAATCTCCCTCTCACTCTCTCAATTTCGCTTTCACTCTCCCACACACTCTCAATCTCCCTCTCACTCACATTGCACATTGATCACCGGTTTATCTCTCCGCCATGCTCGAATTGCTGCTGAGGTAACTAACATTTTGGCTTTTTTTAGTGTTTTGTGGGATGAGAATTTTTGATTTTGGGGGTTTGGGTTTTTGGTTATTTTGGTATGGTTTTGATTGGTGGAATGAAATTGGGTTTTTTTTTTAATGATAAATTTGGTTTGTTTTGATTTGATAAATGTTGTTTGAATTTTCATTTTCAGAATTAGGGTGAAGGATGTTGATGACTTGATGAGAATTTTTTTTTTTTTTTTTGTAATAATTTATGTGAAAATTTTGATTTTTGGCAAGGGTGATAACATGGAAAAAAATAGTAGAAGTGTGGCATTGATGCAGTTGCATAAACAGACAAGCCCGCCAAAACACATGTCAATCACATATGCCATATACAAAACTAATCAACACTGGCCAACATTAGGAAATATTGGAAGATCAGAAGAAAACTTCAAGCAAATAGATTTAAGAATTAGCATATCAGTTATTTTTTGTTAATCATATACAAGTCACATGATCATGAGAAGGTGTAGAATGTTAAGTTCATAGGTCCAGCCTTTCTAATAAGTACTAACCATCTTTCAGGTAAAACTTAGTTTTTTTAGGTTATTTGAAGTCTGAAACTTGTTTTGCACGTTCTCCATATATCAATCACAGCATATTTGCCTTAACGTTATGTAAAAAGTATTTTATTTGTGCGCACAAACACATATAAGAAGGTGTAGAATGATGAAGGAAGTTCATAGGTCCAGCCTTTCTAACAAGTACTAACCATCTTTCAGGTAAAACTTAGTTTTTTTAGGTTATTTGAAGTCTGAAACTTGTTTTGCACGTTCTCCATATATCAATCACAACATATTTGCCTTAACGTTAGGTAAAAAGTATTTCATTTATGCACATACACACATATGGGCTGCCACAGAGTGTCAGCTAGAATAGAAAGTGACTTCTTTCTTAATCAAGTGAACTTGGAAAAAGGGGAAAATAACCCCTTATTTTGAAGTATTACTATTTCCTCATTCATGATTGCATGGTATTTGCTCCAATTATAAACGACAAGCTAGAGCTGAAAACTATATTAAAATTGGGAGTTAGATTGTATATTTAGTTATGTACAATTGAACGATTGTACACAGTATACTGCCATACACTTCTTTATCCCCGTAAGATAGGAGTTAGATTGCATATTTAGTTATGTTCAGCTGAACAATTGTACACGTTATACCACCACAAATTTCTTTATCCTTGGAAGATAGGAGTTACATTGTATATTATGTGATGTACAACTAACCAATTGCATACAGTAAACCACCATAAACTTCTTTTTCCCAGGAAGAAAGTTAAAGCATAATGCCTATGCATTTTACTTAAAGGGAAAGGAAGAGAAAAATACCAGTGGTTTTAGAACACATATGAATTCATATTGTTAAAAATGAGTAAAAGAATAATGATTTGCTATTGCATTTTTATAATTGTGGAACAATTCTTCCATCCCCAAAGCAACAGTTGAAGGTAGTCATGCACATATATGGACCATAAGATGTCAGCCAAAAAAGAAAGTAGTTTCTTTAATAAAGTGAACCTGAATAAAAGAAAAATACTCTATTATGAAGTTTTAATTGCACTCAATATCTCCTTTCAATCCTTTTGGTTTCCATGTTTATCCTGTGTTTAGGTTGGCTTCTAGGATGCATATTGTTGTATTTGATTGCTTTTAAGTATAATGGGCCATCAATCACCTTTAATTTATGCCAGATATGGACCCACATAGAACGAGACCCTCTGTCCAACCTTTGTTGAGGAGGCAGCATGTGCATCGTTCAAGTTTGCTTTGGGATGCTCCTTCGGTAGGCGATGTATGCACTTGTCCAAAATCTTAGTGTAGTAGAAAGATTTTTCTTACTATGCACTTGTCCCTAGCATTGGCATTTAAGTTTGAAGCACATTTATTACGTGCTTAGTGAATGCTATTATTAATACAATGTTGCTCTGTTTGTGAGAAGTGTCAGGTGTACTGACTTGTCGTCATCGGTTTATAAGTGTGCTAGAAGGTGGGTTAGATCCACGGATTGCCACTTGTATCGCAGATGCAGGGTTAGAGGGGCTACTTCAAGTCCCAAATATGGACGTTGACCATGCATTGATCACGGCATTGGTGGAGAGATGGCACCAGAGATGCACTCATTCTACTTGCCCCACGGTGAGATGACCATCACGCTCCAAGACATGCAGGTTATAATGGGGGTACCTGTAGATGGCTTTTCGGTGGTGGGATTTACCCATATGCAAGATTGGGGCGACCTCTGCGCCGAATTGCTAGGGCATAGGCCGCCGAACAGACAAGTCGGTGCTGGTAAGAACACTGCAGTGATGGAAGGGCCGAGGGTAAAAGCCAAATGACTCGAGGAGCAGTTTAGCAACCCTCTCCCGGCTGACACCACTGAGGTGCTTATGCAGTAGTATGCTCGGTTTTACATACTGAGGATGTTGGGTGATATGCTATTTATGGACAAGTCTGGTGAACGGCTCTCAATTATGTATCTACATTTTTTCAATCCAATCAACAACAGAAAGAATTATAGTTGGGGTAGTGCAGCACTAAGTTGGCTATATAGACAACTCTGTAAGGCATCAGAGAAGATGGCCAAGCAGATTGGTGGTGCACTGCTATTGGTGTAGTTGTGGGCGTGGGCAAGGTTTCCATACATATGTCCTATGATGAGGCATCCACACCAGGCATGCCCCCCGGGTCCACCTGCTATCAAGTATGTAAAATCTTAGATAGTTACCATTTTACATTTCCGCATTAACTTTTTCGCATGGGAATTATGTAAGTAACTAATATTGTTTGCTAGATGGAAAGGGGCTAAGATAACAACTGAATATCCAATGCACATCCTTTGCGCCTATCGTGTGTCGCTTGCTTCGCTATGGCCGAATCAAGTATCGTGCCTTACAAGTGGAAACCGCTTTGGCATGTAGTTGTTGTACTTACAATTTGCTTTGGAATTAATAAAAAAATTTATTTCAGAGTTAAACATTGTTGCCATGTATTGTTCACATTCGTTACACATTTTTTCTAATTATATTGTTAATATGGCTGTTTGCATCTGTTGGATCATTGCAGATTGTCTGGGAGCCAGACAGAAATTATTTGGGTTCCCGGCCTGCATATTGTACGGTAGGCCAACACATATGGAGGTCTATCATGCCACTTATACATTTTTGGGTGGTTGAAGGCCATCACCCTGAACGTGTTCTCCAATAGTTTGGGATGAAGCAAGGCATACTGGTCAATGTCGATATTTCAACTGAACTTCACAAGATAACACTCCAGGGTAAGCAGGAAAAAAACTGGGCTAAAGAACATGCCTCGCATATTGCTAAATGGGCGACGCACACCACAATTGTTGATGCACCGCCCTTTCATAGGGAGATGAGCTATAATGACGAGTATATGGTGTGGTTTCGTCCTGCAATCTTCTCCATATTACAAAAGAGACCTCGTACTAAGACACTTTGGTAAGTTTACAAAGACTGTTTTGTTATAAATGTACTTCGTTTCGCATAGTTTAGTTCAGCCTACTAACACTACTCTTGTATACTTGTGACAGGTTGAATCACAATTGAGGATTATGGTGAAGTGCGAACCAAGGTCCGAGATCTACACCGATTGTGTTAATTCCTTGCAATCTGTTGAAGAGATTGGTCGATTGACCTTGGACGATGCACACGCTATAGGCAACACAAGTGAATCGGCTATAGGGCGTGGTCGGCAAGCAGATGGACATCAAGGGCATGAAGACCGTCAATCTAGTCAATGTCATACATCTAGTTGGTGTCCCACATCTGGTCAGTGTTAGACATCTGGTCGACATCACACACCTATGCATGACCACACCATGAAGGAGGCAAGTCAAACAGCAGATGAGATGTGTTTGGACACTGGTTATGACATGGGCTCCATGGCACATGATGATGCATTTTGTGTCTTTGTGAACTATAGAGAAAAATTCTAAAGCTAACCTGTTACCATTTTATGTCTTTGTGAACTATAGAAAAAAATTCTAAAGCCATTTTGCCCTTGCCTTGGGGTATTTAGCTTTTACTCTTTAGTGGTTAGCAAAGCAAAAGAATTGTTCCAAGTGACTCTTTAGTCATTTTGAATACTGGCCTGAGGCTTGTTCAAATTTTTTGGCGTGATTCTATGTTAATCTTGTTTGCACAGCTAAGTCCATCTTTTTCTTTTCTATAATAATTTTTTTAATATTTCAGGGTGCTCTCTATCTAACGAGGACATTTTATGAAGAACATTAGAAGCTTCCTTAGTGCTTCTCAGTCTCTGACGTCTTGAGAGAAATCTGGGATGATGTCCAAGAGTGCTTTTTTATATGATCTGGGTTTTAATCCACACAATTGAATTCGGGGAACGTTGTCATTTTATGCGTGTGTGCATATACATACATGTGTGTGTATATATGCGTGAAAAAAATAATTTTTTTTATCTAAAACCATATGTGAAAAAATAAAACCATATGTAAACCATTATATTATCTAACTTAACAGTAATTTTTTATCATATTTTTGAATGACCAATGCTACTATTGCACTATATTGGTAACTGTGTAAATATCCCAACTGAATTGGCCGAAAATGGTTGATATCCATGCTGTGGGGGCCAATGAGCTAATTATGGATTGCTTCATAAGTGGTTCAGCAGAAAACAGAAATATAAGAGAGCTTCACACGACGATTGTTTTTCATGGGTACTCCATGCAAATGGTTGACCAGCTCAGCCCCAAGGCTCAACATTTTTATGATCCTTTTGATTTATCTAATTCTGTTTCCAAGTTATTTGTAAGCATATTGTAATTGACTACTATTTACAGGAGTTGTTTCCTTTGCTTACTTTGCTTCTAGACTTGCCACATAGTGCCGCTATCTGCTAACTTTCATTTGTATGACATTAATAATGAATCATGATTTTCACACCCTTTAAAATGGAGAGGAGAAAACAAAGTGAATATCATAAGATTTTTGTCATTAAAAAGAAAAGGGAAAAAAAAAAAGAAAAAAAGAATGTTCTAATGGGTTGCATGACTTCAACAACAATTTTTGCAAAGACAAAATCTGGATGATTTCACTCATATTGGTTATTACACCCAAGCCATACTCGAGTTTAGTGGACTCAGGTATTTCTAACACAGTACTCGAGTCCTAGGAACTCGAGTATGAATCTGGATGATTTTCACTTATTTTGCTTAGTATACCCGATCCATACTCGAGTTTAGTGGACTTGGGTACTTCTAACATAGTATTCGAGTCCTAGAAACTCGAGTACCAAGTTCTATACTTATTACACACCTACCTACTGGCACCAACCACTACAATGAATGCATAATGAATGGTACTCGAGTTCTGTGAACTCGAGTACTTCTTAACAAAATAACCCAGAACTTGAGTACCTCTTAACAAAATAACCCTTCGCCAGCTTTCAGCTATTTTCAGTACCTATCTTTCCAAGTCCATGTGATGAGTCAGAACACTTACTGGACGCAGAAGTTTTACTAGTAGTTGGGTCGCCATCTGCAAGTCTTTGACTCTCAATGTCAGTGTCTCCATCCAAGACCAACGTGCTGTCCATTTAACCTTTGGGTCAACCCTGCTGTAACCAGTACATAGAGGTAATAGTTAAATGCTTTGTTTTAGATTGTGTTTGCATGTGGTTCGTATGAGATTTTTATGGATGAGGTGTATTTCATGTAATGAGTTTTGCAATATTAACTATGTGCAACTGTTGATACACACACACACACACACACACACACACACACATATATATATAACTTTTTTGTCAAAACAAATGGAGCACAAATATAAAAGAATCAAGCTTGACCATATGATAGCAAATAGAAAGCATGCATAGTAAGATTATTTTGTAAGTTACACACATACACGTAGTAGTGTAAACACAATAAAATTTAGCAAATCCTTTTGAAAATATTCAATCCAACAACGCCTTCAGAATAAGCAAGTGCTAGAACTAGTAAAGGTTAGTTGAATTTCCAATTAGTGACAAGTATAGTTCATGTGTGGCTTAATTGTATAAAACTCATGGGTTGATAGATAGAGGTAATATGATATTTTGTTAACTTTTACAGTAATAAGGGTATTCATAATAATATGAATCATTACTCAACAAAGAAATTGGCTTAATAAAATAAAGTCGAAATGGTTGACCTTTTATTATTTTATATGTGTATAATATATATATATATATATATATGGTTAAGTGCACATTATGTCTATGTGTATAAATTATTTGAATTATCAAGATTCAATTATTTATATGTCTATACACAAAGTCGAGGAGGTTGAGTTTGAATATAAATTGTTTTTATCATACGCCAAATTTATGTAAGTGGTTATAGATTATGACAACTTTTATATTGTTAATAACAGGTCGGTGATGGATTTTCACTTTTTCTATGTGTACTATGATAGAGAGACATATTATTATAAGTTGCATGGGTTGTCATACCAAGGCTCGAACCAAAAGCAAAAATGTGTTAAGGTGAAACGTGGGATAGGCCTTATGAACTTGCAACAAAGAATATTGAAGGTGATGGGTTAGACCACTCTAGGCATAAGATTTCCATCGCATATTGAGCACCTCAACGGGTTGTAGACACCCAGGTTTTCTATAGTTCACTACAGTTTTCGGGTGGCGCCAAAGTGAAGATGATGTGGGAAGTTGTTGAACAAAGGGAGGTGAAAGGATTCGTTGCTTTGGATCTCTATGTCACTGTTGAGCCCGCCATAGTAGAGGCTGGAGAGGGTTCACAACATACTATTTTGGATGGAACTGTAGATGAGCACATCGACTCAACACCATTACAGTCTTATCAAAGGTGTGCAGAGAATACAGGAGATAGGTATGGCAGTGAACCGTGGTAGACATTTCCCCTTGTGAACTCGACTAGGGAGGAGGAAGGGCCCCAGCAAGTGCATGAAGGAGAGCATTTATCTCATGATGAGCTGCATGGGGTACATCCGAAAATAAAGATGATCATAGACTTAGTGATGATGTAACCCATATTGATGTTACTAGGGATAACTTTGAGGAGCTCCTAGATACCATGGGTGAACATGAGGATGTTGATCATATGGAAGATGTGGTTGTAGAAGAGAATAGAGACACATACCCCAGTTTCGATCCTACGCCGGAATGTTTCACCAAAAACACTTGGGATAATATGTTTGATCTATCACTGGTTATGTAAGCGGAAGTATCAAGTTGGATGCCTGGGGAGCAGTCAATGAAAGGGATGGTATTCGCGACTAAATTGGCGGTGCGACATGCGTTGACCTAGTACGCAGTGCGAGAGAATTTTAGCTTCAAAACTAAGCATTCAGACTCAGAGAGGCTTATGGTGAGTTACGAGGATGATTCCTGTCCATGGTTAGTTTATGTGATCTGTTGCAAGGAAGACAATGTCTGGAAGATTGCAAAATGCAAGGGCCCCCACACGTGCGACAAAATTCAGAATGCTCGTGATGGTTGGATGATTGATTCGGCGTTCCTAGCATATGTACTTGAGCGCTACATACGAGAAGACCCCGCGCATAAGATAAAGAACTTATGCCACGTTGCTTTGGCAGACTTAAAACACGAAGTATCTCACTATAAGGTATTCTTTAACTTGCATTCTTTTTTCAATACAATGTAAAGACATCAGTCTTCATGGAAGTATAAGCATGATATTTCTTTTCCCAAAACCCATGAATACCTTATATTATGAAAAATGAAATTGACAAAAAAAAAAAGGAATAAAGAGAAAGAAATATTATCTTCATCTTATAGCCTTAAAAGTCTTGATTTGTTTTCTTCAACTATAGTTATTTAACTTGTATTCATTTCTAACGTAATCATTATGGTTCACATACAAGGTATGGGATGCCAAACAAAAGGCCATTGCAGCTATATACGGGGATTTTAAGGAGTCTTATGCAGAGTTGCCGCATTTTTTGGCAAGACTTAAGGATGCAAGTCCAGATACAAAGTATAAGTTACTAGTAGAAGATAATTATGAACGGGAAAATTGTACATTCAAGTCCATATTGTGGGCGTTTTGTCCATGTATTTTTGGGTTCAAGCACTATAGGCCTGTGATTAGCATTGATGCAACCCACCTCTACGAAAAATATAAAGGGAAATTGATGATTGTAATGGCGATAGATGCTAATAATAAGATTTATCCACTAGCCTTCACCGTTGTCGAGAACGAGAGCACAGAGACTTGGTGATGAGAATCAACAAGCATTCAAAGATTCATAGCATGTTTCAATTGGGCCTATAACTAGAGCAAGATCCAAGAAGATCAAAGAAGCAATTAAAAGGTTGATTCAAGAGATTTGGGCTGATTCTAACGCAGGACACTCCAGGTTGGGCCTAAAGGAAGATGAATGCGTAATAAATTTAATCCAAACTATTGAGGGCTGATCTTGCTTAATTGGACGTGATTTATGGCGAGGATTAATGGCTGATTGACTTTCCAGCTCCATATCAGTTAATAGATATTTTTCCTAATCTGAATCTTCTAATTTCAGACCAGATCTACCTTAATTTTAGGCTTTTATTATTTAGAACGTTTTTTAGCTATTTTCCTATTTTGGATCTGCTAATTTCAGACTGAATCAACTTTTATTTAAGGTTTTATTATTTAGTACGTTTTTTTATATTTTCTATTTTCAGTCATGTCTTATAAATAGCATGCACTCATTGTAATAGATAGATTATTGAATAAAAATCAAAAAAAGGTGAGGCTTTGCTCTTCTCTTTGGTTCTTCAAGAACTGTGAACTTATCAAGGATTCTTCCTTGTGGTGTTCAAACTTTATACCTTTGGTTCGTGATTCAATTATAATCATTGGGTCAAGGTCGGTTACTTATACTTTTGGTTCGCGTTTCTCTTATAAACGTTGGGTCAGGGTTCTATCAAAATCTGAATTTTAGCTTTCTTGGGCAAATATTCCAATATTTTTTGTTGGGTCTCAAAGCGTGTCGATTGAGGTTCGCATCACTTGGGGTTGGTTCTTGGCTTGTGTAAGAAGGTATGTTACCGACCGGAGCAAGCTGTGTGTGATATCTGACAGACACCTTGGGATACAAGCTGTCTTCAGAGACACTAATTGAGATTTTTGCAACCTCCTATGACAGAACATCGTTACTGCCTTTGTCATGTTTATAGTAACGTTAACACTAGATGGAACAATGAAACTTTAAAGAATCTAGTATGGAGGGCAGAAAGTGCTATCTAGGAGCAAAAGTTCAATGCCACCTTCGAATTAATTGTGAAAGTCAACTGGGATGCGCATCAATATCTGAAGGATGTGCCTAAAGAGAAATGATCTCTAACTTTTGACGAGGGTTACCGGTATGGGGCGATGACTACAAACATCTCTGAGTGCTTTAATGGTGTTCTAAAGGATGCTCGCAGCCTACCCATTACAACAATGGTGAAATACACATGGTTCAAATTGAATGCTTACTTCGATGATCATCACAATAAGAGCATAGCGCAGTTGAATTCGGGGAAAAAATGGTGTAAATATGCCTCAGATATCTTCATAAAAAATAAGGCGAAGGCGGAGCATCACTGGGTGACGAGATTGAGTGCACGCAACAACAATCATATCAAGTAGATACACCGCATAATCCAAGGATTGCTAGACATGGAGATCACACACATAGAGTTAGTCTGCTGCAAAGAACTTGCACTTGTCAAAAATGGAAATTGTACAAGATACTATGTTCACATGTCATTGCAGTTTGTATTAGGTATCGACATAATGCAGAGCAGTACATTGACCAATGCTATAGCATGAACACATTATTCCGCAGCTATGCTCCCATTTTCCCTATGTTGAAGATAGATTATCATGACCAGATCCTAAAGAAACTCGAAGGGTCGTCCCTAACCCCCGATTGATCCGAGAGAAAGGTCGCCTTGTCTCAACACGAATCAAGAATGTGATGGATGAGGGCGGGAAACGGCCAAGAACCACACCATGGAAGGAGGGGGGAAGGAAGGTGCAATGCGGACTGTGTGACCAAGAGGGGCATAACCGAAGAATGAGGTACCGACGAGTGGTGGTCTCGCGGACTAGGTACGCTATGTTTGAACCGTGGCATCCTTCTAAATTCTACTTGAAACAAAATAGATGATATATGCCATTAGATCAAAATGCATGCTATATGCCATGAAATTATGTATTTTTAAAACTTAAGAAAAATTGGATAAAATTTTAAGGACCAAATATGGCATTTATACTATAAGCTACTTTCCCTATAAGATGCATACAAAAATTCATTAGCATTGCCATTTGGTTTGTTGCAAAAATTGCATACTAATTGGTTAGTGTAATGTAATGTGTAACTACCCTATGTGTAATGTAATGTTTTTCATTTTTTTCTTTCTCTGAGGGGTGTTAGGTTATTTGTGGGTTGGCCACGATTTCACTTTTCCACTTTTAACCTATTGGATCTTAGAAGTTTTCCTTGATTGCATATTTTACAATTGTGAAGGCGCTCTCCTTAGCATGGTCATCTTCAAGTACCCTACCATTAAGGGTGTCAACTTTGACTTAGCCTCTGTTAACATGATCATCTTCAAGTACCCTACCATATATATACTGTGTATAGTTTACGTTTTGGGATTTTTTATGTTATCAATTATCTGATCTTAGTTAATACTGTTTATTTTTGTCATGTTATGAGACTAGGAGGCTGAAGTATGGTTTGCTGTATTTTTGTCTGGGCCTTTTCCTGTATTTTTGGCCAAAATCCCTCGGCTTGCTTTCTTGTAAGTATGGTTTTTGTTGTTTCTGACTTTATGTTCATCAATTTCTTTGTTTTTCATTAGTATATCTTGAAAACTAAAACTTCCTTTTACTTTAGGCAACCTTATGGATGCTTTTATCTTCCCATTTACAAGCTGTATTATGAAAAATGAAATTGCTACTTGATGAGTTTTGAGGAGGCTCTTTGGTAACGTTTTTAGATCTTAAAATTGCTATGAGACTATTTGATTTGTATGTTTATCCACTAGCATTACCTATTTCTGTGATTGGTTCAACAGAATTTGGCATTGAGGATGGAATTTATTACTAACAGCAAGAAGTTCAGTTTACTACTTCTATTTACTATTTCTATTATAGTGATTTGTTTGCTTGAGAAGAAGTTCAGTTTTAGTTATGTGTGATTTCTCTGGTTCAAACTGAGCCTAATTTAGGTTATATTGAAACAACTACTTTTCATTGCAGATATTGAGAAAGGGCTAGGGTTAGATATGAAGAATAAGATAAAAGCATTTAGACACAAGTCCAGAACAGACCTATGCATCCAAGTCCATAACAAACCTACGCATCAGTAAAATTTAGAGGGAAAGAGAAGCTCATGAGCTTTATGTTGAAGCTAGGGAGAAACTTAAAAGGGTTAGAGAAAGTGTGAGAGAATATACAAGCTGGTTTTGTCATGGTTATTTTTCATGTTTGTAATGTTATTGGTGTGTTTTGCCTTAGTGAACAACAATATGGGTGAAGAAGCTTAGTCTGCCATAAAGAATCTTATTGTATCTATCTTTTGAAATACAAAGTGTGGTCTTTGTGCAAATGTTCCGTAGTTTAATTTTTTTTTTTTTTACTTCATTCTAGGATTTGGATATATATTGCCACGAAGTGGTATGACAAACATGCATAATAATAAAAGAGATAGCTATGGTACTCAAGCTTATGATTAATTAAGTACCAAGCTATTATATTTTGTCCCGGTGGGGTTGTGCTTGTATCACTGTAATGATAAAATTAGGTTTTGATTATGATTAATTAAGTACCAAGCTATTATATTTTTTCCTGGTGGGGTTGTGTTTGTATCACTATAATGATAAAATTAGGTTTTGATTATGATTAATTAAGTACCAAGCTATTATATTTTGTTCCTTTCCTTTTGAGCAATTAAGAAACATAATTTAGTATTTGGCAAAACTTAGGTACAATTCACTAGATGCTGTACCTGTGGGTTCTCCAATTGAATTCAACCACTATCGACCACTGCAGCAAAACTAGTGTTATCTTTTCCGAGGTTAATAAAATTCAGCCACGTGGTTCATTGGTCAATGCAGCCGTATGGTTGAATTGAATCGGAAAACCTAAGATAGAGTACTGGAATTTTATTGGTCTTTGGTACGAGCTTATGGGCAAAGATATCTGTTAGGTTTTTGTGATCTACAAATTACTGTTATGGATAATCTAGTTTGGTTAAGGTTTGAAAATGAGAAAAATAGGTCCTTCACTGTTTGACGACATATCCATTTATTGTCAAGAATGGCAATGTAAGTCATTCCTATTCATGAATGTTAATTTCTGCTGTTAGCAGTGATGAAATACATCAATTTTGGTTTAGAGGACATGCATTGTGCATTACGCACTTGCTCTAACTGTTGCTACTATTTTGAATGGTTGCTCCCTGCAGTGTTGTGCTGAGTTTCCAATTACTCACAACCAAACAGTCACATCATTTTTATGCGTATACATGTTTGTATTTTTTGATTATAAAACTTATACTTTATATAATGATTTTTCTTCTTTTTCCTCGTGATGTTTATGCATTTAGAAAACTTGGCTAATATTTTCAGTTGATGACACTGCATAATCAGAGAGTGATTCGTGACAATTCTAGAGTTCTATTTCATGTATTGCAATACTAGTTTTAAATTTAATTGCTAAAAGGATCTGACACATTTATTATTGCAGACATATCAATGCAACTGTTACTTTTGCCGCTGACTTAGAAGATAAGGATGTCCATTTTTATTTAATATTTTGTTTTGAGAAAATTCACCTTAAGGGTCTGAATTAAAGTTTGTACAAATATTATAACTGCCCTTCAATATTTGGCATCTGTATCTGTAGGAGAAACCAAATTTCAAGACCAAAGGCTTCAAGCTGTTCCCTTGAACTTGCACAAGAACTTACTTGCTATAAAGTGGAAAATATGGGCAAAACTAATGGGGACCAGGACTTGTTTGCTAAAAAGAAATAAAGAACTTAGTTTCAAGGAGCACAAATATCTGTGAGTACTAGTAGTTAGTATGAAGCATATCTGAAGACCAAACTCGAGTTTAAAGTACTCGGGTACTGCTAACACAGTACTCGAGTCCATGAAACTCAAGTATGAACCTGGATAATTTCACTTATATACCCGAGCCATACTCAAGTTTAATAGACTCGAGTACCACACTAATACAGTACTCGAGCCCAGGAAACTCGAGTACCAAGTGGATTTTTTAATCCCAAATGCCAGCTCAGCCTGTGCCACAGTGGCAAAACTACTAGGAACTCAAGTTTACTACACTCAAGTACCATTTGGAACTCGAGTTTGTAGAGCTCGAGTGCTAGAAAAGTGATAGATCCCCATTTAGTTCCGAAATAGTGCTAAATTGCTACAAATTTTGCAAAATGATGGTATTTGGCCATTTTCACCGATATACTTGGCCATCAAGATCGTGAATGTCAAAAAACAATAATAATAAAAAGGGTATAATTCGACAGATGATGGGGATTTTCAATTTGATCGATAGCTATGTGCTATGACCCAAAAGTTGTTGACGTTTATACCCTAAAATCCAATTTATTGGCATGTCATAAATAATTAAATTGTTTAATTATATGAGACCATCTATAAATGAATTAATGAGACATTATCTTAGTCCATGAGATGCATCATATGTGATTCATGTGAAAAGTCACTGAAGATATAAATCACAAGTTCTTTGTAAACTCAAAATTTTATTTCGTAGTCGGTGATGAAATTGGGCATTTCATCTGCTAAGACTATAACATATCAACTAAGATGATTTGTATTGATTATGGAAGTGGAGACTTCAAGTTGATATGTTTTAAGAGTTAAAACATATTGAACTGGACTGATGTGAGATTTATTATTCTCCTAACGACTGTCAAATGAATAATAAATCTCATGACTTCTATTTATATCAACTCCAAATCCTGAGAGAATAATAGACCTGATCATGAGGTGTAGGTTGCTTTGATATATCAGGAGTGAGATCTATAAGTCACGATCAAAATCTCAGTATGTTGGGTAGCCGCATTTAGTGTTGATGGAACATATATTCTCAAGATGGAATTCATAATCTCTTAAAGGAGATATAAAATATTCCTTTAAAATAAGTTTAATGGGTTTGGTTATTCAGAGTGTTAGGCCCAACCACTTTAGTAAAGAGTTACTAAAATATATATATTTATGGAATTAGATTTCATAAATATATGATGAATAACATAAAAGATTAAACCGGGTACTCAAGGATTAAGATGTAGTAATCTTCAAAGTGGCAGTCTATATTCATGATTTTGTATTACTACAAATATTTTAATGAAGGGGTTGCATGTATAATAAAGTCTTGGGATATAATTTATTAATAAGGCCTAGAGTGCAATTATATTCATATAGTGATATTGAATATAATTAATGGTAACTTTGAACTTGTCAAGAGTTGACAGAAAAGTACAAGACTCATTGGAGCTAGAGTCTTATTTGTTCCTTTTTGGTCCCACTCCAATCCACATACTAGAGCCCAATTGGAATGGCCCAAAAGGCTAACCCAATTAGATATCAGTTATATATAAAGAGAGAAATATACAGTTTTTAAATAAGTACTTTTATAAAGGCTTTGATTAAGATCACATAAGAACATGAAATGGTTTGTATGTGAGTGTTGGACATTCTCTTATTCTCTTCTTAGAAACTGATTGAGAGACCACACTTTTTGGGCATTAAGTGGAATTGAAGTGAAGATTAAAAGTGTTCCCAAGTACTTCTAATCTTTTGGTTTTGAATTTCACCGTACCAAGATACGCTTTCTTGTTCTTAAATTCTGAAACATACATAGTACTGTTATCAATTGCGAATGAAGTAAATCCATTAATTTTTCACTATGTATGTTTTGTATGTAATACAAACATGTATTTTTCTAACAAGTGATATCAGAGTGGTCTTCAATTTCGAATCTGAATAACATGTTTTGTGAGTTTTGGAATTAGAGATAATAGTTTCATGACGTTAGAAGATTATGATTTGATAAAAACTGATATTGATGTTATGATGTTGTTTAAATTTGATTTTAAGTATGTTAAATTGATCTTTAAGGCTATAGCATCAATGTAATTCAGTTTTAAGATCATATCCTGCCAATCATGTTCATATGATGGTTGTTTGTTCATGAAAAATCGTTGAAAACTGTCTACAACTGCTCTTTAAAACTGAAAACACGCGTTTTTCGTGAGTAACTTTGTGTGAAGGTAACCCGCGAAAAATGCCTCTGTAGCACAAAATTGTTTCATAGGTAAGCTTTACTTGTGACACAGTCGCGAGACAATCGTGAAAGTTTCTGTCTGAATTTTGTGTTTTCACTATTTTGCCTTAGCTCATTTTCACGAGAAGAGCTTAGTTGCAAGATTCTCGTGAAAATGCATCTGAAGGGAATTTTGAATATTTTCTAAGTGTTTTCAAAAATATAAAGAGCATGGCTGTGTGTGATGAGATTACACATGGTTCCAACTAAAGGACCTAATTAGATCAAAAATATTAGTTAAATAGAACTCTTAGTCCTAAATAGTTTGGGACTTGTCTTTTAAGAAACATTCTAATAAGATTGGAATTATTAGATGATTGAAAGTCCTTAATTTATTTTAATTAAAAGTTTTAATGAGATTAAAGCTTAATTAAAAGGTTTATAGTTTCTAATGAGATTAGAATTCTTAATCAAATAAGTTAAGGATAGAGTATATAACTAATTTTTTGATTCATTAGTGTTTAAGGAATCCTAAATAGTTTAGGACTTCCATTTTAGTTAGTGATTCTATTAAGATTAGAGTCTTTAACAAGTGCAAGGTTATTAGTTGCGATAGGATCACAATTATTTAAGAAAAACCCAAATAACGAGTGGGAGTGCTGAAATAAACCCTTTTGTTGAGTTTATTGTAATGTGAATAGATACTTTGTCTTGACTTCTAGTCTAGCATTCCATGTGGAGGGTATCTACTTCATGGATTACAAGGTAAAAGTTCTTTGTGATTGCGCAAATATTCGTTACGCTATTGTGACGTGACTTAGCAACATCACATTGAATTTAAACAATTAAACACATTTGATGTGTAGGGTTAAAATTGTGATTAGATCACAATGTTTTCAAGACAATCCACTTGTTTTAAAATTTCTAGTGGGAGAGAGATACAAGGGTTAGATCTCACGGCCTCCATTGTTGGTTCATAGTGGTGTGAGGTAAACATCTCGTCTTGGCCTCGAGCCTTATGTTCCATGCGGAGGATGTTTATTTCATGATACTACAAGATTGAATTTCCCGGTTTATAGTGGTGTGGGCAAGCACCTCGTCTTGGTCTCGAGCCTTGCGTTTCATGCAGAGGGTGTTTTGCATCATGGTATTACAAGATTAAACCTTACAAGGGTAGAATTATGTGGCTACACATGGTTCTAGGCAATGGTGTACACTAGACTAAGTTTGATATTATCCTCAATATTGAGTTCTTGCTATTATTACTTAAAGGCTAAAGGAAAAGCGGTAAATTATTTTTGTTTGGTTAGAGTTACCATGATAGTATTAATAATGAGAATAATTCTCGCCTAATCATAGTGATTAGTATGACCTTGCTTCCGAGGAATATTAATTGTGGGATTAGGTTGTCATTGCACCTAATATAGTATGGTTTTTGGGTGTTCCATATTATATGGTTATGGATGCAAAATATAATGTCCTTGTAATTATGTTCATAGTCTCAAAATAAAGTTGTTATAAATTTTTGTTCTCTAACTACTATTTTAAATAAATCACATTAACTAAGAAATAATTTTGGATATGGTGCTTAAAGGAGCTGAAGTACATAAATATGTTTCAATTCAACATTGTCATAATTTCCTATGCATGATGTATTGATGGAAGATAGCTTATGATATGATCATAGTTTCTATTGAAATGCTAAAATGTTACATTGGCTTCTATCTCAATTGTGCTACAGCATGAGATGCAAGAGTTAGTACTAAACTTAGACTTTGACTTTATATTAAGTCAAAATGAGATGTTTGGTATGAATCATATTGAGTGCTAAGAAAAGCTTAAGGAGTTCCAATTCAATATCATTTTATGAAAATGTTTTATTTTTTAAATAAATTGGAATTCTTGGATGTAGAGATTAAATGTTAATCTTATTTGAATATGATCCACAAGTCCTTGTTAGAATCATTTGATCAATTCAAATTATTTTGAAAATAAATTCTTTTTATGTTATCTGAATTGATGAGTGAGTTCTACGCAACGGAAGACATAAGGTTAGGATTAATATGATTTAATTCAAAATTCTTAGCCTAAACCAAAGGTAAGGGTGGTAAGAAAATGAATTAAAATATCAAACAGTTGGACAAGGAAGTTGCCTTAGGAGTTGCCAAAAGGAAATTGGACTCAAAAGCATGACCAAAAGGAAAGTTTTTCTATTTTGGTGAAGCTAAGCATTGTCCATGATTATTTTCTTGATGGAAATTAACATGTTTTACTTTTTAAAGAGAAATCCTTTGGTATTGTAGGTTTTGTTACTTATGTTTAGATCTTATTAATCTAAATGATATTCAAGATTGGTGAAAGATGGTCTTTTAGAACCATTATTTTGTTATATTCTTAGTTTATGAATTCTATTTAGAGGATAATATAATTTAGGGCTCCTTTATTGTAAAGGAATAAAGCTTCAATGACTTCTTTAAGTCAGTGCATACATGAAAGAGGAATAAGACTCTTCTATAAATAGTAAAGCACATGATAAGTATTTCGGTTTGCTTATTTCTTTTGGAGTATACTCTAATGATTACTATACATTTTCTAAAATTTATTTCAAAAGTTTGTTCCTAGAACATTTGTCAAATCTTGGATTGGGAAAAAACCTAGTATATGATATTTCTACTTTTGGAAATGTCCAGCACTTGTGCTAAAAAGGAAGTCTAACAAATTGAAATCAAAAGATAGAAAAATGTGTGTTTATGATGGGTATCCAAAAGGAGTTGCAAAATATTGTTTTGGTAGTCATAAAGAATACAAGATGTTTGTAAAGTACAAATACAAAATTCTTGATGATGACTATGTGAATAATCTTAAGGCTAAATGTAGAATTATTCTAGAAGAAAGATGTCAGAATTTGTTGAAAGACAACTATAAAATATATTTAGAAATGAGATGGTTGTATTAGATACACCACAAGGCATTATTCTAAATGTATAGCTAGTACACCGGTACAATATCGTAGTGGGAGGATTATCAATTACAAAATAAATTCATACTTTTGGGATAAACTTTTGAAGTCATTCCACAAGGATATAAATTTGATCCTCGGTCCTACGTAGAGGCAATAGATGATATGAATATGGATTACTGAATCAAGGTTATGTGGATAGAATTGAATTCTATTTGAAGTCTAAACCTTGTAGAAGCGCCTAATGGCATTAAGCCTGTTGTTTTCAAATAGGTCTACAAGTAAATGAGATTGATAGATTTGAAGGTGAAAACTTTCATAGTCAAGACTAGTGGCAAAAAGATTTATTTAGAAAGAAATGGTTCGATTTTGAAAAGATTTTTTCACCAATAGTCAAGTTTGACTCTATCTAGATTCTCTTATCCATTACATTTCATTTGGATGAAATATGGCAATGGATATAAAGAAAGCTTCTTTTAGTAGCAATATTGAGGAAGACATCTATATGATGTAACTAGACTTGTATATAGCAAAGAAATAGTAGTGTTTAGTATGCAAGTTGCTTAAATTCCATTTAAGGATTAAAGCAAACATCTGAATCATAAAATATCATCTTTGATCAAGGAATCAAATTGTTTGATTTTGATCTAGTATCAAAAGGTCTTATGTGTGTAACAGCTATATAGAATAATAAATTTCTCAATGTATATTGGTAACATTCTAATCATTTAAAATGATGTAGAGTTATTGTCATCAATGGAGTTTTTTGTTGTCTAATCCAGTTTGATATAAAGTACTTGGGAAAGACTAATCACATCTTAAGAATTAAACCTTGTTAAAATTCAAAAATTAGGATGTTGGATCTATCTCAAACTGCTTAAATAGATTAGATTCTAGCCAAGTATAGCATGTAATACTTCAAGAAATGATTCTTTCCTTTTAAGTTTGAAATTCCTTTATAAAGGACTATAGTCCTAAGACATATAAAAAGAAGAGCATATTAAGATGGTTCCTTATACCAAAGCAATAGGAAGTCTTTATGCTATGCTATATATTAGGCTAAATATCTATTCTGCGGTGGGCATGGTAAGCAAATATCAATTGAATCCAAGATCACTTAATTTAGTGAGAGTAAAGCATATACTTAAATATCTTAGGAGAATGACGGATTATATGCTTGTCCACCTAAGTGTGGCTTTGATTGTTACTGGATATACAAATACTGACTTGTAGTTTGATTGTGATTCATGAAGTTGGACTTCAAGATATGTGTTCATCTTAGGTGGTGTAGATACACATTACGCGTAAGTATTATCTCATTAGAGAGATATGAGTATGTGAGAAGTAGTAGTAGAAAAGATAATTTATGCAATAAATCTGGCTATAACTTGTTTCTAAACCTTGCCTTAGAGTGACTATGAATTACTCTAAAGGGAGATAAGTGTTAGATATATGGTAAATTGTCTTTGAGAGCAAGTGAGAGATTATTAGGATTTATGCCCTAAAATTCAATTCATTGGCATGTCATAAATAATTAAATTATTTAATTATATGAGACTATCTATAAATGAATTAATGGGACATTATCTTAGTCCATGAGATGTATCATATGTGATTTATGTGAAAAGTCACAGAAGATATAAATCACAAGTTCTTTATAAACTCAGAATTTTAGTTCGTAGTCGGTGATGAAATTAAACATTTCATCTATGAAGACTATGACATATCAACTAAGATGATTTGTCTTGATCATGAAAGTGAAGACTTCTAGTTGATATATTTTAAGAGTTAAGACATATTGAACTGGACCGCTATGAGATTTATTATTCTCCTAACGACTGTTAAACAAATAATAAATCTCACGACTTCTATTTACATCAACTCTAAATCCTAAGAGAATAATGGATCTGATCATGAGGTGTAGGTTGCTTTGATATATCAGGAGTGAGATCTATAAGTCACAATCAAAATCTCAGTATGTTGGGCAGCCGCATTTAGTGTTGATGGAACATATATTCTCGAGATAGGATTATAATCTCTTAACGGAGATATAAAATATTCCTTTGAGATAAGTTTAATGGGTTTGGTTATTCAGAGTGTTGGGCCCAATTACTTTAGTAAGGAGTTACTAAAGTATATATTTATGGAATTGGATTTCATAAATATATGATGAATAACATTAAGGATTAAACCGGGTACTCAAGGATTAAGATATAGTAATCTTCAAAGTGACATTCTATATTTATGACTTTGTATTACTACGACTATTTTAATGAAGAGGTTGCATGTATAATAAAGTCTTGGGATATAATTTATTAATAAGGCCTAGAGTGCAATTATATTCATATAGTGGTATTGAATATAATTAATGGTAATTTTGGACTTGTCAAGAGTTGACAGAAAAGTCCAAGGTCTATTGGAGCTAGAGTCTTATTTGTTCCTTTTTGGTCTCACTCCAAGCCACATACTAGAGCCCAATTGGAATGATCCAAAAGGCTAACCCAATTAGATAATCGGTTATATATAAGAAGAGAAACATACAATTTTTTAATAAGTCCTTTTATAAGGGCTTTAATTAAGATCACATAAGAACATGAAATGGTTTGTATGTGAGTGTTGGACATTCTCTTATTCTCTCCTTGGAAACTGATTAAGAGACCACACTTCTTGGGCATTAAGTGGAATTGAAGTGAAGATTAAAAGTGTTTCCAAGTACTTCTAATCTTTTGGTTTTGAATTTCACTGCACCAAGGTACACTTTCTTGTTCTTAAATTCTGAAACTTACATAGTACATGTTATCAATTACGAATAAAGTAAATTTGTTAATTTTCCACTGCGTATATTTTATATGTGATACAAACATGTATTTTTTTAACAAAAGTTTGGTTTGAAGAAGAACAATTCTTATTCTAGGGAAAAAGAGGGAGAGGATGTTGAAGTTCATGCCTCTGAGGAAGAAGATGGTGAGTCATCTCTAACCCACCATTTTCTGGAAGCTCTTCCTCCAGTCAATAAACCCAACAGTATGTCAGTTAGGCACTAGCAAGATAGGCCCAACAGTAATTAATTTAAGTGAGAAAACTTAAATTTCCTTTCCCCAACAAGTTACTCTTCTTGGGTGAGATGCTATTCCCCAAATATCCAATCTATTCAATAACTCTATTCTACGTTCAAATTAAAAAGTTTCTCTTTTGGATAATATTTCCATAGATATTTTATATTTTATTACTGATCCTTTGTTGATAATATCTTTTCACCTTTGGATATTCCAATTCATACAAAACAAGCAAGTTTAACTCCTCATCCCATTGCTGGGGTTGCCCTTCAGCCCCATCCTCCAAAATGAAAATCTTAAGCCTTAATTGCCAAGGGCTTGGGATCTCAGAGGTAGTGCAAGAATTTCACTGTTTGGCGAGTGAAGAACGTCCCAAGGTCTTATTTCTTTCTGAAACTTAGCTGGATATGAATGGTTTTTCCGGATTAAAGAGGAAATTAGATTTGACAAAAGGGATGTTGGAAGCTCTTTTCCACATCACATTGATGCTTTTGTAAATCAAGAGGGTGGGGTGTCGTTTGGCGCTTTATTGGTTTCTATGGGCATCCGGCAACTTCGAAGATAGGTGAATCTTGAGAGTTATTACGTCATTTACAAGCTTCCTACACTCTTCCATGACTTTTCCTTGGTGACTTGAGTGAACTACTACACCCTGATCAATATTGGGTTAATGGTTTTAAGCTTCCAAACTAGATTGCTGAGTTTACTAAAGAGGTGGTAGATTGTTCTCTATTGGACTTGGGTTTTAATGCTCCAAAATTTACATGGTGTAATAGAAGGTGTGAAGGGAATCTAGTTTATGCAATATTGGACGTAGGTTAAATAATCACGAGTGGCTAGATTTATTTCCCCATTCCAAAATTTATATGGAGCAAGATTGCTGCTTATGTGATGCAGTTGGATTTACAATTTTGTCAAAGCACCTCCTTTTTTAAAGTTCTTTGATGATGTCGAAAGATCGTCAGTAAACTACAAAGTCCTCACGTGCTCAAAACAACCTGCACAACACAAAACAAGAAGACCTTAAGAGGGCACCGATGTGGTATCGGCCAAAGACCCTCCGAAGGTTGAGTCAGAGAATGCTCACAACTCTAGAGTGCCAAAGCTGGGGGAAATTATACGTACCTTTTTTTCTGATGGCCTTAGGTTTTTATAGTAGCGTAGAACCGACTTCCGTTTCTTGCTAGGGAAGTCTTTTCCTTAGTGGGCGTATATTACAGGATTCTTACGAGGGAAGATCATCCTACTAGGACTCTATAAACTAGGGTTAAGCGTGAGACGCAAGTTGTTTCAATTTATAATTCTTGGAGATCACTAAAACCAGGTGGATGCCATGTGGCCTTTAGATTCGTCCACCTTGTATCCGTGTATTCTGGATCTGTTCACCATCAATCAAAAGGTTCGAACATTGTCATGTTTATTAAAATATATCCATCATCTCTAATTTTACCCTTTTCATCTACCCCCTCACTCCATGGGTCCATGATCTCTGGGTGGACAAACTCGTGAGGTGGCAGTTCAATTTGTCTCTTGAGAAACAGACCTAACCTGACAGGTTGGCCTAGGATCATTAATATTGTAGGACACGTGTAGTTTACTCAACGGCTCATCTTTGGGAACGAAGCATCCCTTCGTCTTCCGTGTCTTTCCCTATATATAAACTTGCCTCTCTATCCCTCATTTTCTACTTTCCACAGAAATCTTACAACCAGAGTGCTACCGTCAGCCTTGTCAGATAATCACTCCGTTTAGTTAGTTCATCCGTTATCTACATCCTTCGGCTGCTCACCTTCAACTAGTAAGTACTCTTCTCCCTTTATTAATGAACTGTCACTCATTTTTCTAAACCCTGTACTACCGTCGTCTATTTTAGATTCGTTAGTGTTTTAGGGTTTACCATCACGTGTAGGTGTCAAATGTCTAGTACGTCTAGTAACCAATCGTTTGTCCGCGATGGGGCAGGCTACGATGAAGTGTTCCCGTCAGGTCAAAATGATCTTGACACTTCAAGTGAAGAGAAGAATCCATCCGCCACCTCTCCTTCCTCAAGGGATGGGTTTGGAGATGGATAGGCCAGAGAGTGACCTTAATAGTGATGGCCTAGTTGGAGCTAAGCCCCCAATCCAATCCGTCATCAGTCCTGGCAGACTTAGGGAGTTCATAATGCTACCCTTATGGACGGTTAATGATTTCAGGTCCACAATCAAAGAATCTCACTTCAAAACACTTAGGGCTAAGTACCAAATACCTTACAGCGTTCCTATCCGTCTACCCTATAAGTCTGAGAAGTGTTACTACGAGGGGGTGGAAGGCGTCAGAGTCTATAAGCAGATGCTGAAGGCAAGGCTCAGATTCCCCCTAAGTTCACTCCACTGTCGTCTCCTGTAATACCTTGGTTTGTCCATCACTCAGATCTCTCCAAACGCCTAGAGGGTTTTCCTTGTCATGGAGGTCTTGTACGGGGCCATGTCTGACGAGGCTCAAAGATTGATGGTGGAAGAATTCTTCCATTGTTACCGTCCAACAGAAATAAATAAATCAAGGGGTATATATAGCTTCGTGCCTAGGGGCCCGTTGTTGAGGCTCGTGTGCGATAGCCCAAACTCCAATAGAAATTGGAAGAGTCAGTACTTTCTCATGGAGGGTGACAAGTGGATGTGTTGTCCTGGGGATAATGAATATATGCCCGTCAACAAAACATGGGTCATATTGCCCCTGTCTGGTATGCATTCGTCTTTATTTATGCCTTTTAATTGTTTTGGCTTTATATTACTCTAACCGTCTTCCTTCTATTACAGCCCAAGACCATCCGCAAGTTTCACTTAAGGAGTGGAGAGTCTTGGAAAAGATTTTTAATAAAACCAAGTTAGAAGAGAGGACGTGGGCTAAACTAATGAATCTTGATACCCTCTACTGGCACTGCGACAGACCAGAGCCTACTCAAGCCGCCCATCAATATGAACTTTAAGTATGTGCATGTAAGTTCGTCACCTAACACCTTTTTTATTTTATTTTATTTTATTTTTTATTAACTGTGTATATCTGTCCACCTTTGCAAAAATGGACGACGCTAAGAGGAGGGCCTTCATCAAGCAGTAAGCTGCTGCCAAGAAGAAACAAGAGGGAGGTCAACCTTCTAAGTTGACAGGTTTGACCCATCTGTCCACTAAGAGGAAGTAGCCAAAGAAATTTGACCGTCTTCCCAAAAAGCCTAAGACTGTCCCTGAGCCCGTTGTGGGCCTAAAGGCGGAGGTCAAGAAAGCAATCACTCCCCTTAGGTAAGGAAGGGGCAAAGGTTTCATGAAGGGCTCCTCCATCACTGAGAAACCAACCATCCTTCTCCGCGAAGACTCTAAGTATGTGTTGGAGCAGCTCTCGTCCATTATTACAACCGATGACTATAAGGACCTGAGCAACCACGCAACGGAGGCTATGGGGGAGATGGGACTTTTTGGCATTGCACAGGTAATTGTATCCTTCCACTCTTTTCATCCTTCCTCTAGTTTGTCCGGCCACTAAAATCCTCTTTCATTTTCAGGTAATGTTAATGATGAAACGGCTGATGAGCCGTTGCCTAAATCATGAGACGACCTTGGACCGCGTGAGGGCTAAAACAAAGGCGACAGGGAGGAGTTGGCCGAGCTTAAGGCCTAGAAGGTGGTCCAGGAGAAGAAGCTTGCCTTGTCAGAGCAAGTCCGGGGTGAGCTTGAGAAGAAGACAGAGGTGCTGCAGCAGGTCCTTGAAGATAAGGAAGGAGAGATGAAAATCGTCAAGGATCAGCTCCATCAATCTAAGGAAGATGCGGTGCGAGAGTATCATGACTCCGAAGCGTACCTGGTGGAGCTTGGTGGCACCTTCGTTGATGGATTTAACGACTGCCTCCATCAAGTAAAGGCTTCTTTTCCAGACCTGGACCTGTCAGGTGTTTCCATTGATGCCCAGGCCTAAACCTCGGTTCAGCTTGTCCATTCTAAGAGCACTGAGGATTTATTTGCTGATGACGCCCCTGTGGACGATCCTCATGTTGACGGTGACTCTGCTCCTAATGAAGGCCGAACTCAATCCGTCGAAGGTGGTGCCCATCAGCCTGAGCATGAGCCAACTTTAGAGGATAGAAATGAAGAAAATCCCCCCGTCCAGCTGTAGTTCAGCTAGTTTTTTTTTTTTTTTTTTTGGAATAACTTATAATGTTTTTAATAACAATTTATGTATTGTTGCTTTCAGCTTGTGGACAATTGCCCTCCATGGATTTTTCTTTAAGTAACATGTTACTTTTTCTATTATCCGTCAACTCTTATGTTTGGATAAATTTTGTATAACTTTTAAGCTCATGCATAAACCATAATTTAATATGCATCCGTTCAATTGGACTTAGGCCCTTCAAGTTTATGAATTTTCATAACTACATTCGTCTATTGTATGGACATACTTTTCAGATCACCATCTTGGATGAACCCGTCCTATTATGGACTTCGTTGTTGAATCCATCCACGCTATGGACTTGTATTTTTCAGTTCACCTTCTTGGATGAACCTATCCTATCTTGGACTAGTTGAATCCGTTCACTGTGTGGGTACTTTTTATATCATCCTTTTGGATGAATCCGTTTTGTTACGGTCTTCATTTTGTATTTAAGTTGGTCCATTATATGGACTATTTAGATTATCCTTTTGGATGAATCCGTCTTGTTGTATTTAAATTGTATCCGTCCACTTGTGGACCTTGTATTTGGTCATCCTGTGAGGAAACCTGTCCACTTTATGGACTTTAAATTAGTCATCCATTAAGGGAAGACACCCGTCCACTTTGTGGACTTGATCACTTGGATCCGTTCATTTTATGGATTTGTAATTATTCATCCTGAAGGAAGACAACCTGTCCACTTTGCGGACTTGATCACCTGGATCCGTCCAATTGAACTCGTCCAGTTTGTGGACTTTGAGATGAGTACACCCCCTTAAGGACTTAATAATCGAAATAGAAAAAGAAATACACAAGTCATATCTGAATAACTCCTCTTATTATGATAAACATATGCATAAGTAGAAAAATTGTTTTTTTAAAGGAAAAGACCTGCCCTTTGGGCTTAAAAAGTATTGTAGCAAAAATTTAACTAAATAAATAAACTGGAGAATGAGGAGTGTCGAATTAACTAAGAAAATAAACTAAGGAGCGTCGCTTTTTTCTGCTGTCATCTATTAGTAGTATTTATTGAGATGCTCGGTGTTCCATGGATGGTACAACTTCTATCCGTCTAGCGTCTTCAGGTGGTAGGTGTCTTTTCTTAACCATAAAGTTATTCTGTAGGGGCCCTCCCAGTTGGGCCCAAGCTTTCCTTAGGCCGGATCTCTAGTACTACCCATCACCTTTCTTAAAACCAGATCTCCAACCTTGAAGTCTCTGTATTTGACCCTGGAGTTGTAGTGCTTGGCCATGAGGTCTTGATATCGTGCAAGTTTCTACTCAACTGTCGCCTTGACTTCGTCTATTAGATCGAGCTGCAATCGCATAGCTTCGTCGTTCCTCTTTTCATCACGATTGTCCACCCTGTAGCTTGTGAGTCTGACCTCAACTGGGATAACTGTTTCGCTTTCCTATGCTAGCTTGAACGGCATTTCTCCTATAAGTGTTCTGGCTGTCGTCCTGTACGCCCATAGCACGCTTGGTAGCTCTTCTGGCCATATACCATTTGCCCCTTCGAGCCGAGTCTTGATCATTTTAAGCAAAGATCAGTTCATGACTTAACCTGTCCATTGGCTTTGAGGGTGGGCGGGGAAGGAGTAGTGGTTCTTGATTCCCAACTGTGAGCAAAAGCCCTTGAAGAAGTCGTTGTCGAATTGCTTCCCATTGTCTAAGACCAAGGCTCTAGGTATTCCGTACCTGTAGATAATGTTTTCCATATGAAGTTACGCATATTCTTCTCCATGATGGTAGCCAGGGCTTCTGCCTCTACCCATTTGGTGAAGTAGTCAATTCCGACTACTAGGAACTTCAATTGTCTGACCGCTGTTGAGAAGGGGCCCATAATATCCAAACCCCATTGAGCGAACGGCCATGGGGCCGTCATTGGGGTGAGTTCCTCTATCGGTCGTCTTATGAGGTTACTAAGTCTCTAGCACTTGTCGCAAGATTTGACATATACTTAGGCGTCCTTTTACATAGTGGGCCAGTAGTATCCTGCTCAGATCAATTTGTGCACTAAAGACCATGAGCTTGAGTGATTTACACAAATCCCTTCATGTGCTTCTCTCATAACGTAGTCTGGTTCTTCAGGGCTTAAGCATCTTAGGTACGAGCGCGAAAAGCCTCTCTTGTACAATACATCCTTTATTAGAACGAATCGTGTTGCTTGGACTTTTAGCTTCCTAGCGGCTTCCCTCGTATTTGGTACGGTGCCATCTTTTAAGTAGGAGACTATTGGCATGGTCCAATTGCTTTCGAAGTTTATCTCCTCTATGTCAATGGTTTCAATTAATGGTGAAAGCTGAACAAAGAAGAGTACCTTGGTAGGGACAATCGCGTGATCTGTCGATGCAATCTTTGCATGGCGGTTAGCTTGCTGGTTTTCTCCTCTCGGTATTTGAACAATCTTAGCCTGCAGGTCGTCCATCTTTTTCTTTACCTACTCCAAGTATTTTTTTCATCTTTTCGCCCCTACACTTGTAATCACCATTCACTTGGTTGGTGATGACCTGTGAGTCGCAGTGAGCGACTACATTTACGACTCCTGCTACTTTACCAAGGTCCAATCCTGCCACTGGAGCTTCATATTGTTGGGAAAATACATGTTTGTATCACATACAAAACATATGTAGCAAAAAATTAATTGATCTACTTCATTCGCAATTGTTAACATGTACTATGTAAGTTTCAGAATTTAAGAACAAGAAAGCGTACCTTGATGCGGTGAAATTCAAAACAAAAGATTTGTACTTGGGAACACTTTTAATCTTCACTCCAATTTCACTTAATGCCCAGGAAGTGTGGTCTCTCAATCAATTTTCAAGGAGAAAATAAGAGAATGTCCAACACTCACACACAAACCATTTCCATATTTTCATGTAATCATAATGAAAACCACTTAGAAAACCCTCATGAAAAGCACTTATGAAATTTTGTATGTTTCTCTCCTTAAATATAACTGATTATCTAATTGAGCTAGCCTTTTAGGCCATTCCAATTGGGCTTTAGTATGTGGCTTGGAGTGGGACCTAAAGGGAACAAATAAGACTCTAGCTCCAATCGGTCTTGGGCTTTTCTGTCAACTCTTGACAAGTTCAAAGTTACCATTAATTATATTCAATACCACTATATGAATATAATTGCACTCTAGGCCTTATTAATAAATTATATCCCAAGACTTTATTATACATGCAACCCTTTCATTAAAATATTCGTAGTAATACAAAATCATGAATGTAAACTGCCACTTTGAAGATAGATTACTACTTCTTAATCCTTGAGTACCTAGTTTAATCTTTTATGTTATTCATCATATATTTATGAAATCCAATTCCATAAATATATATTTTAGTAATTTCTTACTAAAGTGGTTGGGCCCAACACTATGAATAACCAACCCATTAAACTTATCTTAAGAGAGTATTTTATATCTCCGTTAAGAGATTATGAATTCCATCTTAAAAATATATATTCCATCAACACTAAACACGGCTGTCCAACATACTGAGATTTTGATCATGACTTATAGATCTCACTCTTGATATATCAAAGCAACCTACACCTCATGATCATGTCCATTATTCTCTCAGGATTTAGAGTTGGTGTAAATAGAAGTCGTGAGATTAATTATTCATTTGACAGTCGTTAGGAAGATAATAAATGTCACAGCGGTCCAGTTCAATATGTCTTAGCTCTTAAAACATATCAACATATCAACTAGAAGTCTCCACTTCTATGATCAAGACAAATCATCTTAGTTGATATGGTATAGTCTTCGCAGATGAAATACCCAATTTCATCACCGACTACGAACTAAAATTCTGAGTTTACAAAGAATTTGTGATTTATATCTTCTGTGACTTTTCATATAAATCACATACGATGCATCTCATGGACTAAGATAATGTCCCATTAGTTCATTTATAGATAGTCTCATATAATTAAACAATTTATTATTTATTACATGCCAATAAATTGGATTTTAGGACATAAACCCCAACACTTCTGCCCCCTGGCCTTCTGAATTAGTGAACTCCACAATGAAGTAAACGACCACCTGTCTCTTAATGGCAGTACGTGGGCAGTACTGCACATCGAATTCACTTAACTCTACTGCCCATAGTGCCATTCATCCGGCGGCTTCAGGGCTTCTCAGTGCTCGCCGTAAGGGTTTGTTAGTCAAGACAACTATCGTGTGGGCTTGGAAATACAATTTGAGTTTGCAAGCCGCTATAATCAAAGTGAAGGCGAGCTTTTCCATCGGTGGATATCTCTCTTCTGCACCATGGAATGCCCAGCTGGTGTAGTATACGAGATTTTGTACCTTATTTTCTTCTCTAATTAAGGCCGCACTGACGGCGGCTGTGGATATAGCTAAGTAAAGGAACAATTCTTCCCCTGGTTTTGGGGGACTTAGTAACAGTGGGGAAGAGAGGTAGGCCTTCAAGTCCTCAAACGCCTGCTGACACTCAACCGTCCACTCAAAGGACTTCTTCAGTGTACGGAAGAAAGGTAGGCATTTATCCGTTGCTCTTGCCACGAACCTGTTTAGAGAGGCTATCTTGCCGTTAAGGCTCTGCACTTCTTCCACATTCTTTGGTGGTGCCATCTCCAATATGGCCTGGATTTTGTTTAGATTGGCCTTGATACCTCTTAGGGATACCATGAACCCTAGGAACTTTCCTGCCGTCACCCCGAATAAGCACTTGCTAGGGTTGAGCTTCATGCTGTAAGAGCGAAGGGTGTAGAAAGTTTCCTTGAGATCCTCCAAATGATCATCCTCCCTTCGGCTTTTTACTAGCATATCTTCCACGTATACTTGGACATTTCTTTCAATCTGATGTGCGAACATCTTGTTCATGAGTCTCTGATATGTCGTGCTCGCATTCTTGAGGCCGAACGGCATCACTTTGTAACAAAAAAGGCCTTGGCTAGTAACGAACGAAGTCTTTTCCTACTTTTCCTCATCCATTTTGATTTGGTTATAGCCTGAAAAGGCGACCATGAAGCTCAACAACTAGTGTTGATCCGTAGAGCATACTAGGATGTTAACCTGTGGAAGGGGGTAGCTATCCTTTAGGCATGCTTTGTTCAGGTCTGTGAAGTCTACGCACATTCTCCTTGTCCTGTTGGCTTTCTTTACCATCACCACATTCGCGAGCCAATCGGGATAGTAGACTTCCCTGATGAAGCCTACCTCTTGCAATTTACAGACCTCTTCCGTAATAGCTGGTCTCATTCTTGGGCGAATACCCGTTTCTTCTAGCGAACCAGTGGAAAAGTGGGCGATACATTCAACCTGTGCACAATAACTTAAAGGTCAATTCCGGGATTGTCTTCATGGCTCTAGGCGAAGACATCCTGATTCTCTCTTAGGAATGATATAAGTGCCTGACAGACTGTTGGGCTGGCGAGAGTGCAGATCCGCGTTGTTCATTCTGGCCTAGAGTTGTCAAGGAGTATTTCCTTAAGTCTCTCAATGGGCTCTGCCACCATCCGCTATTCTTCAATGCTCATTGTCTGCATATGGTCGTCCATCTCCATCATCGCTATGTAACATTCTCGTGCAGCGACCTGATCTCCACGTGCTTCTCCTACTCCGTACTCAGTAGAAAACTTGATCATCAAGTGGTAGGTCAAAGTTACGGCCTTCCATAAGTTAAGGGTTGGACGTTTGAGGATGGCATTATAAGCGGACGAGCAGTCGACAACAAGAAACGTAACATCTTTAGTGATCTGCTGAGGATAGTTGCCAACCATAACAGGTAGGGTGACTGCGCCAAGGGGGTATACTTTAGTTCCCCTGAAACCGACAAGTGGGGCATTGGTTGGGACCAGTCATTCCATGTCAATCCTCATATGCTGGAATGCTGGGTAGTAGAGGATGTTGACAGAGCTTCCGCTGTCGACCAGGACTCGATGTGTGTTGTAGTCTCTGACTCGTATGTTGACAACGAGCGCATCGTCATATGGGTAGTGTAGATGCCACGCGTCTTCTTTAGAGAATTCCATGACCGGGTTGTCGATCCGTGTTATCTTCGGGACGAAGCCCGTTAACTGAACATTTTGTACCATCATGAAGTAAGTCTTTCAAGCTTTTCTTAATGAACCAAAGGCTGTAGTGCCCTCCACAATCATTCTTATGTCCCCTATTGTTGGCCTTGGACGCTTATTTTTCCATCGAGGAACCTGCTCTTGTGGCGGGTTCGCTATTTCTTTGCTGACGAACCTTTGCAACTTCCTTTGTCTGATGAGAGCTTCTATCTGTTGTCATCAGCCTCATCAATTAAGAGTGCCTCCTTGTTAAAATGGGTTATGTAAGACCTCAGCATCTCGTTCTTCTATTGCTTAATGCTCATCAAGCACGCAGTGGACTTCTTGTACCTATGTCCCCCGATGAAATGTGAGGCAAATTGAGCATTTAACTCCTTAAAGGTACTGATGGAGCCAGGCTTTAACCTACTGAACCAAATCGCAGCGGAGCCCCTTAACGTTGTAGGGAAGACCCTGCACATGATTTCGTCCTCTACTCCTTATAGGTGCATCAGTGTCTTAAAGGACTCTAGATAATCCAACGGATCCTTAGATCCGTCATAACTTTCCACCTGCGGCATATGAAACTTTGGTGGAAAGGGGAATGAATTGACGGACGCGGTGAATAGGGAGTCCGTTCGATGAACCAGGTCGTCAAGGTCGCTAGACACTTGTCCTTTAAGGGTATTCATCATGAAGTCCATGCGCTCCTTCATCATCTGCATCTCCACAACTACATGAGACGAAATCGGATCTGCAGTGGATGGACAGCTTGTGTCCTGTCGTTCTGGCCTACTTGGGGCATTACTCCCTTCTAGCCCCTCTTGATCTCTTTTCTCAGCGCTGCTAGCCTCCAGGTCCTCCTCTTGAGTGTTGAGTGCTGCATCCTTCTGGCGCAATTGCTCCTCTAGGTCATGGTTCTATTTGGTGAGGCGTTTTACTGCTGCTGTGAGGGTTTGAACCTTTCTCTCAAGAGTTGTGGTGCATGGTTCGTCCCCCTGATAGTTTGTGCTGGTTGCCATCGAACGCATAAGTACCATGCAACTTTTCGTCCAGGAAATGTGGAGTATGGCTTTTCCTTGCGCTTCCCACAGAAGACACCAACTGATGATGCCGAAAGATCGTCCATAAGCTATAAAGTCCTCACGTGCTCAAAACAACCTACACAATACAAAACAAGAAGACCTTAAGAAGGCACCGGTGTGGTACCGGCCAAAGACCCTTCGAAGGTTAAGTCAGAGAATGCTCACAACTCTAGAGTGCCAGAGCTAGGGGAAATTATACGTACCTTGTTTTTTTATGGCCTTAGGTTTTTATAGTAGCGTAGAACCGACTTCCGTTTCTTGCGGGAGAAGTCTTTTCCTTATGGAGAAGATCATCATTAGTGGGCGTATAATACAGGATTCTTCCCATGTTAGGATTCTATTCCTACTAGGACTCTATAAACTAAGGTTAAGCTTAAGACGCAAGTTGTTTCCATTTATAATCCTTGGAGATCACTAAAACTAGGTGGATGCCACGTGGCCTTTAGATCCGTCCACCTTGTATCAGTGTATTCTGGATCCGTCCACCATCAATCTACAGGTTCGAACATTGTCATGTTTATTAAAATATATCCGTCATCTCTAATTTTACCGTCTTCATTCTTGTTGAAAGTAATTTTGCTGGGCTCGTTGATCTCCTGAATTATGATAGGATCTATTCTCTTGAAGTAGCCTGAATTTTAGAAAACATCAATTTGATTTGTGATAGTTTTGATTTTGTTAGCATACCTTTACGATGTAATCATGGTGCTCTACCCTTCGCTAGTGTTATAAAAGAGAATGAGGAGGCCAGTTTTCGGTTAAAAGAATATGATTCTGTATAAATAAAGTCTATGCTCGTTTCCTCTAAAACAAAATGTGTCCTAATATTTTGGGCCATTCAACTCCTCATATTTTCTTAACAATAGTATAGAATAACAAAATATAAATAAATGAAAAGATATAAAATAATCGTTTCTTAATATATTTTCTATTCAATCATTAAAATAGAACACAAAGTTTTTTTAATCCTAAAAATCATCTATGATTTACACTAAATTAAATTTTATAAAAATTTCCTTTTTACTATACAAAGTTAAAGTTTCATGTATAAAAGTGTAGTGCTACGAGTACAACAATTTCATTACAAAACCAAGGTAGCAAGTTGTTACTGGTTCTAGTGGCGGTTCTAGGAATTTTTTCCAAGATGGTCATTAAGAAACTTAAATTATATGAATCTAATAAAATGAGAACTTCATATATTGACAAAAAAAAAAAAAAACACACACACACACACACACACACAAATACATAAAGTCTTACAATTTCCTTCTACAAATTTTCTTATTTTGAAATCTTTATATGATAGTCTCATTATCAATGTTGCAAGCTACATCTCTTTCAAAATTTTAGTTAAACAAAATTTTTCTTTGGCCTTTTATTTTTGTTTGTGACCTTATATATTGTTAAAGGGACCAAAGTTTAAGGAAAAACTTTGGCTACAAATTTAGTTGTAGACTAAGGCTACAACTTTTACTAAACAAATTAATATGACTATATATTTTGAAAATTTAACCATTAAATTTTATGTTCTTTATGTACTTAAAACACATGTCAAATTTAATGTCAATCAGATATTATTTATTATTTGATCCATAAATTTATTTTTTATGTATAATTTTAGACTACAAAAACTCGAAATTTAAATATTTAATTGATGACATAGCTAATTTGATGTCAACATTTTTTTAATCCTGAAAATCATCTATGATTTACACTAAATTAAATTTTATAACAATTTCCTCTCTTCTATACAAACCATGTATAAAAGAGTAGTGTTACGAGTACAACAGTTTCACAACAAAACTAAGGTAGCAAGTTGTTACTGGTTCTAGTGGTGGCTCTAGGAATTTTTTACAGGATAATGATTAAGAAATTTAAATTATACAAAATCTAATAAAAAGAGAACTTCATATATTGACAAAAAAAAAAAAAAAAGACGCAAATACATAACGTTTTACAATTTCCTTCTATGAATTTTCTTATTTTGAAATCATTGTATAATAGTCTCATTATCAATACTGCAAGCTACATCTCTTTCAAAATTTTAGTTAAATAAAATTTTTTCTTTGGCCTTTTCTTTTTGTTTGTAAAGACCTTATATGTTAAAGGGACTAAAGTTTAAAGACAAAATTTGGCTAAAAATTTAGTTGTAGGCTAAGACTATAACTCTCATTAAACAAATTAATATGACTATATATTTTGAAAATCTAACCATTAAATTGCATGTTCTTTATGATCTTAAGACACATGTTAAATTAGATGTCAATTAGATGTTATTTATTATTTGGTTCATAAACTTATTTTTTATAATAATTTTAGACTACAAAAACTCGAAATTTAAAAATTTGATTGATGACATAGCTATTGATTTTTGATCTTTTTAAAATCTTGCAAGTATGGAAGATATAAGAAAAAAATGTAATCCAATAATAGATTTGTCAAAATTTATATTCAATAAAAAAATGTTGAGTGGAGTTGTAACCTTAGTCTACAAGACTATAATCAAGTTTGTTGCCAAATTTTGTTCAAAATTTTAATTACGTTGAGCCTAAAAGAATTTAGGGTGGTCACAAATTTTTTTAAAGATAAAAAAAATTATAAATTTTTTTAAAATTTATATATAATAATTTTTTTCCCAGGTCAAGGTGGTCTTGGGACCATCCTAGACATAATGTGGAGCAGCTTATGGTTGGTTCTTATGTGAACCCACTATTGCATTACTTTTTTACCTACCATTAACAGTTTGATACCTCAACTTTGTTGTGAAAATATTGTGCTCATAGCTTTATTCTATACAAAATTAATGAGTCTATTTAAAAATCATTTTTCGTTTTGTTGTGATATATATATATATATATATATATATAAGAGAATGATGTATAAAAGATCTATGATTTAATCCCTGCCTATACTAAAAACTAATTAGTGTATTGGTTTGATGATAAATAACTATTATCAGGAACAGACGTTATAAATTGAAACTCTAAAAAAAAAAAAAGAATGGTATTCATGAATCATGATTAATATAGTCAAATATTATAGCTGAGCTTTACATATTCTATAGATCAAGTAACCTCGTAGTTCCCCCTCAAAAAAATAAAATAAAATAAAATAAAAAATGAGGTAACCCTATAGAGTCTTTTTTTTTTTTAGAGATAATTATAACATTCTGCTAACTTTTTTTTTTTTTTTTGAGAAAGAAACTAATGGATTTTATTAATGTAATTCAACTACATCCAATTGTAAAATCGAAACAATATGTAATGGGACATCTTCCATCCATACTTGAAAATCTAGTATGCATAATGCATTTTTAGCCAGACTATGAGCAACCCTATTGCCATTTCTCTTAACATGAGAATACAACAATTTTACAAAATTGTTAGAAAACATTTTCACATCTTCAATTAGTAAACCCATTGGTGATAAGCTACGCTCCTCTGACTTCAAAACTTGAATCAGTCCAAGAGAATCACCTTCAAGGATAGCATTACAAAATCCCAACTCAAACGCAAAAGACAATTCCTTGAGGGCTGTCAATGCCTCAATCACTTCAGCCTTCTATGCCTGAGGGATTTTTTGTGGGCAAGAAGCCAAAACAGCTCCATTACTATCCCGTATCACCACTCCAGACATATTTGATGCACTAAATACAACACCATCATAGTTTATTATCACCAACTCAACTTGCGGGCATCTCTACCTCGTCCCTCCATTGCCACTGTTTATTACTTGGACATTCGAAACCTGCAAATTCGCTCGGTACTGTGCCAACATTTCCTTTTCCTGTTCTGCCACTTGATGAAAGAAAGCAGCTTGTAAGTTCAGTTGGGTTTTATTTCTTTGATTCCACACCATCCAAGCCGAGTATGCACGTGTTAGTTGACTGACTTCTGAATGGACACAAATCGGGCTTGGCATTGATGGTGGGGCGGAATTAAGTGGATTAGAATCCGTTTTTCTTTGCGACTCATTAATTGCATTTACCCACTGAATAGGGTTTCCTGGAATCACGACAACACCCTCGGAAAACAGGGAAATTATTGTGTACTCCCGGAGTACCATAAATGCGTACTCTCTCCTCTCACATGAATGACAGGTCCCACCATGAATTTAATTAGTAGGACCCACCATTCATGTGAGAGGAGGGAGCACGCATTTATTGTACTTCGGGAGTAGCTAATAATTTTTCCTGAAAACAGAGATTTGCTTTCACTTTCTGTCCAATGGCCAGCTATATTGGGTAATAACTCACTCTGTGATCCTTGCAAGGAATCTAGCATTACCTACACCTCATTAATATCCCTTAATTGTGCTTTTATTGGACCCCCCTTCAACGGCGACTCCCCTGAGCCTTGATCCGTTTGGGCAGCTCCGGTACCCTGCGCATATGGATTCAAATGAACATTAGAAAAAATTGGTTTGTTTAACTGCGTTGATGGCCTTACTTTCGACTTGTAAAAGCCAGAGATCGAGATAACTGATTTGCATTAAGTAGAAACTCTAACCTGAATAAACAAAAAAGTGTTTCCCCAACCCCACAACAAAAAAACCCCACAAGCTCCACGGATACTCTTGATATCCCTAGAGAGACAAAAGGGCAACCCCAAAACAAAACACTCCTTCGTGTAGAAGGGACAAACAACTTCTACTGCTGAAGACAAGGAGGGAAATCCCCCTTTTCTTAACAACAGAGAGACAAGGAGGAATATCCCCTCCATTTTCAAGCTCTTTTCACCGAACCATGTTGTAAAAAGAGATTGTTGTTTTGTTTAATTTCTAACATGTTAAAGTTGACAAAAACAAAACCCAAGTTGTGGGGGACTATTGTTTTAACATGCTGCTAACTTCATAGAGTCATAACGCCATTTTAATCAATAATTAGTGCATCACTATATGGATTTGTAAGAAGCTAACCAATGACTTAAATGACAGCGACAACCAAAAAAAAATTCAGTCCATACACTTTTTTTTTTTTCTTTTTTTCTTTTTGAGAAACAAGTCCATACACCATTGCACATAGAAGGCCAAAAACATGTCATTAGCATTGATGACATATTTAATTGTCATTTATATCTAACCTTGACATATATATATATATATATATATATATATATGAGAGAGAGAGAGAGAGAGAGAGAGAGAGAGCCAAAAATCCATTCAACAAAAATATAGTAAGTCTTTTTAATTAAAAAAACCTCTTAAACGCATGCAAGTTCGAAATACAATCTCAGTTTTTCTTTTTCTTCTTTTTGCTGAGTAATACAAAATTTTATTAAGGAAAAGATCCAAGGCTGCAGATATCTGCCTTCTTTGCCTGCATAACTACAGAGGGGAGAGAAGAGATGGCATTGGCACCATGACAATTACAAAAGAGGGCCTAAGCAGCAAGGGAATGAGCTAAACAGTTTGAAGATCTAATAACATGCAAAAAAGAAATAAAAGAAAATGATTTAGCAAGTTACATTAATGTCCTTGATGATATTTGATATTGTCCAGTGGCGAGCAATGGTAGAATTATGAATGGGGTCAATAACATTAATGGCCTGTTTGGGAGTTTAAAATAGGAGGGGGAGTAGAGTAAAGGGAGGGGGAGTAATCTAATTATCTTGTTTGGAAGTTTTTTAAAGAAGGAGGGGGAGAAATTTAGAGGGGTTTGGAGGGGTTTCAATTACCTCTAACCCCTCTTTTTTTAATTCCTCTAAATTGGAGAGATTTGGAGGGAGAGTAGAGTACATAAATTATTGAGCAATTAAATTACCAAACTTACCCTTTTTATAATAACAAAATTACAACGCTTTGTAACGTAAAAAAAAAAAAAAAAAAAAAAAAAAAAAAAAAAAAAAAAAAAAAAAAATCTGAAACCATTTCTTCAAGCTCTCTCAGCTCTGTAACCCTAACCCACAAATTTCTCTCAAGCTCTCTCAGCTCTCTCAAGCTCACGCTGGCTCTCTCGCTCTCTCATGACTTCTTCACTCTTGGATTGTCTCACTCTTCTCTCTCACGCCTAGCATCCTCTCACAAAGGTAACCTCTGTTTTAATTTCTTTTTCATGGGTTTCTTTTGAGTTGGATCAAATAACTATGTTCTTAAAATTGTGATTTTATTGGGTAATTTCTTATTAATTTTGATTTTATGGGGTAAGAACATGTTTTTTGTGGGTGGGTTTCGGATCTGAGGGCTTTTTTTCTTAATTTTATAGTTTCAAAGTAGAACCTAGGCTTTGTGATTGTTTATTCTGTGTAAGTTTGATTTTATGGTCTGGTTTTTGATTATTGGTTTGTGTTTGTGATTTTTATTGGGTAATTTCTTGTTTTTTTGTGAATGGGTTTCTGATTTGGGTTTTTTTTTTATAACTAGAATTTTAAAGTTTCAAAGAGTTGCTCACAATGTGTTTGATAAATTGCTTGTTTGATTGTGTATGATCAAACTCACATGAGTTTGTGCAGCATCCCACTGTGTAGTTGTCTCTCTCTTTGCATTTTTTTTTTTTATTTGTTTGAACCGTGGTGTAGGCTCTGATGGGTTTTTTGAATTTCAGTTTGTCATTGCTAATTGTTGTTTTTGTTATTTTATTAAATTAGTCCTCAGATTTGTTGTGATATTCTATGGAGGTTAATGGGTTTGTTTGGTTTTGAGTCATATACATATCGTTTTATGAGATTGGAAATGGAGTAATATGTTTTATTTTATCTGTGAAATTGTTTGAAAGATGGTCTCTCTTTGAGGTTTATTCTCTAGCCCAATAGAGGATACCACATGTTTGTGTGACTTCCTATGTCTGTATGTGTACGTAGTTGCACAAAGGCTTTGAATTTCAGGTCCAGTAGTGTGGTCTGTTGATAATCAATTTATGGATCACTATGTTTCTATACTTATGTGCAGCTGTGCATAGGATTTGCTTCTCTAAAATATTGGACTAATTCCCTGGTTTCAGACCTGATACCTATCCCAAATACTTCCTAATTACCAATATTGAGTATGAATAGAACAGCCAATATTGATTTCCAACCAATTTCTTCCTTTAAGAAGTGTTTAGATACAAAATTTGTGCCTCATCTGATTTGGACAGTTCTTGCTTTAGAGAGTTTTTTCCGTTTTAATTTTTTCTCATCTTTCCGCTATTTTACTTAATGAGTTTTTTTTTGAATCTCTACCACACTGTATCTAGGAGTATAGAGTCAGGTCTATTAACTTTTTTTTATCAGTAAAATGTTGTGTTTCAGTGGAGTCAGGTCTATTGCTGAACCCTTTCATATGCTCTTTCATGCATTAATGTACAAGAAGATGGACTACTCTGATTGATTTCTGCATGCAGGGTGTTGCTGATCGTGTTTGTCTTGGTCTCATTCCAACAAGTGAGGGTAGCTGGGTCACTGCTGTAAGGGCATTAAGGTAATTGCCAATACTTTGTTTATGGTTCCATTCAATCACTTGTTTTTTTGTTTTGTTTTGTGGTCCAAAATGTCTTCAGCTTCCAGGAAATGTTTAAGACTGCATTACTTCCAATTTTTGTTATTTACCTTTCAAAATGTTTAAAATTTCTAAGTGTCCTTTCATTGCATTGTTTCTTGTTGCTGTTTCGTTTTGTAGTTTGAAACATCTCAAATGTCCAGGAAATGTTTCAAATCCTGTTTGTGTGTTTAATTCTAACTAATTGGAGTTTTCTGACCAAATCATTAAATCCTTTGGTCCCCATAAACCTTCTCTAACCCATAGGACACATGGTCTCTTCCACTTTTGAAAGAGGAAGATAGATTATTGAATCAATTATCAACTATTAAAAAAGATTGGTGGCATTTAGTGGACTAATGGTACCACCTTTTTATCTATCATATTGTCTTAAACATTCTTTTTCATAGATACTATGATAGATAATTGAGAAAAGACTAATAACAAGATTTAGAAGTTGAAAATTAAAGTTATAAGAGTCTTGTATGTTGGCGGTGTTTCCATCCTGCACATTCAGAATTTAAATTCTTTTTTTCTTTTTGTAACTATGGAATTATTATATATATATATATATATATATATATATTTGAAAAAGGACTCAAACAAGAACACTGTAAAGTCTGTACTGACCTGAAAATAGGGCCATATCGTTTGGCAAGGACTGAGAACACATCAGGGCCATATTTAGCGAGCAAGGGGAGGTGTCCAAGCAATGGAATGGTTGGTGGGCCAGGTACCCTTCTCACACCCCAGTAAGGTCCATACATGTAGCCCAATACTCCTGCTACTATGGCCAACACTGTGAAGAAGATTGATACTGCAGGAACACTAGTAAAGAGCAATTCCATTCTCACAAATCTTTGTAGGGTCTCAAGGCAAAAGGCCATATTTTGAGAGAGAGGGTGATAAGGGTCTCTGGTTGGGAGTGGGTGGGCAAGGAGACAGTGGGGGTGTCGCACCAGGCCTGAATTAAAATGGGCTATAGGGCATTAAAAATGATTTTATAGAATTGAAACCTTATTCTGGATGAATTAAAATGGGATGATTTCACTCCTTTAAATTCATCACATCCCTTTTAAGTTGTCTATTCTGAATACCTAAATGGGCTAAATTTCAGAAGTTATAAAATACAGTATTTACATCTTACATTATGTGCTAACTATGTGGAGTGGCATATTAGATTGTGCTTGAAAGCCAATTTAGTTTTTGGCTGCTAGTGCATAAATAAATTAGCGAAGTCATAGTCTCTAACATGTCTGAACTTTGTCAATGCTTAGTCATGATCAAAGTTGTGTGCACACTGTCATCCCCTTTCATTTGGAAACTCTTGAGAGCAATGAAAGTATATGATTAATCTTCTATTGGGTGATGTTCGATATAAATAAAAAGATGCAAGGATCATGACATATTTACTTAATGTAACCCTCATTTCAGAGTATTGGCTCCTGAATCTTTTCTGTCTGTGACACTATACGAAATTATGATAGGTGGACCATTTAATTTCTCTTTTATCAGTCCCTTCTTACAATTGTGATTTATTGAGTATATGTTTATTGTAGGCTGCTAATATGGAATACAATAAAACAATGGATTATCCATCAAATGGTGTTTCTATTGTGGGCTGCCTCAGACCTGCTTTTGCTGACGAAGAATCATATATAAGAACGCTTTTTCATTGTGTAGATAGTGATGGATACAACTCAGACTGGAAAGGTATCGTGTGTTTGTAGGATATAGATATTTAATACCAATCGCCTCTTCCAGGCCTCGCAGAAGGGGGAGTTTTTGTACACCGATAAGACCTTTTAACTTACATATTGTTGTGGAAACATGTTTACAAATGTGTTTAGAATCATGTTTAAACGTGCGAAAAAAATATAATTATGTGTTTGGTATGTATGTTTTATTTTTAAAAAGTTGACAAGCATAGTACAATTTAATATATATTTTTTATTTGAGAAGAAATAAGTCGGTTATGTGTTGTCTAATCATGTGGACTCCATGATTTTCAAAAAAAAAAAAAAAAATTGAGTTAATTCATAGAGTTACTCTCTCTAATTTTTTTGATTTTTTAGGTCTCAATTCTTCTCCAAATTCTCAAAAAATGAAATTCACGTACTAAAAAAATAAAAAAAAATATTAAAAATAATAATAATAAATGAAAGAAACACTCAAAATTTAACATGTAGTTGATTTTTTTTCTGATAAACAAACAAACCAAACATTTTTTTCTTATTTTAATTATTATCAATTTATAATGGGTTTTTTTAGTATAATAAAAAAGGAGAAAAAATATTTAATCATAGACCAATGTTGATTATTTAATTTACATTAGAAAAAAAAAATTATCAAAAAAAAAATATTGCATGCTATAGGCATAATTATTTAATCTAACAAATTAATCATAGACCAATATTGTAAGTCCATTTTCAAATAGGGGTAAATTTGTCCATTTAAAAATATTTAATCATTTCCTCTCCTCTCCATCTTAATTTTTAAAACATCCAAACAAGGGGGAAGGATTAATTACTCCATTCCCCTTTACTAATTTTAAAAACATCCAAACAAGGTAGAGGATAATTACTCCCCTCTACTCTCCTCCCCACTACTCTCCTCTCCTCTACTCTACTCTACTCTCCTCCCTCTCTAAACTTCCAAACAGGCCATAAGAGAGTCACCCTCAATGATGATGTAATCCATACTAGCAAACAAAGCACCATTAATAGCAAGAAGAGCCACTTTAGCTTCAAAACAAAGAGTATCTCATTTTATTTCGTTTTCCAATTCAATCATGTGTGATCTTACCCAAATAGTTTCGACAGATATCAGCAAGATAAATCAAAATGAATTGTTTAGGTAGAGCCAAATAGTCATATGACACCAACCAAGCCTCAAAGTTTAACTTTTCGTCCCAAACTCTATAATCTATATAATAATTTAAAAAAAAAAAAATCCTCTACATTCAAGGCTCTATACTTGAAAGAATTTAGAAGTCAAATACAATGAATTATAGCTTCTATTGCTTTTTTATTCTCTCTCTCTCGAAAAACCTCCGATTCAAACTTGCTAGTTCAAACTTGCTGGGTTGCTTCAATTTGTTGTTGGGAACATCAATTTGCCTACAAGTGGTTTGAATTGGCTTTTTGGAACGACGCCAGTAGGGTTTTTTATGCGTTGATGGTTTTTGGGTGGTTTGATTTGGTGTGTTGTTGGGTTGATCAACACCAATGGGTTGCTATGGTGGGTTGTGGGTGGATCATGGTCGGCATGATGGGTTGATATGGGTTTGGTCACAATAGGTTTGGTTTGTTCTTGGTTGATGTGGGTTAGAGAGAGAGAGAGAGAGAGAGAAATGAATAGTGTTGGATGTAATGTGAAAAATAAGAGATGAGATGTAAGGTGAGTTGTGAAATGAAATGCTAAAATGGATAAAATTGTTTTTCGAAGTGTAAAATGAGAATTTTTTAAGAAACCCAGATGTGAATACTCTTAAACACATGGTTATTAGTATCCTGATCTAGATCCTCCAGATCTTAAGATCCTACAATATCTTTGATCTTACTAGGATATGTACCAAAGTAGAATCTACGTGGGATCCTGATTTTGATATTAGGATTTAATAGGATCATAATCCCATAGTGATATCAAAGATCTTGTGCTATGAAGGAAAATAAAAAACATATATTCTTATTTCGAGCCTCCAAGTGGAGCCCAAAGGCCTTACACTGTTAAAAATCCGTAGTAAAAAGATCATCCTAGTGGCCCCAACCCAAATTGATAAATAAAAACAATATAAAAATGCAAAAATAAAAATCTAAGTTTGACATCACTTTAACCTAATCAACAAAATCACAAAAAGATGAGAAGAAAAGAAACTAGAGAATAAAGGACGAGTGCGAGAAGCTGAGAAATCCGATGGTGGCACTGCTATGAGAGAACCATTAACATTGACATTATGTGAGACACTTGGTATTGTTGTTTGCTTTGAATTGTTTATGTGAGACATTATGTATGTTTGTGGTGTTAAAACTTATAACTTTGTTTATATATTTGTAGTTTGATACTTTGCATTTTATTAGTAATTTGTGTTAAAAATTACTTTTGTTCAATGTTTCTTTAATATATATTATGAGGATATTGATCTTGCGATCTAAAACCTGAATCCTTTCATCAATCTTGTGTAAGATCTCGATCTTCATAAGCTTGATTAAAATAGTAAACTAAAATTTTGACATGTATTTATGTCTAAAAATTACGTCCATTGAGGGTCTGCTTGGATACTGCTTATTTTACTAAAAACTGAAAATTTATTGCTAAAAACATTGTAGCAAAATAATTTTTAAACTATAAATAGTGCCGTAAGACCCAAGATTTACTGCTTATGCGTGTTTTTCACAAGTTTGACTGGATCGTGAACAGTGCCGTGTGACCCAACCAAAAACGCAAAACGCAACATAAATTTTAGGCAAACACACGCTATAATAGACAAAAATTAAGCTAAAATCTAAGTCTCCGTTTGGGAAATGCATTTGCGTTTGCCCGGTATTTTTCACAAATTAGTGAGTTTCACGTACTGTTTACAAGATATACAAAATACTTTTTAAAAAAAATTGATACAATATTTTTAATTTTTAACAACAAACAGTATCCAAAACAAACCTGAATTACAGCGAGTTGAGACAACAGATTTTCCTAACGGCGAGCGTACAGTAAACGCACCAAAAAAAAAAAAAAAAGTCGTTCTCTATCTCAATTAAATTTTGATTTTTCCAACCATTCTAGAAAACACGCATACTTCTCTCTCTCTTTCTCTCTCTCTTAGCTCTTTATTGGTAGCGTGAGGCATAAGCGGAGGAGGGGCAGTGATCTGGTGCGGCGGAGAGATGGATCCAGACCAGTTGGCTAGAGCATTCGTGGAGCACTACTACACAACGTTCGATGCGAATCGTGCCGGATTGGCTAGTCTATACCAAGACGAGTCCATGCTTACTTTCGAGGGTCAGAAGATCCAAGGCTCCCCAAACATCGTCGCCAAGCTCACCAGCCTCCCTTTCCAGCAGTGCCAACACAGCATCACCACCGTCGATTGCCAGCCCTCCGGCCCCGCCGGCGGCATGCTCGTCTTCGTCAGCGGTAACCTCCAGCTCGCCGGCGAACAACACGCCCTCAAGTTCAGCCAGGTACCAATTTCGAATCGATCGAATTCCGGATCGCTCAGATCTACTTCGATTTTTTTTTGGTCGGATCTAGGGTTTATCGTCTGCTTTTTGGATGACTATATTGCTTTTGTTTATTGGTGATGTTAGTACTCTACTTTCAATGTACCGATTTCAATGTATGTCTCCCTCAATTGTTCACATTCTTGATTTCAAAATCGGAATGATTGCATTACTCGCTAATGGTGAAATAAGCATTAAAAAAAAAAAAATGAGATTCTTGGTATGAAAGCTATTGAGTCTTTTCGAGTAATGCGAGAAATACAAATTTTTTTACAAAAAAAATTTACAAATTGCTGATGTGGTAAGTTGTTATCGGTAAAGGAAGAAGTGATGTTATATTGGTGGGATTAGATGAAAACTAGTAAAAACAAGTAAGAAGTTGGTCACATTAACGGTTTGTAAAATTGTTGTAAAATAGTTTATGGCGGTTGCATTACTTGGTCGCAGACGAGCCTTCGATGTCTGAGTTCATTTGATTTGCTGATTATGCTTGTATTTATGCTATTTTTATGCATGAATAATGCTACAGCTCAAACTATTTTACACATCCTCTTGTTGGTTTTTATCTAGGCCCGCCGTTAATATCACTTTTTTATTTACTAATAATTCCTCACCACATTAGCAGTTTGTAAATTTTTTTGTAAAATAGTTTGTACTTCTAACATTATTCTTTTATGCATTTCTGAGAGACTGGGAGCCTTTATGAATAAGCTTATGCAGGAAATGTTTTGAATTTTTTAGTGTGTGCTTATTATCGGATTCTTAAACGTTTTGCCTTTATTTTTTCAATTTCTGTTCTTATATAGGAATCATAGCATTTAAATCTCTGCGGCCTCTAGACCTATATGTTTTGATAGTTAATGGTTTGCATTAAGTGCAAGCCAACTATACTAATGATGTGGTTAAGAATCATTGCTTGAAATAATTATAAACCTAAATTGACATTTGTATCTTTGATTCTTTGTGCGTGTTTTATGATTATATGTATTCATGTCATTGCTTGAAATAATTATAAACCTAAATTGACAGTTGTATCTTTGATTCTTTGTGCGTTTTTTATGATTATATGTATTCATGTATTAACTTATTTTTTGTGCTGATGATCTCTAGCTCAAATGGTACATTGTAGGTTCTTTACTTATTGTGTGTAAATTACCAATAAAAGAAAATTTTCTTTTATTTTTGCGTTTCTTTGTTCTAACTGTAATTTCTTGTCATGCTTTCTGCACTCAGATGTTCCATTTGATACCAACACCGCAGGGAAGCTTTTACGTGTTGAATGACATATTCCGTTTGAACTATGCATGAAGACAAGATAACCACTCAAATTCAACAAATGGAAGTTGCATGCGGCCAAAATGTCCCGGATTGTATGTTTGTTTATCATTGTTTAATTATAGACACATCAAATGGAAAGAGGGTTTTCTTTGGATGGTTGTGTTTAAGGTTTCATTATGCTTTTGTCCCCATATTTCAGAGATTTCTCAGTTGTGATTGCTTGAATGAAAGATACCTTCATGGATATCTGTTTGAATGAAATGGGTTTACTACATCGGCTCTGAAAGTTTGGCTAATACCAAATAAGTATAATTTTAGTCTTGGATGAGTCCCACATATGGGCCATCAGCTCTGCTTTTGGTTATTTGTTAATACCTATTTACATTAAAAAATATCAAGTGGCAGGTATTTTGCATCTTGCCTATATGGCTGTTGGCTTGGCGCTTGTGGTTAGGGACCCCAATCTGTTGGCAAGGAAGAATGGTATGTGAACCATATGCCCCTGTAGCAATCCATAGTCCACCTTCTTTTCTTCCTTGCCCTCTACTTCTTGTTTCTTATCCTCTCTTCCAACTAAGATAAAAGGTCTAACTACCCTTTGTGCATGGTTGCCAGTGTTTCTGATACTTTGGTGAATAATCTCATCCAAGCATGCCATAGTATCACTGAAAGTTGGCCAATAATTAACTTGACTTATCCAGTCTGTACCCAACAACTTTTACAACTTTGTAGCCCATCTTACAGGATAGGGTTCCTCCCAAATTAGCAGCTTATTTCAAATGTGGACTTACATTTGCACAGATGGATGGTATTTCTATTTGGAACCTTGCCCTTTTGTTCTTCATTTCAAAAGGTCAGGCACTGCCATGGCCGTTCCTGACCACCAACTCAAAAGGTAAAAGAAATAAGAATCATCTTCGTTACATGATATCTTCTTCGTATAGATATAGGATCTATGGAGCAATTACTTAGAAGTACATTTTGTGCAACAGCCATTCCTATTTGATAGAAAAGGATCCCATGATCATGAACCAATCTTACCTGGGATTGCAAATCCCAAGTTTGCCTCGGGTTTAGGGTTCAGAGCACTGAAATCAAGTCTGCTCTAATGCTGTTTAGAGCAATATAAGTAGGCATTAGGCAACAGCATGCTAAGAATTATGTGATTGTACCTGCTTAGGATTTAGCATTGTGCCCAGCCAAAAGAGAAGGATTAATTGCACTGTAAAAGGAAGAACCAGAAATGTGCACAAGCACTAGCAGCACTACTGTCTGCCTGCATATGCGGTCTCTTGACGTTATTAGTTAAAAGAAATGAAATTTGAGGATATAATTCGTTTTAATATACGAGCTCATAGACTATAAGCAAAATATATTACATCATGTCTTTCAAACATATCAACAAATGAAATTAGGCTAAAGATAATTTAGTCTCGAACATTGCAGATTAGTTCTGCTCGAAACATGCTATTGCTTCATATCAAACAACACTCATTTATATTCACCATTTAAACCTAAATCTGGTAAATCCACATGGGGAAGTTCTGGAATTTTGATAGCGGGGAGTGGAGGGGCTTCGATTGGTTGTTCGGCATGTGAGGACTTTTTTTCTGCATCTTCACCATTTTTATTGGGGCCTTTCAGCATTCCAGTGAGTAAACTTCCGAAGGATTGAAATGGGTGGCTAAATCCCTCTTTGACTTTCAAAATTAGTTTTACCTCAGATACTTGCCAAGCAGCAGTCAGTACAATCAAGACAGAAAGAAGACAGTGGGTTACAAAATTCTGTCTCTTCACCTTCTTAAGCTCTTTAACAATCTCGCTCTCAGTTTCGTTGCTACCCCCATTCAGCTGACCAGCATTCTCCATCTTGTTATCAACATTACAGACTGCTGTAGGAGATACCTCGTCTACCTCGGTTGAAGCTTCGGGTTCCTTAATTGTGCTATCTCCTTTCAACGATTCCAACTGTGTTAAACATGCGTAAAGGTACATTAGTTTGTTGTATCTTTTGGAATTTTGAAGCTATGATTTTAAATTTTCTATTTACCATTGTAATAAAAGAAAATAAGGCTGATTTTCTGAACATCAATGAATGCAATCTAGTTAACTCCAGCAAGGATATACTGGTACTGCTAAGTCAATTGCATGTATTTAGTATTTCTTGCAAAATTGTACAGTATATTTTACATAAAAACAAGAATGTTTTATAGTTGTTCGTGCTACTCAAAGCCTAGTAATTAGCAATGATCAACGCTAAAGAAGGCCACGGATAAAAAGTCCTAGACTCCCAGTGACATTATCTGGGAGCATCAAACAGACATTGGCCCAGGAACAAACTGATACCATTTGGGAGAATATGAAAAAGAATATGGTGGACAAAGTCAGGAGTAAAAATGAAAGAAGATATTATTTCCACGGTGTGCATTTCCAGCCTCTCCTTACAAGAAACATATATCCAACAGTAAATTAAGGATCTTTTAGATTAATCCAAACAAAAAAAGCAATAAACATAGTCAAAGATGACAGAGGAGCTGACAACATAAATAGATCTTTTTTTTTATTAACACATAATAATAATAATAACAATAATAATAATAATAATAATTCCGACATGAAACTGAGGAAATTATAAGTTTTTTTTTTTCTCTTAATTAATGGATTTGACAATAAAAAGAGAATGAGAGAAATAAAGAAAGTAGGTGAAGTAATCAAATAAACCTGAGAGAGCAATTTGGAGAGGAGAAGCTGGTCATCGAGGCAATCACTACTAGAGGCTCCTCTGATTTTCTTCTCCTCAACAAGTCTCTGGATTGCCATGTTAATGAGTTCTAGCTCCACCTTCTGATTTGACTCCATCACGGATGACTTTGAGAGATGTAATGCAACTTTGATGAGAAAACTAAGACTGATTGAGAGTTCGAGAACCAAATCAAAACTTCCAACTGTCCAATAAAGCTTACCACATTGGAAGACACGTAGCATTTTGAGCCTATATCGTGGCCCATACTGCACTGATTACTTTATTTGTGCGGTTGAAGTTGTCCAAATCAATTGGGCACTTACCTGTAAAGAGTGTAAGGGTGGTCGGTCTTTCAAATTTGACAGGATGTGAAGGCCTGCCTAACACGCCAAATAATTGAGGGGAAAGAATGCTATAAATGTACTAATTGCGGCCAATTTCATCTTGCTGATCATAGTAGTAATGGCACGAAGATGAGACCTAAGAGTACGCACTGTGAGGTTGCTAAAATGACTAAATCTCACAGTGAGATGAATCTCACAGTTTAGTCATTTTAGCAACCCAAACACTGAAAACACACCATACAGTAAGGAAGCTAATTTGTCTGATCGGTATAATTTTTTGCTTCATTGCTACAGTGCGTTGCTAGAGATAACAGCCCACTGTAGCTAAGAGGTATTTGCAACAATTAATTTTTTAATCACACACGCTCAACCACGTGACTCACTTTTAACCCTATCTCTCTTCTCATTCTCTTCAGTCTTCATCACATAGAAATTAGGGATGGCAATTTTTGCCCGACCCGCGGGTACTCGGCCCGGCTCGACCCTAATGGGCCAGATTTTACCCGATCCGATAAGGAATAGGGTCGGGTCCGGGTTTTATAAAAAATCCGGCCCAAAACCCAGCCCGATTATTCCTAAATTACTAAAAAACCCCCCCTATATATATATATATATATATATATAGCTATAAACACTAACCCTAACTCTCTCATTTTTCAGCTCACGCCTCCAGCCTCCTCACCCTCACTCCCCCCTTTCAGCTCACACCTCCTCAACCCTCACTACCTCACACAGCACACGGCACACGACCTCACACAACACACGGCCTCACGAGTAGTCACGCTCCGTCTCACAGCGACACAACCTCACACCTCACACAGTCACACGGCCACTCTTGCTTTGGCCTCTCCGTCTCACCTTATTTGCTGCAAATCTTTCAAGACAAGCCAGACTTTTGGCTCTCTCAAATCTCTCAATCACATATCTACTATACAAATAACACACCTCACTAACCAACCCACCAGCCCTTTTTTATTGTTCGTTTCAAAGTTTTGATCTTTCTCTTTTGAGTTTGAGATTCATAGTATCTACCCCAGAAAATCTTGGTGAGAAGGATAGGGTTGAAACCCAAATCCAAGATCATATAGACTGGGTTTCAGGGAAAGGGGGAGTTTTTATTGGGTGAGGTTGTTTACAGTTATGCTCTGAAGACTGAAGAGGCCTGGATTTGGTTTGTGAGTGTTCAAGGATAGGGGTTTTTTTTTTTTATGTTCTTTTAGTTGAAGTTGAGGAATTTCGAGACAGAGAGTTGAATTTGGTCTCTTTTTTTTTTTGTTATTTTATGTTTTAGTAGGGTTTTTTTTTTTTTATGTTCTTTTAGTTCTGAAGTGGAGTAATTTGGAGACAGAAAGAGTTGAATTTGGGCTGTTTTTTTTTTTTTTTATGTTCTTTTATGATTTAGTAGGGTTTTTTTTTTGGGTTGGGCCGCAGATTGGGCCTAAATCTGGCAGGGCTTAACGGGGCCCGCGGGGCCCAGCGGGGGCGGGTTCGGGCCCCAGGAAAAAAACCCGTTTAGTAAACGGACCGGGTCCGGGCTGCGGATCTTGGCCCGCTTGTCGGGTCCGGGTATAGAAAAACCTGGCCCGAACCCGACCCATTGTCATTCCTAACAGAAACACAGCCTCCTCTCACGCTCAACTTCTCTCTCACGCTCAGCCTCTCGGTGTGCATTAGCGTTTGGGTTTCGGCATTTGAGATCGATGGCTGTTCAGATCGGCGTTTGGCGTTAGGCGTTTGGTGGGTTTCGGCTGTTGAGATCGAAGATTTTTGGTGGGTTTCGGGGTTGTGGGTTACTAGATTTCAGGGGTCAGATTTGGGTTTCGGGGTTGTCGGCGTTTGGGTCGGATTTGGTGGTGGCTAAGATCTTGTGATGGTGGTGGAAAAGGAAGGTGGATGGGTTTTGTGATTTGGAAGAGCAAGGCCAAAGGTAATGGCTGGGTCCATGGGTTTTTCTTTTTTTTTTCTTTTTCTTTTTCTTGTGGTGGGTTGTGGTTGCCATTGTATTGGTTGTAGCCGGTGGAGCGATGGTGGGGGTTTTGATTTGCAGAGGTTATAGTACCGGTGATGGTGGTTTTGGGTGGATTGTGTTTGGAGTTTACTGTATTGAATATATTAATTTATCGTGGGGTTTATATTATTTTAATGTGTTAAATGTTAAAATAAAAGCTTTGATGTTGGGTGTATTGTAGACTGAGTTTTAGTTTTTTTTTTTTTTTTTTTTTTTGATAACAAACTGAAACTTCATTAATTCGTAAAAGTTATAGGTACATCATGGAAAAGAGCTTGCTCAATAAAACAATGACTCTCTTCAATCTAAGCACAATAATCAACCATGCCTAAAACATGTTTAGCTAACAAATAAGCAGGAATATTTTCATTGCGACAGACATGAGAGAATTTCACACTCCTCAATAAAACAATGCCTCTCTTCAATCTAAGCACAATAATCAACCATGCCTAAAACATGTTTAGCTAACAAATAAGCAAGAATATTTTCACTTCGACAGACATGAGAGAATTTCACACTCCTAAAGTCATGAGCAGCCACTGCAATGCCATAAACCATAGGAGCCACCGAAGATGGTGCTGGGGCAGAATCACGCAAAGCTTATATCATAATAAGAGAGTCACCTTCCAAAAAAAAATCCCGAATCCCAATCTCCCCAGCAAAAGCAATTCCAATTTCAAATGCCTTAGCCTTAGTTTCAATTGCTCCTAAATGGTGATTAAGCTTCTTACTAAGTCCAACAATAAAATGACCTTCATTGTCTCTGATTATAACACCTACTCCAACTGATTTTTGGGCAGAAAACACAGCACCATCTACATTTACCTTATAGTTTAAACCCGTAGAAGGCACCCAGTTCTTCTTTGCTGCACTAGTCTTCTTCACAGGTAGAGTACAAGCTAACCAATATTCATCTAAGTATTGGATACACCATTGAAAAATCTGGTTTGCAAATTTCCTCATCCCTCCATGATGTGTTTCATTTCTGTTTGTCCATAAAGCCCATACAATAGTAACTGCCAAGGCCACATCCTCATTTGACGATTTAGCCACCATTACAATATACCATAGAAAGTCCATAAAACTTCGAAAATTCATTGATGAAAGTAGAAGAGAGAATTGAGTATAGCCCCAGGTTTCCTGAGCTTTAGGACATTCCATTGACACATGAAACAGAGACTCAGCATACAGCCCACACTCCTCACATAAATCATCAACAATTACATGCCGCTTGACTAAATTAGTTTTTGTTGGCAAAATATCTTTGGCTGCTCTCCAAACAAAATGTCTAACCTTATTAGGGACTTGGAGCTTCTACAATTTTTTCCAAAAAGCACGCCAGCCTCCATCTGAAACAGAGCCACCCACATTAGCTTCCTACATCTCCAAAGCAATCTTATAAACACTCCTAATTGAAAAATTCCCATTAGCAGTCTCAGACCAAATTTTTTTGTCAACAAGCAGACGATTACTTAAATGAATTCCCTCAATAATTTCAACCTCAAAGGGAAGAAAAACCTGATTGAGAATATCCACATCCCATAACTTCTCTTCCACATCAATAAGACCACTCACCATAGAGACCCGTGAACATGAATTTTCAAGAGAAATAATTTGACGTGAAGAAGAATTAGGAAGCCACTTGTCATCCCATATCCTAATACACTGACCATTACCCACACGCCATCGAATTCCTCTTTCCACAATCCTTTTGGCCGAATGGATACTTCTCCAAATAAAAGAAGGCTTACTCCCTAAAGATGCATGTAGAAAATCACAATCTGGAAAATATCTTGCTTTGAAGACTTTGTGCACCAATGAATTCTGACCCACTTGAAGACGCCAACCTTGCTTTGCTAATAGAGCTAAATTAAATGGTTTTAAAAGTTTGAACCCCATTCCTCCACATGACTTAGGCACACACAATTTCTCCCAACTTAACCATGCCATTTTCTTTTCATCTTTCTTTTAACCCTACCAAAAGTTCCGTATCATACTATTCAATTCATCACAAAGGGAATCAAGAATACGAAAGCAGCTCATAGCACAAGTCAGAATAGCTTGTGCAACAGCCTTAATCAACACTTCTTTCCCAGCCTTTGACAATAACTTTTCTTTCCATCCTACTAACTTTTTTGCCAATTTTTCTTTAATATCATTGAATGTATGTTTCTTCTTCCTACCCACCAAAGAAGGTAAACCTAGATATTTCTCATGTTGTTTGATAATTTGAGCTCCAAATCTTATCTTTATCTCCTCTTTGACATCATTCTCGGTATTACTGCTGAAAAGCAATGAAGTCTTAGCCCTATTCAATTGTTGTCCCAAAGCCTCCTCATAAACTTTTAGTACATGCTGTAATGAATCACATTCAGCCAAAGTAGCCTTACAACATATAAGACTATCATCCGCAAAGAATAAATGAGAAAGGTTAAGGGCTCCATTACAAATTATCATTCCCTGCATAAAACCATCATGCACACTTTTCTTAATTAAAGCTGAAAGACCTTCTACACAAATTAGAAACAAATAAGGAGACAAAGGATCCCCTAGGTGTAAACCACGTGAAGGAGTGATTTGGCCTCGGGGAACTCCATTAATTCGAACAAAAAATGAGACTGTAGAAATACACTGCATCATAAGTCTCCTCCACCTTTCATTAAAACCTAGTTTTTCCATTATTTTTTCCAAACAAACCCACTCCACCCTATCATAATCTTTACTCATATCCAATTTTAAAGTCATCTCCCCAATTTTTCCCTTTTTCTTTTGATTGATATAATGCATTGTTTCAAAAGTTACCAAAATATTATCAGTGATTAATCTACCATGCACAAAAGCACTTTGAGAATCACTAATAACGTTTGGTAAAACTTTCTTAAGTCTGTTTGCAAGAACTTTTGGAGCCAATTTATAAATGACATTGCACAAGCTAATGGGACGAAAATCAGTGACTTTCTTTGGATCCTTAACTTTTGGAATTAAAACAATATAAGTCTCATTAAATTTAGGAGGGATAACACCTAAATTAAGGAAGTCCAAAACAATTTTACTAACCACACCGCCAATAGTAGGCCAAAAGTGTTGAAAAAATAAAGGTGGCATACCATCAGGACCCGGAGATTTAAGATGATACATTTGTTTTAGAGCTCTACATACCTCAAACTCTTGAAAATCAGCAGTTAACATTGCATTCATCTCTGAAGACACCTTCGGCTGGACAACATTAATTAATTCAAAGAACTCCACAAGATTGGAAGTTTTAAACAGGTCGTCATAATAGTTCAAAATGATATTCTATACAGCAAAATCTTCATTCTTCCAAACATTATCTTGATCAAACAAACGATCAATTGTATTTCTTTGAAAGCGTGATGATGCCTTGGAATGAAAAAAGGCTGTATTTCGGTCCCCTGCTTGAATCCAATTCAATCTAGAACATTGATGCCACATAGAATCTTCCTTATCTAACCAACAGTTGTGTTATACCTGAGTTTCCTTCATAGCAACCACATTCTCAGGAGAATTGGATTGTAATTCCAACCACTGTAAGCATTTCTTCAAAGCTGCAATTTTCTTACCAACATGACCAAAGACATCTCTATTCCAAACCTTCAGCTTTGTTTTACAATTTTCCTTGCATTATTGAATAGGAAATTCAATCCCTAAATGTAAACCTTCTTCCCAAGCAGATTTAACAACATCCTCACAACTCTCATCCTTCAACCACATAGCTTCAAATCTAAAAATCTTACAATAATTTCTAGATTTTAGATTCTTCACCAATTGTAAAGACAAAGGACAATGATCAGAAATTGAAGTAGATCTATGGAAAAGTTTCACTTGAGGGAACTTAATCATCCAATCCATAGTTGCTACAACCCTATCCAACCTCTCCCTAATTTGAGTCCCATCAGATTTTTGATAAAGCCATGTAAACTTTGAACCAACAAACCCCACATCCTTCAGACCACACTAATTCAAAGTATCAACAAATTTTTCCATTTGATGAGCCGGTCTCATTGCACCACCTTCTTTCTCAAATAATCCAATCAATTCATTAAAATCACCTATAACCATCCAAGGTAATTGGGAAAGACCACTTAAATATTTCAAGAAAGCCCAAGATTCACCCCTCTTTGAAGTTTCAGGATTCCCATAAAACCCTGTTAAATGCCACCAGCCAAACCCCTCACCACTTTTCACCTCAGCATCAATCTGTGAAACAGAATATTTTACAACATTAACCTGAACATCATCCTTCCAAAACAAGGCAAGACCACCACTGTTACCTCTACTTGGAACAATTAGACCTTGTTTAAAACCACACCTATCACAAACATTAACCATCCAATCTCTATCTAACTTAGTCTCCATCAAGAAAACAATTTTGGGATCTTCTAATCTAATCATCTCCTTTAAAGCATTAACTGTACGAGGGTTCCCAAGCCCTCCACAGTTCCAACTTAAAAGATTCATTGCTCCCGGTGGGGTTGCTAAGCAACCTCCGCTGATCCTAAATGAATGGCTAAGAGAGCACTCAATTTTTTTTGTTTCCTCCTTAAATTTCAGCTTCTTATCCCTAGATAAATTAGTCACTACACCTGAATTTTTCCTCTTCAGAACTGTATCCTTTCCCTTCTGCAATGCTCCAAATCTTTTTGATTTCCTACTCAACCTTGACCAAGTACGTGGATGTTCTTCAGGTGCTGTAGACAGGTCAGAATAAGTAGATACACAACCCTTTGCTGGACTGACAGAACCCTTATTGAAATGGACTTCTTGAATTGGCAAAGCATTAAAAGTAGAAGTACATTTAGAGTCAACCAACTTCTCTTTATTCAAGTCAGAATAAATAGAGCCACATCCCTTCGCTGGACTGACAAAATCCTTGATGAAATGGACTTCTTGAATTGGCAGGGCATTAAACAAAGAAGTACATTTAGAGTCAACCAACTTCTCTTTATTCTCATTAGCAACACTTTTACTAGGATACACATAATCCTCAGATAAAGCCTTATCAATAGCATTTAGTTTTCCTTCAAAGCCCGTAATTGTCTCTTCCATATTCAAAACATCCACAACTTCCGTATCAACTTGCACTAATTTGTTATCCAAACCTACAACTTGTCCACACATATTATCCACCATCCTCGGTGAAAGTTTCAAGATCTTCTCAACACCAGTAGAACTATTATTGACAGCCCCTACCTCATCCCCATTCACTGATTTCAGTTTAGGAACTATCGCAATTTGCCTATTAACCTGAGACAGATTTGAAGTTATTCCACCCTTCAGTTTACGCGAAACATCATCCCCAAAACCTTTAACATCCACAACAGATCTCCAAAAATGATTAAACTGTGTTGCTCAAATCCAATTTCCAAATTGTTGTTCCTCCACCTTCAAGGATCCTTTGCTTCTCAGCCACAGTGAGCAATCTTCATCATCATGAGATAACAGTCCGCACCAATAGCATATATTAGGAAGTCACTCATACTTGAAAGAGATACATCCTTCAACATTATTTCCAAAAGAAATTGTTCTACCACGACATAAAGGTTGTGAAATATCGATTGCAACGCGGACACATAAAGTTTTCACCAACCATATTCGAAGAGTCTTCAGATTTATTAACCTCACTCAACGTATCTCCAATTTCCCAAGCAACATCAGACGTTAACAGACTAAAAGGAAAATTATGAATTTGGACCCAAAACATTGTCTTAGAAAAACATGGCCTCCATAGGTGAAAAACCATCATATCTTTTCAACACAACCAAGTGTCTATCAAAAGACCACAGTTCCCCCATAAGAACTTTGTCAACATCAGATTCAAGTTCAAAAGCAAACAACAAATGATTATCCCCTGCATCTCTAATACGAAAGTCGTTACTTGTATGCCATAACGGTCAAAAAATTTTTGCCACTGCATCAATATTAACACTCCTTTTAGTCAGAAACTTTGCTGCCAGAACATACTCCTGAATGTCCTTGGTCTTCAGTAATTCCAATCTCTTACACTCCTTCCCAGAGAGAGAGTTTATTCCACCGGGAAGCAAGATCATCCATGACTTAACAAAACAGTCGTAACACAGAAAAGAAACTATTCCAACACACTGCCCACAAAAGCAAACAAAATTCCAAATACCACCCAAAGAATGTAGAGAACTTTTTACATACACCTGGTATACACTTGGACGACAATACACTTAGTATTCAGAACACAACAACACAAACACAATGATTGAGAGAAAGAGATAAAGAAGAGATATGTGGAAAATGAGACTTTAATAATACCATAATCAAAACTCAGTTCCACCGTTTCCACCGCAAATACATTACCCCATACAAAACAAATTCAAACTACACTGAGAAAGAAAAGTAGAACTCTTAGATTAGATATGACCACTAAAGGCACGAGAAAAACAAGAAAATTGACACAATATTTTTACAACAAATCCTAAGTGGTAGGTTGTTACTGGTTGTTATTATTGGCGCAAAAAAGTAATCTCAGTGTTAGGTTCAAATTTGAACCAGTAATAACTATCCACATATGATTTGTTGTAAAAATGTTGTCAACGTAGCACATCTCTTAAAATAAACTAGCCTCTAAGCATGTGCTTACGCGCATGCTCAGAGGTTTTTTTATTTTTCGGGTAAAAATTAATAATTTGTATCTATTATAATTTGAGATTTGTACTTTTTCCAATCACCAAAAAAAAAAAAAAATCTAAGGGTGTGATGAAGTAAAAAAAAAAAAAAATGTGAGGTGAGTTTTATAGATTAAAGGAGTTTTAAAACTAACAAAATAGTGATCCTATTTTACAGGAAGTTAGTGAGTAGAAGTAGTGATGATGCTCCTTATGAATCAGTAGGCTGGATGCTTGGACTTTAAGGATCTGAAAGGCCTGCAAGGAAAATGACGAATCAAAGGAGACCGGGGTTGGCCGGTCTAAAACCCTCCGATGGTGAAGTTAGTTCTCCTTCTGAAAACTAAGAAACCTCCAATTCTATCAAGAGTGTTTAGAGAGATCCAGACTTACCTCCTGTGTTGGAGAGAGGATGTTTATATAGGGTCGAAGTGACGGTTACTATACTGCAACTGCTCCCTCTTTTGTGGGAGCCAGGAGGTAACTGCTACGGGAAGGTTGAAAATAACTTCTCTTATAATCATTCCACGTAGCGTGTATTTCTTAACTGAGTAGCAGGGTTTATTGAGGCTCGTCCATCCTTGGACGAGTGCTGCTGTGAGAACTCAGGACGAGGTCTTTGAATCCTTAGATCTAAATTGAATGGAGAAGGAACGGTTTATATGTATGGTTACAGTATGGGATTGTCGAGCTGGTCTCATGGGTGAGCTGTCTTTTTGCAGACGACAGCGCAAGGACGGGTGGATTAATGCACTGGACGAGTTCGTCCTCTAGACGAGCTCGTCCTTGTGGATGATATAAGGACGAGCTATGCTAGGTACCATCAGTTGCCCCTTCGTCCTTGTCTCGTCGTCTCAGAAGATGTATCATATTTTTCTCTTTCCTTTTATCGTTGTGTATATATCTTTATTATTTTATTATCTCGAAAACGCAACTCAAACATGACTCCTCGTTTTTCGAGTAACGCCACGTGGCGTGTTCTGGTTGGCTCCGCTGCTTTTAAGGGGTGAAAATGCCTCCTATAAATAGTAGAATTCCTCCCCTGCCCCTTTTACTTCGAAAGATTTTCCTCCTCAATTTGTCGTCTAGAGCCTCGTCTAGAACTCACTCTGCGTCCATAGTCTTCCTCCGTCTAGAGCCAGGTATTTCTCCCTCCTCGTCTTTAGGATTTCCTTTAAGTTTTTAAAGATGTCAACTGTGATTTCGTCGTCTAGCAATAGTACAGAAAAGGCTATTGACGAGTATCAGGACGTCACTAGCTATAGCAGTTCTGATAGTAGTCATAGTAGTAGTGGTAATGGGGGGAGTAGCACGGACGAGGGGTACATTTCTGGCGCCCCTGGGGTTCCCTTAGACGTTCTACAAGAACAACTAAGGAAAACTTCTGGGTCTCATGCTGGTACCTCGTCTAACGTCCCTCCATCTAGTCCTTTGGACGAGGAGGAGACCGTTTACAGCTGTGCCATAGGTATTTCGTCAAAAACAACCGAGCAAAGGCTCAACAATCTTAAGTCATGGTACCAAATCCCTGACGAACTTAATCCTAGACTACCCGTCCGTGGAGAGTGGTGTTGTAGCCCTCGTTTTGGCATAGGCGTTTATGAGGCCTATTTTTTGGGGGGCTTGAGGTTGCCGTTAAATTCCTTTGCTAGGGAGTTATTAGTTAGATTAGGTTTAGGAGTTTGTCAATTTAACCCTAACGCATGGAGATTGATTATCTCTATGCAAGTTTTGTGGAGAGAAGTTTTTGGAGGGGACCGTCCTCTCACAATGGACGAGTTTCTCTACTGTTACAAGCCTTCTGAAATAAACCAATCCCTTGGCTTTTATCAGTTCATAGCTAGGGGCTCACATTGTAGGTTGATTAAGTCTTTAGCCTCGTCTGATAGGAACTGGAAGACGGAATTCTTTTTCATCTCTGGTATTTGGGCTGGGCACCCTGTGGACGTTGGTAGGGACACATTTGCCCCTTATGAGGGAAGCTTAGGGAACCTTCGTCCTAAGGGTAAGTCCTTTACCCCCATCTTCTTTGTTTGTACTTATACTTACAGCGTCTAACTTTCAGGTGCTTGTTTGTTTTACAGCTGTTGCACGTCCTTCCTTAAGCAAGTTCCTCCGTGATCGCGTCCAGAGAGCTCGTCTACACCCTGATAGGGTTTTGCACTCTTTGGTTTCCCTTAGACGTCTAGCTAAGTGGGGGTTTGGCCCAGTATCGTCTGACGAGGCCATTGCACACGAAGTCACTATTCGTAGACGTAAGTTCCTGACTTAACAAAGATATGTTTCTTTGTTTTATTCTTTTCTTTTTTACTTTGGTTTTATTTTTAATTTTTATTTCCTTGCTTTGTAGGAATGACGACTATGAAGGAGAATAGGGAAAAGGAGCCTGTGGGTGAGGGGAGTCGTCCAGAGGTCCACTCTCAGACTCGTCCTTCTACAGGAGACAAGAGGAAGAGTTTATCTAAAACTCTCGACTTGGGAAATCTACCTAGTCGTAGAGGGAAGAAGCCCAAGCATGGGTCGTCCCAAACGGTGACCAGGTCCACCCTCCCCTCGTCTCAAACGTTAGTCCAGGTCTTGGACGTGGATTCTACAACTCCTGAAGTTACTCCGTCCAAGACCCCTCCGTCCAGGTCAGCTGCGCCTACTTCGTCCCAACCTCCAAGAGTCCCCTTAAATCTAGTTGAAAATGAGGATTTGGCTTGGGAACGATTCGAGAAGGTCGTGTTGGACGAGGACATAGCTGCATGCTATGACATGTCTTTAAAAGACTTTGAACGTTCCGGCGTCCACGATCTTTTTAAGGTATGTAACCTTATCTTTGGGTCATCCTTCTCTCTCTTTTTTTTTTTTTTTTTTTTTTTTTTTGAACTTCCCCTCGTCTAACCTTTATTATATTTTGCCATTGTAGGCAATGTCTAAGTTCATCGCAGCGTCCAGGCAGGCCACTAATTTGGACAAGACGAGGGTCTTGCTGGAGACGAGGGTGCAGGAAGTGAAGGACGAGTGCAAGAAGTGGGCTGAGGTGGCGGCCAAGTCTAAGGACGAGGTCAGGGAGTTGCAAAACCAAGCTGAAGAACTAAAGGCTAACATCGTCGAGAAGGATACTTGTCTTGGCCACCTTCAACAGAGGAACGACGAGCTGAGTACCCTTCTTGAGAAAGCCAGGGAAGAAGCAATCGCTCAGTTCAAAGCGTCCAAGGATTATACTGATCTTTTGGACGCCAATTATGCAGCAGGATTCGGGGATTTCAGGATGGACGCTGCAGAGAACTTCCCTGGGTTGGACTTCAGTGTCATCAAACTTAACATTGGTGGTGCCACCACTAGCTCCCTCCTCCAGACGAACTCAGAGGACGTGAACATTGAGGACGATGCCACTACCCAGCCTATTCAAGACGAGCCCAATGACGACCCTCCTCAACAATGAAGACTTTGCTTTTTACCTGCTCATCTACCTTGTTACTTCTTTCTCTTTTTTGGTTTTGGCCCGTTGTTTTGGCCCTCTTGATGTAACTCAAATACAATTAGTTCGTCCAAACTACTGGGACGAGCATATAAACAAGTTTAATTTTGTTTAGGTTTTTCAGACGTTGGTTGTTTGTCATTACTGAATGCATGTTACTTTACCTTTTTCATTCATTTGAATGTTGTATGGAATTACTTGCATCCCTGTACTCCCAACTTTCACTGTCCATGAATTTATTTATTTTGAATATCATTAGATTCTATAGCATTCGTCCATGGGCGTTATTTTTCAAACGTCATGGAGTTATATTTCCCCTTACTTATTTGGACGGCACTTTGCTCGTCCTTAGGGCTAAGACGAACAAATGAATGGCTCATGGACGACTTGTCCAAGGGCTTGACTCCTTAAGTTGAAGTTGCCCTATGGACCATATGCATTCCTCGTCCATGTCTATGGTCGTCTGTTATTTAGACGTTGCCTTGTTTGTTTCCTTGTTGAAGGAAAGTTTAGACGTTATGCCCCTTTGTCTAAGGGTTTGCGCTCGTCTTTAAACCTTGGTTTGTCTCGTAGACGGGGTCATGGAGTTTGCCATATTATATGTATTTAAACACTCAAACCATACTCATTATTGAATACAACGTCGACAAGTATGGCACATAGTGCCTTATTATACAGACATCCAAACGTTACTTCGTCCATAGCTAGCGTAATAACTAAGCAGTTTGGGATAAAAAAAATTAATAAAAACATTACATAATGCTGAATAATAATAGCAAGTACTCATTTTGGATTCGTCCATGAGGGTCTCGTCCAAGCTGATACTCGATTGTTACTGGTAATACCTTCTCAGATGCTCAACGTTCCAAGGGTGTTCCAATTTTCTCCCATCCAATGCCTCTAAGTAGTATGACCCTTGTCTTTTGCAGTTGACAACCCTGTAGGGTCCTTCCCAATTGGGTCCCAACTTTCCATGAGCTGGGTTTTTGGTTGCAATAGAGACCCTTTTTAAAACGAGGTCCCCTAAGTTGAAACGTCTTGGTTTCACCATCGCGTCATATTGTCTGGACATGAGGTTTTTGTATCTCGCTGTTCTCTGCTCCGCGTTTGCTCTTACTTCGTCTATAAGATCAAGGTTAAGGCGCAATTGGTCTTCGTTGTCCTTGGACTGGTACCTCATCACTCGGTGATTGGCCATGTGAATTTCAGCGGGTATCACTGCTTCGCTCCCATAAGCTAGCTTAAAAGGAGTTTCTCCCGTAGGGGTTCTTGCAGTGGTTCTGTAAGCCCATAAAACGCCGGGTAGCTCGTCTGGCCATACCCCCTTTGCCCCCGCAAGCCGGGTTTTGATGATTTTCAACAAAGAGCGGTTTGCAACTTCTGCCTGACCATTGGCCTGAGGGTGGGCGGGGAAGGAGTAATGATTGTCGATCCCGAAGTGCTTGCAGAAATCTCTGAAGAGGGCGTTATCAAATTGCCGCCCGTTGTCGGACACTAGAACCCTGGGCACTCCGAATCTACACACGATGTTTTTCTAGACGAAGTTCTTCACATTTTGCTGTGTTATTTTCGGTAAGGGTTCTGCTTCTATCCACTTCAACCACCAAGAATTTCATCTGTCTGGTTCTAAGTGGAAAAGGACCTAAGATGTCTAACCCCCACTGGGCAAAGGGCCATGGGGCCGTCATTGGAGTTAGATATTCTGCCGGTTGTCGGGGGATATTGCTGAAACGCTGACATTGGTCACATACCTTGACGTACGCCTTCGCGTCTGCTTGAATGGTTGGCCAGTAATATCCTGCACGGACTACCTTATGAACCAACGCTCTTGCCCCCGAGTGGTTACCGCACGCTCCTTCATGGATTTCTCTCAACACATAGTTCTACTCGTCCGGGGCTAAACACCTCAAGTATGGCTGGGAGAAACCCTGTTTGTACAGCACTTCGCCCATAAGAATATATTTGGCAGCTCGAATTCTTACCTTCCTGGCTTCACCCTCGTCTTGTGGAAGCCTTCCATCTTTAAGATAGGCAATTATTGGAGTCATCCAGTTTTCTCTTTCTCCTACCTCCTGGACTTCCGGGAGGTCTATGCTTGGCATGTATTGAACTTCATCAATCTTGTCCATGGTTTCTCCTGAAGAGGCTGCTTTCGCCAAGGCATCTGCTTCCATATTTTCCTCCCTCGGGAGTTGGACAAATTTGGTGTCGTTGAATCCCTTGATGAGTTGCCTTACTTTATCCAGGTATTTCACCATTCGTTCTTCCTTGGCATCACATGATCCATTTACTTGGTTAATGATCAACTGGGAGTCTCCTCGGACGACGATGGATTCCGCCCCCAGAGCTTTGGCTAACTCTAACCCTTTAAGGAGTGCTTCATATTCGGCCTCATTGTTAGTGGGTTGGTATTGTAGTCAGACGGCATATTCCAGCTTATCCCCCTCGGGTGATCTAAGTACAACCCCAACTCCTCCAGAATGCAACGTGGACGAACCGTCCACTTTGATATCCCACTTCCGAACTTCGCTTAATTCGTCCAGCTCTCCTTGTCCGGGGGTAAACTCCGCAATGAAGTCCGCTAGCACTTGTGCTTTAATTGCCCTCCTTGGTTGGTATCTGACATCAAACTCACTAAGCTCTACAGCCCATTGGACGAGTCGTCCTGCCGCTTCCAACTTATTCATTGCTTTCTTTAAAGGATGGTCCGTTTAGACGTTGATAACATGAGCTTGGAAGTAATGCCTCAGCTTCCTAGAGGCTGTAATCAATGCAAAAGCTAGCTTTTCCATGAAGGGATACCGTCCTTCCGCAACTTTGAGTGCTCGGCTTGTGTAATAAACCGGTTTCTGCACCCCTGCTTCTTCTCTGATTAGAGCGGAGCTCACTGCATTTGGAGACACTGCCAAGTACAAATACAACTCTTCACCAGGGACTGACGGGCTCAACAAAGGAGCTTCGGTGAGATATGTCTTCAAGTCTGCGAAAGCTTTTTGACATTCATCCGTCCATTCAAACGACTTTCTAAGAACCTTGAAGAATGGTAGACACTTGTCAGTGGCTCTAGAGACAAATCTGTTGAGGGCAGCAACTCGTCCGGTAAGAGACTGGACTTCCTTGGTATTTTGTGGAGGCTTCATATCCAATATTGCTTGAATCTTGTCAGGGTTTGCTTCAATTCCTCTTTGTGACACCATGAAACCTAGAAATTTGCCTGACGAAACCCCGAAGGCGCACTTACTTGGGTTCAGCTTCATGTTGTATCGCCTGAGTGTGTTAAACGTTTCTTGCAGGTCGTCCAAGTGCTTTCCTTCGTCTAGGCTTTTTACTAGCATGTCGTCAACATAGACTTCTACATTTCGACCAATTTGAGGCCGAAACATGTGGTTTACCAGCCTTTGGTACGTTGCCCCCGCGTTTTTTAAGCCAAAGGGCATCACCTTATAGCAAAACAGGCCTTGACTAGTGACGAATGATGTCTTCTCTTGGTCTCTTTCATCCATTCTTATCTGGTTATATCCGGAGAAGGCATCCATGAAGCTCAGCAACTTATGTCCCGCAGTTGAATCCACCAATTGATCAATGCGCGGCAATGGGTAGCTATCTTTGGGACAGGCCTTGTTCAAATCAGTGAAATCCACGCACATTCTCCATTTGCCGTTAGCCTTCTTGACCATCACTACGTTGGCCAACCAGTCTGGATAATAAACCTCTCGAATGAAATTCGCTGCAGCTAACTTTTGAACTTCTTCTTTGATGGCATTATCTCTCTCGGGGGCGAACACTCTTTTCTTCTGTCGAACAAGCTTCAAGGAGGCGTGGACATTGAGATGGTGGGTGATGATAGCGGAGTCTATACCCGGCATATCTTCATGCGTCCATGCAAACACGTCAATATTCTTCCTTAAGAACAGGACGAGGTCTTCTTTTACCTTATCTTCCATTTCCATTCCAATCCTTGTATACCTCTCGGGTTTATCCTCGTCCAAGGAGATATCTTCTAGTGCTTCAGTTGGCTCTGCCACGGCTCGTCTTTCCTCAATATTCATCATTTGTGTCTGCTCGTCCATGGCTAACATAGCCAGATAGCACTCTCTCGCTGCCAATTGGTCTCCTTGTACCTGCCCTACCCCATGCTCCGTAGGGAACTTGACTGACAAGTGATAAGTGGAGGTGACTGCCTTCCAACTATTTAAAGTTGGCCTTCCTATGATGGCATTGTAAGAGGATGAACAGTCAACCACCAAGAAATTCACGTTGCTAGTTACCTGCTGTGGGTGTGTGCCTACTACCACGGGCAAAGTAATAATACCCACTGGTTGCACCTTCATCCCTCCGAACCCCACCAAGGGTGAGTTCACTGGACGAAGTTGGTTTCGTCCAAACTTCATTTGTTGAAAAGCGGGATAATACAAAATATCCGCTGAACTTCCATTATCTACCAACACCCTTCTTGTTGTGTAGTCTGCGATAAGTATAGTGATGACGATGGCATCATCATGGGGGTGATGAACCCTTCCAGCATCCTCGTCCGTGAACGTGATGGCCTGCTCGTTCGTTGTCCTATCTTCGGATGACCGTCCAGAGAGCTGGACGTTCTGCACTACCTTCAAGTAAGACTTCTTTGCTTTGGACGACTACGCCATTGAATTTCCTCTTATGATTACTCTTATTTCTCCGAGCGGGGGACGTGGTGGTTCCTCCGCCTTTGCTTTCAGCTTGTCGTCCTTGTGATCTCGTCCAAGGAAATTTCTTAACTTCCCTTGTCTGATAAGGTTTTCTATCTGCTGTTTCAAATCAAAACATTCGTCGGTGTCATGCCCGTGGTCCCTGTGGAAGCGACAATATTTGTTTCTATTGCGCTTATTGGGATCTCCCTTCATCTTTTCAGGCCATTTTAGGGAGGGGTCATCTTTGATTTGCATGAGCACCTATTCCAGCGGCGCATTCAACTGCGTGTATTGCTGGGTTCTCGCTGAGGGACCTACCTTCTTACTGTCCCGATCTTTCTTGTCTTCCATTCGTCCCTTCTTTGGACGAGTACCTTGTTCGGAGTGACGCATGGAATTCTCCATTCTCTCAGCTCTCTTCCTTTTCTTGGCTATGATTGCGTCTTCTGCATTCATAAAGTTTTGGGCCGAGTGAACGAGTTCGGCCATGGTCTGAGGCTCCTTTTCATAAAGCTTGTGGATGAATGAGTCAGAGTTTACTTCATTGTAGAAGGCTGCCAACAGCAACTTGTCATCTACTTCGTCTACCGTCAGGGCTTCTCTGTTGAAACGAGTGATGAAGGATCGCAAACTTTCATTCTCTCCTTGTTCGATGGTCAACAGGCTGGACGAGGAACGTTTATGCCTTTGTCCTCCAATGAAATTGTTAACGAACAGTTTGCTCAACTCCTCAAAGGAACTTACTGTATTTGGTGGTATCTTACTGAACCACACCCGCGCTGGCCCTTTAAGGGTAGTAGGGAAGGCTCTACACATGATCTCATCTGGGACCCCCTGGAGATGCATTGTGGTCTTGAAAGTGGCAATATGATCGAATGGATCCCTTGTTCCATCAAACGAATCCAGGGAAGGCATCTTGAACTTTGGAGGTAATGGATGGCCATTGATTACAGCCGTAAAAGGGGAGTCCGTTCGATGGACTAAGTCTTCTACAGGATTTGCTCTTCTCATATTCTCCTGCATCTCATCCATGGCTTTCTTCATCTGATCCATCTCCTTCTCCAGATGCGGCACCCTTCGCGAAGTGGCGCCACGTGATTGGCTTTCTGGACCAGGATTCCCTTTGTCTTCTTGACTTTGGGCCTGTCCTTCAACGTATCCTTCGTAGCGTTGTCTCCTTTCGTTGATCTCCCTTGTCAACTCTTGGTTTTGGCGGGTTAACTCCGCCATGGTGGCTGCCATGGACTATATGTGTTGAACAGAAGACGGTTGCATGGCAGGAACTGACTGGCGATCTCGGTGGGGATTGCTGGAAGCATCCCTGCTTTCTTGGTGGCCCGGGCTAGTGGCCCTCGATCTTGTCCGAACCATACAGCCTTTTGTCGGAGAAAGCGTGAAAAGAAACTACAAACACCAAAATTCACGAACTCTTCCCCACAAACAGCGCCAACTGATGATGCTCCTTATGAATCAGTAGGCTGGATGCTTGGACTTTAAGGATCTGAAAGGCCTGCAAGGAAAATGACGAATCAAAGGAGACCGGGGTTGGCCGGTCTAAGACCCTCCGATGGTGAAGTTAGTTCTCCTTCTGAAAACTAAGAAACCTCCAATTCTATTAAGAGTGTTTAGAGAGATCCAGACTTACCTCCTGTGTTGGAGAGAGGATGTTTATATAGGGTCGAAGTGACGGTTACTATACTGCAACTGCTCCCTCTTTTGTGGGAGCCAGGAGGTAACTGCTACGGGAAGGTTGAAAATAACTTCTCTTATAATCATTCCACGTAGCGTGTATTTCTTAACTAAGTAGCAGGGTTTGTTGAGGCTCGTCCATCCTTGGATGAGTGCTGCTGTGAGAACTCAGGACGAGGTCTTTGAATCCTTAGATCTAAATTGAATGGAGAAGGAACGGTTTATATGTATGGTTACAGTATGGGATTGTCGAGCTGGTCTCATGGGTGAGCTGTCTTTTTGCAGACGACAGCGCAAGGACGGGTGGATTAGTGCACTGGACGAGTTCGTCCTCTGGACGAGCTTGTCCTTGTGGATGATATAAGGACGAGCTATGCTAGGTACCATCAAGTAGGAATTTAAATCAACGTAAAAGTTGGAGTTTATTAGAAGTAGAAAGACATTTCAATGTAGAAGTAGTGATTTATTATTTTTTTCAATTTACTATTTTAACCCCATTTTTAAGTTGTTGGTTAATTAATTTAGGAGGTATTTTTACAGCAAAAAAACAATAACTAACTTTCTGAATCCTCTTAGGTGGCGTTTGGTATGGGAGAATCCACATTACTCTTAGCATCCAAATTCCTATAAATGTAGCTATTCCTATGTTTGGTTTCATTGTGAATCTCTTAAGATTCCTAGGAATATAAGATAATAATGTTTGGTTTATTCCCAGAAATCTCAAATAAATTATTTATTTTTCCCATTCTATCCTTAGATTTGAATGTGAACTACTAAGTCCTTTTAAAAACAATCTTCCTCTAAATAATAATGAAAAACCAAATATAAATTATTAATTATAACAAATTCATTAAAATTGTAGTCTAACATTTTAAAATGACAAGTACAATACAAAAATAACTAATTTAAATTCTCAAATGCTTTATTCTTAATAATAATTTTTAAAAATAATTGTTTTATATCTTATCTTAATTGCTTAAATGATAAGAAAAAATGGTTAAAATTGTCAATTTATAAAAAATACAATTTAAGCTTGGGAATATAAATTCTCACCTGTTTTAAAGTGAATCCATATTCTTACTGAGAGGAGTTTAAGGAGGGAATTCAGATTCCTTAGCATGATTTACAACCAAACATGGGAATATTTAAACATTCATAGGAATCTTAAAATATTACTCCGTACCAAACGCCATATTAATATATACAGATATATATATAGATAAAGTAACGTTTTAAATGGCTAAAAGGAATATTTTTTATCTGCTTTGTGCTCTAACCACATTAATTTTTCAAAAGATTCATGATAAGAGAGTAACGGTAAGGTCACATTTCATTACTATACTCTTCAGTCTTTGCTATTTCTTCTTTGCCATTCTAACTTGCACGGCTTCTTGTTTTTAACGAAAGTGTTAATTGTTCCAACTTGTGTTAAGTATAGTATTCTGCTTGTACAATATAAGTATAAAATTAATTTAGGGATTAACCTCCTATAATTATTGGGTTCGATTAACAAGTACTTGGAGGCAATGGTTAAGATTAAATTCTTTATAGGATTTGGCTTGTCTCCAATACTTTCTTTTTTGTTTTAATGAAAAATTGTCAGATCACCAACTAAATAAAAAGTACAAATTAAAATTTACTACTACTTACCGTTGTGTATTTAAAATAACAAGAAATGTCCAGTTAAAAAAGTATTAGAAGTAAGTCAAACCCTTCTTGATAATAATTGATTTATTTTTTTGGGTATAGTTACACATCGGTTAGTTAAAGAAGTATTTGTTTATTTGTTTTTGTTGTTTTCCAATGCGATGAGTGCCAATTGCCAATTAAATTTCACCTAATCAGGAGTGTGAAATGTATCAATTAACAAAAGCCATAAATATTTCAAATTGGGTTCATTGTAATGGAACAATTTGGTACCGTAAAGATGTAGCCACTAAATTCTTTTCTTTTGGATGTAAATGTCCTTAGGTTCTCTCTCTCTCTCTCTCTCTCTCTCTCTCTCTCTCTCTCTCTCTCTCTCTCTCTCTCTCTCAACTTCTTCAATCTTCTATTTCCTTTACTAAAACTCTCTGGTATCCCTCTATCACCGTTAGAAGTTTCTAGTGTAGCCCCACTGCCACAAAACCATTACCTTCCTCAAAACCACCTTATCAAAGCCTCTGTTCAACTTAACCGCCATTACCATTCAAAACCGCCATTACCTTTCAAAAGATCTTCCTCCAATCTTCTCAACGGCGGAAGAATTCGAGTCAATCAAAGCTTCCAAGTAAATGCACATGCTATTAAAAGTTTCTGGCAATGATCAAATGTGCTTCACACACTGCCTAAAGATTTGACTGTTGACCCGTGTGCCTTACACACCTAGCCAAGCCTTAATCCATACATGCCACATGACTACCTCTTAGAATGCCACCAAGTGTCAACACAATATTGCACCTCGCCAGCTCTAAGGCCACACCAGCAATACACGTCAGCCTGTTCTATCATTAACCTTGGTGCCACATCATCTCTACCATGACAGCACCCCATGTGCCACATTAGTTGCCATGTTAACCTAACTATCATATAAGCATTTACCCGAGCCAACTTGACTTGAACTTACAATAATCGTTGTCTGAATCAGACTAGCTTACGGACTTCAGTTGGTTCTTTCTAATCGGATGCACTCCATTGTGTTTTTCACATACATTTTGATTTTGGAGTCCACTTTTTTACTTGAGACACCCAAATCACACAAATTGACTCTTTTCTCATTCTTTTTTTTGTTCAACCTATGCAAAATTTGTCGACTCATTGCACATACATCATCATGACTTTGTCCTTTGCCAATGTTCCCTAAGCTTAGTATAGTAGTCCATTGCCATAACAGCTCCCTCGGTTATTGATGCAACCATTCTTAGGCCCTTGTAGCCATTTTCCGACATTCCTCCATTGCCGGTTCATTTTACATTATGCCCAGTCGATTCTTCATCACCATCTTGAAAGTATCTTCAAAATATCTTGAAGGCATCTTTGAGGCATATTCAAAGCATTTTCACAAGTTTACGTTACAAACTTAAGTTGTCTTCAAGCTTCCACTTTATTTGAAAGGAGATGTTAAAGATAACAAGCTTAATCTAAGTTAAGGCCCAAGCCCAATCATATTTGATGTGCAAACAAAGTATTTTACTCGTACAATATAACACGATAATAACAACTACAATGAGAATGTTGTTAGTGTTGAGGTTACAATGCAAGATATAGCAATGGTGATGATGGGAAAAGACTGGTTACATAAGGGAATAAAGGTTGGTTTAAGGACACGAGTGTTTCAAAAAATGTTTTAAGCTTTTCACTTCTCTTGGATTATTTTTAGTAACTTGGGAAAATGTTTAAAATAAATAAATAAATAAACATGGTCCAATTTTGCACCAAACACCAAAAAAAATCAGAAATAACATTTTCAACTGTTTGCCTTCTTAAAAAACAACAGGTTTTTTTTTTTTTTTCTTCCAAAATTTATCTTCAATATAAAAAAAAAAAATATCTCTCTAATCTTAAGAACATGTTCAATTGAATCGAACATAGTTTTAATTTCTCTCTCTATCTCTAAATCTCCGTTGAATACATTAGGAAGTTAAGGTACAAGTCTTGGGCGCATGAACCAACTTCTAAGCATAATAAATTCTTCACTCCCAGCTTGCAGCACACTAGGGTAAAACTAGGATACTAATAGGTCCTCAAAGGCTCCGTAATCGTGGGACTATTGGCCAGAGAATACAGGGATTTATCAAAGATTCAGACTCTCACCAAATGGAGATCTTTTAAATAATAGAACCCCCCAAAGCCCCAGAATCGTTTCAGCACCGTAGCTAGATGGCAAAGTAGCTTTGTAAGAAGGGTCTGGATTCCATGACTTAATTTAATTCTGAGGCTTTCACTGGCCTACCTGCTGCAAAGAGAAGGAGATCTGAAAGAGAGGGAGGGCAAGAGAGTCTCTCTACTTAAACCCATTCAAACCCCCAAAAAAACCATTTACTACAATTACATATGAAGCATTTACATAATCAATATATTAGAGCAACAGCTTATCTATCACTTTACAATTTAGTGAAATCCAACCCATTAGCACAAACTAAATCCAGAAACCATCTAGAGAGGTTAAAAAATGGTCAACCTAAGATTAGTTAGACTGATTAACAGATGCTATGGGAATTGAAACAAATCTTCATCTTCCATTCCGAACACATCACCTAGAGAAGTTGATCCCGCACCTTCACTATCCATGTCAACAAGTTCAGCCTGCATGAATAGTTGAATTAATTCAGTAACTTATACATATAGGCGAATAAAATGCCAACATAGAGAGACCACAGCCATTAGGATAAACTTAAAAAATACTACTACTAAATAATATTGGATATTGGAGTCATGTTATCTTTTTTTAATTCTTATGGTTAATTTAAGGATGTTTGGCCAAAGAAGTCATACACCTGGCTTCCAAATATATAGAATAGGGACCCTCCAAAAGTAATCACCCTTCATGATTGAACTCGATTAACATCTTAAATTGCACATGCTCCAAAATATGATTTGCATCCAATATAACATATGTGAACCATCATTTAACCTAATGAAATGTACGGTTGGAAATCTATACACGCAAACTGTCTCATGAATTTTGGACAGAAGAAATTAGTGTTCTCAAGAGAGAGTGCATTTACTCTGGAAACAAAACAAAATATCAAGAGAACCAGTCTATCCTGACCATATTAAAAAAAATATTAATAATAAAAAAAATCATGACTTGCAACTGACTGAACTTGTAAAGCTCAATTAAGGAGTTACAACTTTTAGCCAGACTTGGTAGTGGGACTCCTGGGGGTAACAAGAAGCTTAAAAAACTGAAGCCCATTTCTTTGAAATCCCACTATAATAATGGCTAACAAATATATGAAATGAGAGACCCAAAGTACCGAGAAAATGACTTGTAACTATGAAGTTGTAAGGTATCATACCTTGGGAATTACAAGATAATGAAACCTCAAATGCACGACCATCCCAAGGACAGTTTGAATATGTCTGGGGCATAGTCCAAGACACAGTCAATCTTAAAGGTTTTTTGATAGGCACTCCAGCTTAAAGTTGAAAGGTTAAAAAGGGCTAAAATTGAGGAGGAGCTTAATGCTTGATGGCCTACTAAGAGATGTGGCTTGGTCCAATTCGAAGAGGGAGTCTACAGTGGAGATGAGGTTGTAGAGACCATGGTGGTGGACAGAGGAGCGGTCTCAACATGTTGAAGGCACAGGGCAACGCAGCAGAGTTCAGAGGAGCTTGTATCTAGTGTTAGCGAGGAGGCCATCAATCACAGAGCTTTGGTGGCATCTCGCCTCTGCGTCTCTGTCTCTCTGGCTGTCTCTCTCTCTCTTATATTGTGTCATGACTCTCAAGGAAAGGACATTTTTCTTTTTGTTTTGGGTCTAAAGTGAGGAAAGTGAGAAGGAATCAAGGAATAGAGTAAATGAGAAAGAGTACTAGCAGACAGATTGGGCCAATTGGCTCCATAAGATACTGGACCTTTGGATGAATTTTTTTATTTATTTATTTTTAAACAAGGACCTTTTCTATTGAAGCAGACAAAAATAATATGATATAGGGTTCCTTTTTTTTTTTAGGGAGAAATTACATTAACTAAAAAATGATAAATAAATATATATCGACACATAAAATATATTGCAATTTAAACCTAAAATGATCATAAATTATGCCTATATATATAATAACTTAATTGCTGTTTCCTTGTCGTGTCACTTAGTTTATGCTTCTTAGAATGAAAAGGTACTAGTGACTAAGATGTGAGGTAGAACTATTACTATTTCAAAAAAAGACATGAATTTGTTTGTTTAACAGGTTTGGCATGACATCATAAATAAGCTCTACCAAGGATTGCCAAGCATTTGGCAATGAAAGGTGTTGGGATCAGGGAAGGGACTAAAAAAACACTTGGTTATAGATGACTATGGGTTGATCTTAGGCACAAATTTGGATGCTGTCGCTTCATGTCATGCAGTATGATGCTGATTCTTATTCTCATTAATTAGAAGCAAAAATAAATCAGAACTCTTAAGTTCCTTCCCTCTTCCATATAGTTGTTTCTAATCCTATATGTTGTCAATTGCAAAATTAATGAAATGTTTAAAGATGAACTTGAGGTTGAGATTCAATGATTTGAAATCACATATTAACTTGTTGGATCATCGTCAACAAACATAGCTAAGTTGAACATCAATTCAAGATCTCTTGCCTACTAACCTTAGCTTGGCGGTATATCTCAAGCACACGATGATATTGTTGACGGGCCTCTGGAGAGTCAACCATTGACAGCACCCGTGAGACAGCCTCTTGAATAGCCACATCCACTTTTTGTTTGCGAAACACCTTGAGAATGTCTTCGTCTCCAGTTTCATCAATGATCTGTGTCTCATTCCGAAAACCTCGCAAACCAACTCCTTTCCGTCTCCATCGTAGTACAACCTTATCTAGAATTCCAACAGCCCAACAGATTTCCTTGTAATGCTTCCTTACCTGATAACCTCTCACATGAGCCTGCCAAGCAAGAAAAGTTAATAATCTTTTAAACTAACTAATTTAATATGGATGTGAGTTTGTCATTATAGAAAAAAGAAAGGGGATAAATTTATATACTCCTTGAGTCATCCATTATGTGAGTTGATAAATTTATGTGAGTAATATCTATACACATTACTAAAGCACAGAGAAATTCCCAGTGTTCAGTGTATCATCAGATTGAAAAAGGTGATACCTGTATCTTAACAATTTTCTGGCGAAATGCTAGGAAATCCTTGCGACTTTTCCAACCACGATACTTCTTCTGAATAGATAATGCAGCTGAATTGTAAACACGTGGGTTACGAAAGGCTAGCCTTGACAGTGCTGAAATTTCATCTGAATTGATACCATAGTCATCTATACTAGCAACAGAGGAAGTTTGTCTCTGTAGTCGTTTTCTGAACGAATGTGCACGGAAAGCAGATTGTATACGTGCAGCAGCCTGGGCTGCATTCCGGACAGCAGCTAAGGTGTCTTTAAGGGTAATTTGATCCTCACTTGACGCAAGACTTCCTTTTGAAATGCTATTCACAGTTATTTCTGCTTCAACCTCAGCAGAGCCTTTGGAAAGCTCACTTTCTTCCAGTGTGAGGGATGACAGATGGCTAGTTAATGCCACCTCTGAAAGGTAGCCAGCCAGTCCTTTGTGTCCATTTGTAGCTGCAATAGATGCTGGGGTTTTACCTCTTGGATCTTGTGAATTGGGATCTGTCACTGCCCCAGCTGATGCACCAGAAGCAATAAGTGCAGCGACCATTTTTTCCCTGTTACAGAAGAGCAATATGTAAATGGTAAACTAATCAAATAACATGTAGGCATTAAATAATATAGCAGATGCAGTGGATAAAGAATTTTGGCATAGAGATCAACAATCTTAAAAATTTTGTAGATAAGATTAATTGCATATTAAAAATTGACTTAGTGATGAACCTTAATGAAAATAATATGCTATGGCTTACTACTAACCAAACCACCCTTAGTGATATACGAATTTGCTTCTTTTTTATTTATTTATATAAGTAAAAGTTTATTGAAGAAAAATATAAAGGTTCTATCCAAGTACATGAGATGTGTAATGATAGTACAACATGAAAAAAAAATGAAAAAAATGAAAAAAAAAAGAAAGCAAGTGAAAAAAGTAAACACATAGAGCTAGTGGAAACTCAAGGAATCCAGGAAATGCAAGAACCCCGCGACAGAAAAAAAAAAAAAAAAAAAAAAAAAAAAAAAAAAAAAAAAAAAAGAAAGACTGCAAAATCCAATCAAACAATGACTTCAGTAATAGATACTTCAACTTTGCTGCATTTAGGTCATGTCCCTCAAAGCACCTATCATTCCACTCTCTCCAAAGACAACACATTAGACATAATGGAACTGCCTGCCATATCTACCCATTGCCTCTTCTTCTGAAACACTCGTTCCAGCACGCAAACATCTCCTGCACCTATTTTGGCATTGCCCAAGAAACACCAAACAGAAAAAATATCATAGACCACAGCTCCTGAGCCACAGCACAATAAACAAATTGGTGCTGTTCAATCAGTGCAGCACATCCAAGAACATTTTGAGTGTAACGTTTAACCCATACTATTTTGCATTGTATCTGCTTCACTAGTAGTCATCCTGCATCTTTTCTTCCCTTTAGCCATAGGTATGCAATACAAAGAACTAATAGATCAGTGACGCACAGCTGTAATTCCTTTCTCATAGCTACATGAGATATGGAACATCTGGCTAGGTATCAAAAATGATCTAGAAAGTCATAGATGTGTTCAACTGTTGCTGCAAACAAGTATTTTTCTCCCCTTTGCGTGGAAGTCTACGAAATGTCTAACATAATCTTTTGAACAATATTTCATGAACAAGTGAGGAAGTTAAAACATATAATAATTGATTTCAATATATATATATATATATTGGATTTCAAACTTCAAACTGGGGAGAAGATTACGCATGAAGTTTAGCGGTGTATATTTCTACGCTTTTCTGAAACATGGAGTTTGAAATATAATTTAATATAAAGAATTATTTGATTAACATATTAGTTCACATTTTAGTGCACTATGTGACTCAACAAGTGATAAAAGAAATTACACACCCCCCCCCCCCCAACTCTCTTTCTCTCTCTCAAATAACCCAAGGTCAAAACCACCTAAAACCTCAATTTATCAGTTCCAAAAACTTTGGGAACACAAATGCTTCTTCATATAAGAGCTATAATCCTTATTTTTCTGTTGCAATATCAGGAGTTTCAATTACCTTCCAAAGCGTGCAGCCCAATGAAGAGCAGTCCACCCATTAATGTCACGAAAGTTTATATTGACACCATAATTGAGAATTGGGTTTAAGGCCCATTCAAAGCCCAACCCTGCAACCATGTGTATTATCCCTTGCTCTTTCTTGGACAAGGAACAGCCCGTCTGGTCAGGTCCTTCCTGGGATATGGATGAAAGCCACTGGCGCAGCTTGTCTTTTAGAAGCTCTTGAAGAATCCAATCAATCATGCTGGATGAAGTTCCACTGCCAACTAAGAGAGCCTCTATGACATGACCCCATGAATCCTCATCAGCTTTAGATCTTCTAAGTAGTTGAATTTCAGATTCTACAGTGTCTCCTTTCTGCATCAATGATTCAGAAAGAAGCGTCTGCACAAATCTAACAAGTAACAGCAACTCTTCAGGACTTTTGGCAGCTTCTGCATTAGGCGAATTACAGTGAGCACAAGCACTAGTCTTAATCCGATATTCAAACTCCCTGACTTCACTGCAGGATTCCCGATTGCCAGAAGTGATGCAGAGAGTGACCTTTCCAGGAAGGTGAGGAGGAGCTTCGCAGCAGATGACACCTTCCTGAATGATCTGAACAGGAGCTTCAAGATCACCAAACATACAAGTCCAGGCAGATTCCAATGGATCACAGAGGAAAGACCCAATAATGAAGACCTGCAATTAGAATTATTTGAACTTAAACTCCATGTTGGAAAGTATAATTTACTTTCCATGTCATTGAAGACCAAATCAAGACATTGATTTTGAGAGAAATTATGGGAATAATTGCTAGATAAAATCGTGGGATTGAGGCAACAAATATGCAGTTCAAATTCAAATTATCATAGACTCGTGTATGTAAATCGCATTACAAGTATGGATCCCATTGTAATGTATATTCAAGAAAGATGTACGTAAATCTATAGCCCTTTGGCCTCTTGTCCTGTGGATGTAGGCCACAAGGCCGAACCACATAACCCTCATGTGTTCTCTCTCTTGCATCCATCTTCAATACAATATTCTCTATTTCATTTTGATTTTGACATGGTATCAAGCAGGAGATCCTGAGATTGATTTTTGTCTCCAATCTACCACCCATTTAAAATGTTAAAAATCCCATGTGTTGGGACTAAAGGGAGAGTTTGGGACAATCGGTAATTTAACACTCCAAAAAATAATAGCTGCACCAACAAATTAATTTATGGCAGAATTCAGCTTGTCCATCGGAGAATGCATGTTGAATTATTAGATCAAGACCAACCCTTATATAGCATGAAGGTGAAATTTGAACAGTCATTTTAATCTTTTTCATCCAATTCTAAAAAAGATAAATCCTCAAAAATCTGTCAATAAATGACAAACCCCATTAAAGAAATAATAGGGCAGGGCCAATGACCCAGTGGAACAAAATCCATTTAACATGGCATGACCAGTAGATCTTCAGTTTCAGAGAGAGATTCTACCATTTTGAAAAAGTTAAAGAGGACATTCATTCAGGAATTCACTGAAGTCGACCTAACCTAGGTCCATGAACCTTATGCTATCTAGTTCAAGAGAAAACCAACTATATTATGGAAAATAAAAATGTCACAAAATTTTTTCTGATACTGAAGTTGATGAAGCAACAAATTCTCAATGAGTTTTGGGAAACAAATAAAACAGAAAAAAAAAATTAAAAAAAATAAACCTAGAAATCAGAATCCAGAGTTGCTTGGAATCAAAACCAAGTGCGAAAAACAAAGTAAAACCTAAGAGTCGGCACCTAGTTGCTTGGAGTCAACACCAAGTCATTGGAAAAATTTTCAACATTAAGTTTGATAATCAAGTCAATGTAACAATACTAAACATTTGGGCATCTAAATAGATTTCCCAGGTTACATTACAAAAGGAAAGGAAATAACTTCTAAACCAAGTTAGCAAAGGCAATAACTTTTTAACCAAGGAAAGGAAGAACCTTGTAATCAATTTTATTAAATTCAAGCAAATAAAATCAAAGATATGGCAGGGCAGGGAGAACCTGCATGGTTAGGAGCAGGACAGATCATGGATGGGGCAGGTAGAGAGGTATTTTAATATCGCTAATGATATGGCTCCAACATTAATGAAAAAAAGATAAAATAGAAAGGGGAAGGGTGGCTCTAAAAGTACAAAGAGAGAATTGAGAGACAAGTGTTTTGGGATGGTAATAATATATGTATAAAAAAACAAATTATAATTTGGATATGTATGTAGAAGATTATATTATATGCATAAATAATTTATTCTACATTAAATAATATATGTACACAGGGCAGAGCAAGACAGAGTGGGGCAAGTAAGGCCCATCCTCATCCCATCACCTCTTCTGGGCAGGGAAAGCCTAAGTGGGGCAACACAGGCCAAGCAGGGCATTTTTGCCATCCCTAGGACTCAAGAAATTCCAAGACTCTTATTAACAACCTCAATTTGGCCAACCTGAAGATGAATGCTGTGATAAACTTCAAATTTGTGCCTACCATATGCCACTGGGTTTCCCAAAAGCAACTCATGAACCAAAAATCCTTTTCACGTGCTATGGTTTTAGGAAAACCAAACAACTTGATAATTTCATCAAAGTAAAGTTTTACAACTGTGGATGCATCAAGGTTTTGGAGCATGAGATGAAATTGGCTATCTTAAAGAAACGGTCTACAATTACTAGAATTGAATCATGCTTCCTAAAGGTACATGACAGTCCTAACATAAAGTCCATGCTCAAAGATTGCCAAGGGCAGTCTGGCATAAATAGGGGTATAAGGACCAATGTTTTGCTTGCGATGTTCAGCAAATTAACGTGTGACATTGACCAATTATTTTAGTCTTGGCTCTTGAGTAATAGTGTGGATTAGAGTATGCTCTAATACCAAAATTAGATGCAGGACAAAACCAAAACTGATGCAACCCTTATTTTAAAGAACATAAAAATATAAATAAACCAAGAATTAACACCTAGACTTATTTGGAATCGGTACCAAGCAAGAAAGCAAAACCTAGGAATCCAGTACTAGAGTTGCCCAGAATTAGCACGATGCTATGAAGGAAAACCCCTATGAATAATTTTATTCCTAAAGAAAACTATAAATGAATGTTAAACATTGTGTTCTTACAGAGTTCCAAACTTATTTAGTACAAAAAGAAAATAACTCTACCAACCTTAAGAAATGGAATAAAATTCCTATACCAAGTAGGAAAAGAAAAAACTAATTTACATAACTAAAATTAATCTTAGACATTAAGTGATTAGCCCTTAGGCCCAACTAATAGTAGGCCCCATCCATAAGCCCTAATGGCATGTCTTCTGGCATCTACGTTCATAAGTATGCTTAATTGGAGGCCTATATCTACTGTCCACACCACTAGTAGTTTTCCAAATATAAATTCTGAAATTCATCCAGTCATGAAGAGGTGGACCATCATTCAAAGCTGGGTTGATAAACAGTGGAATTTTATAAAGATACTCTGGTTTTTCTTCTATAATAAAACCATGTCTAGTAAAAGAATCAAACCAATCATGCCATACCCAACCATTTAGTTAAAGTTGATAAACCTATCTTTCATGAATCAGGAATATGATGTTATCAGATAAGGACTTAGTTAATCACTCAACATATGCAGCCTGATTTTTAGATGCTCTAGAGCAATAGGAGATCCAGCAAACAAACCAAGTATTCAGTCAATGAAACAATGTTGCCGTCTCAGTGAAAGAAGCATTATACATCTTAGGAAATAGCACCCAAGGCACGGACTTACATGATACATACCTTTGTGGCCTCAGTGGCATAACCCCATTCTGGGGATATTTCCCGAATGGTAAATTTCTGTTTCTGTGCGACAGTCAAACTTGAGTCTGCTTCAAGAGGAATTCCCATTTGGCCTTGGTCAAAAAACGTCATGTAGTAGTTGGAATTGGTTTCATGAGATTCTATCTCTAAAGAATACGCAGGAAATTTAAACCTGTCAGCTTCCTCAGCCAGAGACATAGAAGCTGGTAATACAAGATGGTTGTCAATACTTCATAAAATTTCACTAAGGCTAAAACAGCGTCAAAAAAAGAAATATATATATATATATATATATAATATATAGTTGTCTAAGGTTCTGTCAAATGGCACATTCTTTGAGAAGGAAAGGGAATTCTATTTATTTAGCTTTCTACTTCATCAAAATTAGATTTTAATTGCGCTCTAATTTTGTGCCAAATGTCCCTCCAATTAAAATTACTTCTAACCCATTACTATTCAAGCCCAGTTAAAACCACTTCTATCTAATTGTACTTGAGGCTTATTTAAAACTACTTTCAACTCATTTTAAACTAATCCAATTTTTCATTACAAAAATTATTATTAATTCAAGAAAGTTTAAGTTCTAAAAAATTAGCTGTTCCTTTTCAATATATTTTCATAAAAACTCAGTTATGAAAATTATTTGTAAAAATGTTAGTACTAAATAAATTTATTACATTACAAGATCAAAAATTACATTAAGAAGTAAAAATTAAGCATGCAAATGGTTTAGTAAACTACTGTTTTTTACTTGAAGTAAAATGAAACAGTAAATAATGAACAATTTGCATACTCTACCAAATATTATCTTTTTTATTTATTTATTGGTAAGTTACACATGCATCCAATGAATAATGAACCCATGACCTTACCCTCCACTTAGCATACTCTACCAAATATTATCCTTACGAAGTTTTTTCAAGATTTGAAAAAAAGTCCTAAAATGAATACCAACAAAGTTAAACTAAGATAGAAACGTTTTATATGTATCTAATGGTGTTTATTTTAAAATGAGTATGTGCATAAATAGGGAGTTACAATCTAGTTACTATCAGAAACAGAGGAAATCATACTGTTTTCGAAATTATCTACATCGAAATTTAGCCAATGACCATGTTCCTGCTCTTCCTTAGGTGCCTTCCCTGAAGAAGGAGGTTTTCCCTGCTGGACAGACGAAACTGAATTAAAAATAACTCTTTTTTTTTCTTTTTTTTTTTGTATTCAAAAGGATTATTTAACAAATACTATATAGAGACTCACACACACACACACACAAGAAAAAACCTATATAGTGGACAGACAGAATTAAGGCGTATTGTAAAGGATAAGTAGAAAAAGTTTTGAGTCCCGAAATAAAAAATTCTGCTACTACCAGGAATAAATCAGAGCCTGGATCAAACATGAGAGAGATCATAGATGTGAAATAAAAGACGCCATGAGATTCTTTGTGATACTCACATTTCCATCCAATATGTACAAGTTTTCGCTCTGGGACTCAACACCTGATGAAGTGTTATATGACTCAAACATCTCTGTCCAAGATAAAGATCCTTTACTTCCATCGGTATAATCATGCCCAAACGATTGATTGTGATTTTTACCACTGTCACCTACAAAAATGACACTATCAGCTCTTTCTTGTTTTCTTTTCCCATGAAATTATTTTTACAATAACAAAGAAAAGAAGTAACAGGGAAAGCGAATGAAGCAGAAACTTAAGAATTGAAAATTTGAGAACATTATGACATTTAACATTTTACAAGCTGGAAACTATTGGATGCACAGAAAATCTCAGGCAAAAGAAGTGAGAAAGAAAGCAGGCAGGCAATTCAATGTTTTGAGTGATCAAACTGAAGAAAATCTAAAGGACTGGCCTAGCAACTCTTGAAAGTTGATGTATCAGAGTTTGCTTTCTTTTAAACAGGACAGAGGCATACAATTATGACTGCTTTTTTCCCCACGTTTCTACAGTAATTTAATTTTGACTGCTTTTTTCTCCATGTTTCTACAGTAATTTAAGGAAAATGAATAGCCTTATTGCCTAAAGGATTTAGGTTCTCTATTCTTAAATTTAAAAACAAATTTAAAGGTGAACATCTGAGGTCAAACCCTTGGGCAATAGCAAGTGCCTTTCACACAAGCAATGCGTCATGGGTTTGAGTTTGGAAATCAAACACTCCAAAGTTTGGGGCAAGGCAAGCTACCAACCACCTTTCCCAAACCCCATTAAAGGGGGAGCATTGTAAAATGAATACAGCCTTTTAAAGGTGAACATCTCTCCCAACATTTCAAAACATAAACATCAATTTATACATATATGCATATAAACATATAATATAATATTACTAAAATCAAGCCTCATATTCACAAGCTTGTTCATGAACACATTATTTTCTTTGAGCTCGGCATGTTTAGTCAAGTCTAACGTCATGCTTGAGCATTGCTCATTTATTAAATAAATGAACATAACAAGCTTTTCCCAAGTAGAGCCTGAGCTGAACAGCCCTGTTCATTTACAGCCTACCCCCAAAGTACTCTTTGATAGGGCATTGCAATTAGATGTTCTTTTATATAAAACATAATTCTACAGGCAGTACTTGTCATATTTCTAAAGCTTGTGCTCACACCACTGGCTAGTTACCTAGGACTCACAGAAGGTAGGCATTTTTCTCACAGATGTTTTTTAACCTTCAACCTTCTTTCTTTTGGCAACTTCACTCACAGTAAGCACGTCATATGTTTCAAAAACTGATATAGAAAAAAAAAAATTTCCCTTTTTAATGCTTGAGTATGAATTTGGGGTTTCTTTGCACAAACAATGGCACATCCTTTCTGTATTTTCTTTTTTGGCTTTGATACATTACACCAGATGCAGATGACATGATGTGGATTTGTGATGGATCTAAAAAAGAGTTCAAAGTAGTTATGATAACTATCATATCAAAAATTAACACTACCGCTCATTCATGACCAAGGACTTGTACAAGCTGACAAAACTATAAAACACAACATAAGAAGATAGAAAATCATATTAGATTCCACAATGAATATCATCAACAATGAGCAAGATGTCAAAAAATTTAGAACTAATTTAACTAGAACCAAACACAGCGAAGAAGAATGTAGTTTCAACAATATACCAGATCTGTTAAGACACATACAATTTCATTATAACAATTCTATGCACCAGATGACAGGGGGGGGGGGGGGGGGGAGAAGAACCTGCAGCACAAAGAAGCTCAAGGTTGTTTGAGTCCTGAATGACAACATGTCCCCCATAAAACTGATCAATATGTTCTGGTCCATGCAGTAAAGCTGCACATTGATCCTGCTTTGCATTCTCCCTTTCATATTGCAGGATATCTGAATCATTAGAATTTTCATCTTGACTGTAGAATGTACTAATATCTTTGATGCTGTCTTCATTTAAACTTAATTGCTCCTCAAGCCTTCGTAAAGCTTGAGTAACCTCAATCTCAGGAGAACTATCTCTCTGTTCTCTTCCATCTACCCTGTCCAGGTGATCCATCTCATTATTCTTGATAGCTATCTCAGAACTCACTTCTGGACTAGATAAACTCTGGTAAGGATCAAAGAAATCACTAATTATGGAGTTAGAGCCTGGATTTTTAGTACAAGAGCTAGGACTCTGACTGAAGGTAGAAGAGGATCCTGGAGATAACACTGTAACAGATCCAGGAGTGACCTTTCCCTGAAACCGATAACACAACCATTTTTATTTTAATTTTAAGATCAATCTCACTATTGAAAACAATGAAAATATTAAATAGCACACAATCGAAGAAGTAGCAGATTATGTTTTACAGAAACAACTATATCTAGGATCCATGCAATCTTCAAATTACATGGGCAAGTGAAAAGTTCCCACAGGTTGGGGGGGGGGGGGGGGGGGGGGCACATATTTGGGACACTTGGATCATAATTAGTAACTTTACACTTGGATCAAAAAAGAATAATAATAAATAGTCATGGTTGACCCTTGATACAGAAGCGCCTGACAAATGAGAAACGTAACAGCATTATTAACTCAAACTAGTTCTATGATATTGATGGTCTGGTAGAAATGAGCAACAAAACATTCAAAGGTAATTAGGCCCACCAGGATAGGATAAAGCGACCTATGGCTGAAAAGAATTGAAAAACTATGCAGACAAAATTAAGAACATATAACTGGGAAATGTAATTGGTCTAACCATTATAAATAGGTTGGAAGAGGCCAACAAAGAGGTTATAAGAATCAAGTGGCTATAATCAGGATCTACAAACTCACCTCATTAGTCTCTCTGTAATGTACAAGAACAATGTGCTCATATGCCCTGCCAAGCAAAATAACATGCATGTAAATATGATACTCAATACATTCAGATATATATGTCCATTGACATAGAAACTGCAAAATGACACTATAAATATAATATGAACAAGCGCACACACTGAAATTCCAAGGCCCATCTAAACTCTGCGTAACAAAAATCTGTCTAAACAATTTTTCACAGTAAAAACCATAACTCATAGGCCATAGCAGGAAACTTAAAGGTATAAGATGATAAGATTATATACAGTCTGCTAATAAATAAAATTCCACTCACGGATCCAGCATCCAATAACTACGTCTCTGAAAACTTGGGTTCTGCTCTCCATGTGCATAATAGCAATTTAACGCTTCAACATTTCCAACCTAGCCATGCAGATAAACTGTCATACTCAAAACTGAAGTAAAAATCAATATACAGAAATCCATTAATGCCAGAACAAATGGTAAATACAAAAATTAGGATCATAACATTCTAGCTAAACCATTTTAGGTGCAAACTAATATTTGAAATTTATAAGCAAAACATCTACACTCTATTTGGATGAAGAAATTGAGATTTGAAGGGAAAATCTCAAATGACGTGATTTACAATCCCATTTTTTATAACCCCAGTAATTATATATCTTATTTGTTTGAGAAGGGGAGGAATTTATGGACTTTTCATCCAACCCAACCAAGAAATTCCATAGCACCTCACTCAGAGATGATCTCCTAGATGACGCTAACGAAGGCCAAGACTCCCAAACCTCACCAACAAAGCATTATTTTTGGTAGTAAACCCCATGCTTGGTTCTGAAGTGACGTTATCTAGCAACATAATTGGGGCCAATGAAGACGATGTCAACGTCATTAGATTGAAGTTGCTGATAGCAATGTCACCAACAGAGAAGTTGGGCAATTGAGATCTAAATACGAAGTAGAATATGGTGGCAGAGCTGGCAATTAAGGTGGAGCTAGATCAGAGAGGTTGGGAGCTGGGTGAAAATCCTAAAATGTGGTGAGGAGCTAAGCAAAATGGCATCAAGTTCAGGATTTCAAGATGCCAGTAGGGAGACTTGTGAAGAGTTTAATCTAGGCTTAACAGAGCGGCTGGTTCCAAATATGGACTCAGTTTCAATGAACTGGGTTCTACACTGGGTCGTTTAAGTTCACTGGTGTCATTCACAACAACACTCATTTACCTAACTGCTCTTAAAGGTTTTCTCATTGAATGAAGAAAGAGAGAGAATATATAAAGAATTTTAGAAATTCCACCTCTAGAGGCGGAATTTCAAGTCTCCCAAATTCTGGAAAAATTTCCCCCATGATATTTGAATTTCTTCTTATGATGCACCCAAATAAGAATTTTATTTGAAAGAATTTTAAATTTTTTTCATGCGCCCAAATGCTGCCTACAAATGCTTCTCCCAAACACAACACTAGTGTCCCAGTCTTTTCCATGATTTGTCTAGAATTGTTTGGGGACCACTCTTTCATGCAAATGCAGGATTATTAAATACAACTACTACCAAGCCTTAGTTCCAAAATCCTGGGGTCAACTATGAATCCTCAACAAACTAATCATGGTCAGCCACATGTATTCTTGAATAAATATGGAATTATGATAAACTGGAACATAAAAACCATGTTAAGAATTAAAAATATTGATCTCCAAAAATAAACACACTAAGAAATTTGAAGATGCATTGGAATTAGCAGAACTAATCAAGCATCTCTCTCTGCCTTTAACACTAATTGCTGGAATCTAGCCCCTTGTCCACATAAAGTGATTGTACACGAACCATATATTCAACAGAAGAGTTATCAAACAAAACACCATAGCAGGATATATGACCAAGTGATATGCCAAAAATCAAAAAGTAAACCAAAAATATTTTAGATTGATTTCTTCCCCAGAAAATTAGCAAGAAAAAGATATAATGCATCAGTGTAATAAAGGGAAGAGTTCCTCCTAGTAAATGATGGCCAGTAACCATAAATGCATAGGCATACCTTAAGTCGTTCATGTGCTTCTCCAACAGTTCTTCCATCCTTCTTTTTACGCCAGTTATGACCATCCCTACGAAAGAACCGAAGCACCCTCTTGTTAAATAGAAACAAAGATCCACCTGTTAAAAAATCAGTAGTCAGTAAAATGTACAGCCAGTAAGATGTCAGAATCCTGACAAAATGTCTAAATAGGCATAAACATTACTAGTTGGCTGTTGAGGGGGCTCCTCAGTGAGCTGGTATTTCTCATTATTCTGTAAAATGAAGAGTACTTCTGCAGGCTTCAGCCAACGGGTTTGAGCTTCTCGAAATAGACCATTGATATCATATCCTGTGTTTATTTGGAGAACAGCCGTCAGACGTGTATAAGTGGAACTTTTGTGGCTGTGGTTTGAATAGATTATCAATATTAATAAATGTAAAGGACATATGTTAATATTGATAATCTATTCGAAAAGCTACAGAAAAGTAGAGACTGTGTCTAATGCATCCCTAGTTTTATTAATAAAATACCAAAAACAAATATATAGTATTGTTAGTTACACAAAACCTGTGGGCCTTGAACATCCAACCTCAACCTCCACCTTACTCTTGGATGGGTAGGAGGTATTAAGATTTTAAATTGACAAGTTCCATGACAATGTAATATTTGTTGAGTCTGCAACAAACATTGAGAGGTCTTCAAGAACAATCTGTGAAGAGGCAGCTCAAGAAGACATTTTGTCAAGATTTCGACTATCATTAGATTGATGATAGAAAATCGCAGACTCTGTTCAGTCACCTGTTTTAAAGAAGTTGATGCATTTGTTTTAACCCTACTTGTGTTGCCTATATAAGGCCCTTCATAACATGATTTCAGTGACAGTGTTAAAAAGAGGCAAAAACCCTGTTCTACATAGAGAAGAAAATATAACTTCCATCCCAGTCTACCCATGAGTTCACAAAGCCAAATTCTTTTGAGTTGGTGCGATCAAAGCTTGAAACCACAACTTAGTGACATTCACTGTGGTATCAAACCTTAGAGGAGGTGCTTGGAGTTGGTCAGAGGTTTTGGTCATTTACACGGGCATGTCGTTCATGAAGTGATCCGTGTATGATAAATTCAGATGTTTTGAAGTTGCTGTCAATCTCAATAGTGAGTTCATCTACTAGGATTCTAGAATCTAGGTTACAAATTTTTGTCCAAGATTGTAAATTCCTTCTCATATAGTGGATTGCCTTGCTCGATAGTGGATTTTCCTTTGGAGAAGTTCTCCATTAGCTTTCCACTTCATCACCATATCGTTGTGTCATCTTTTTATTGTTTTTAATGCTTTTACTGCTTGAATTACAGATTTGGTGAGTTGCTGGTTTCATTAATTACATCCATATAATTGTGATCACATAATTAGTTTAATTGGGCATAAATTGATAAATTTTCCTCATAATCAATTTGGGGTCCAAAACATTACTCGTAAGGTGCCATTTGAGCTAGAGCTCATTTGATAATATGAGCTAATACATAAAGATCTGTATTGTCACATTTTTTAATAAACTTAAACATATAAGCATATGAATTTCAGCAAGGAACTCATAACAAAAATCATTACTCCTTTTAATAATATGTTTAATAAGTGTCAAACCTCCAATTTTAATTTCTAGGAAAAATGAAAGGATGTAATAGACATACTCATTTTGTAGTTTGATGTATTTCCATTGATAGCCTTGGACTGTGTTTATTCTAATCACACCTCTTGTCCTATCCAATTGTTCTAATAAACTATTTCCATCCGCTTATTGCAAAAATCATTAATGAAAATTAGGCACATAAAAATAATTGAATATCAAAGGAAGTGTGATTACAGAGAGTGTAATGTGGTTAACTGTATGAAGTTGGTGAATCTCATGTCACTAAATTATTTCTGTAAATAAAGTTAACAGAAAATGGATGGAAGTAATTAATCAGACCAATTGTATACCACACAGAGTGTGATGGAAAATTAGAAACATAAAACCAGGGGATGTCAGTAAACTACTCTAAACCAAAAGGAGCATAGGTGCATCTGACTCAACATTTCAATATGAATTTTCTAGTGTTATGCACAAATACAAACTACATGATTAACCCAAATTTTCAATATGGAATTTACACATCTAAAAACAGACTGAGAGAGTACAAATTGGCGTACCAAATGTCCTCACCTCCCCACATAAAAAAAAAATGGGTGGGTGGATGGTGTGACCAACGTGAGGTCTCAGTTAATTTCATATGGATGCATGGTTTGAATTGTATATACCTATTAAAAAAAAATGTTTGTAACATTGATCCATAGTCAAATTTTCAATGTTAAGCTTCATTAGTTTTGACGTAAGAGATTTTCCCGGCAATATCTAGTGTTTGGTATGGCGGAAAACGTAAGTCAATGGAAATTTTTTTTCTGGTCAGCAAAAAAATAAAAAAAAAAGCCAAATAGAGTGAAAAACTTCTATTTTATTTTATTTAAAGAGTATAAAATGTTTTCCAAGAAAAACCAATGGTAACTTCTCTCTTCTCACTCATATTGTCATATCTCCCAAATTTTCGAGATCCAAACCGAACCTTTAATCAACCATTAACATTTAAAAAATAAAAAAAATAAAATAAAAAACAACTAGTTTTTACAAAATTTTCTTTTCTTGTTTAACATTCAGAATCAAAGGCGTCACATAAAGGAGGAAGAAATATTCACAACAAAAAAAAAAAAAAAAAAAATCAGAGAGTGGAGTGGGTGACATAGAAGAAGAAATCACATGAAGCATACCTGATTGCATCATGGTGAAATTTTACAGAGACGAATTGCAGAGAGAGCGTCTCATCCACGGTTCAATTCACTACAGGACTCCAAGAGAAGCTGCGAGATTTGTCATTTTGTCCCCAACTCAACGGACACTGAGAGAAAGAGAGAAATATAGTTTTTTTTTTTTTTTTGATAACGAGAGATATATAGATTTGATTACAATACTGTGCAGTTTGAGTTTGAGACTGTGTAAAGACAAAAATGAAAAAACAAAAGAACATGGTACCGACGAAACTGCGGTGCAGGTGCATAAAAGAAGAGGTGTGCAATTCTCTGCTACTTCGGTAAAAATAACATTTTATATTTGTGACGTGGTTAGATAGTATTGGTCATAAATTTTTGGGAAGTGAAACTTTTAATACTTTGTCGCAGAGGAATATTCCTCTTTGCAATTTCCAAAAGCCAAAAGGGTACTACTTCTGTAATCTTATCGTATTATACGAAATTACTATAGTAACCCTGTCAGGGTGTAATTACTTCTTTGTACGGTCTACGGAGTCTGAGACTTTTGGATTATTGACACATCATGCGAAAAATTCTATCCAACGTTCATTAGCGTCGGTTGCGGCGACGAAAACAGGATAAGCCCAAGGGCATATTTGGTAGTTGACTATAAATAATTAAGAAAGACTTTGACTACGTACGGCATTATGGGTATTTCACTTAGCCGTAGAATCTCCACCTCAGTCCTTGGTTGCGTGGACAGGGTTATTGTGGTGAGCTGGATATTTTAAAGACTATATACAAAACGTGGAACATGTTTTGCGGAAATATCAGTATATTTGTTTTTTTTTTTTTTTTTTAATCCAGACACAGTTGAAAGGCCTGTTTGTTTTTTTTTTTTTTTTTTTTTTTTTTCATCACTCATTACTCATCACTCAATTTTCGTCACTCATTACTCATCACTCATCACTCATTACTTAAAATACCTCCAATTTTTTTAAACCCACCCAAATTCACTCAATTCTTTTGTTTCAAAAAAAAAAAAAAAGTCAAAGATTGCAGCAAATTGCGACAACAAAGGTGTTTCAAAAAAAATTAATAATAAAAAATAAAAATAAAAAGTCAAACATTGAGGCTAAAAAGTTAAAAATTTTGAGTGTAATTACGAAAATGCCATTAAAAACTGAGTTATGGAAATTGAAAACACTTAAAATGTGTTTTCAGTTTTCATAATTCATCACCTAAAAATCAAATAATTGACTGATAGAAACAGAGTTATGGTGCTCTCAAACAGACTTCTCGCTATGAGTCTCACTATTTTTAAGTTATGAGTTATGAAAACAGAGTTATGAGTTATGAAAATTAGAAATCAAAACACCTCCTAACTATCTATTTTCAAAAACAATCTATAGAAAATTTAAAAAATTATCAAAAAAGTTACGGTAGTAATTTTTTCATTTTTCATAAAAAAAATTTTAAAATAGTTTATTAATATGCACTTTAAGTCACATTTTAGTAAAACTCTTGTTTTTTTCTCTCCACAGTACGAGACATTTGGCAGTTTATTGTTAAAATATAATATATATCTAATTTATATTTCAAAAAAAAAATCTATATACAAAATTATATCACAATTTGCTTAAGTGTAAATTAGTGATTGAAAAACTTAAGTGGTTGACCTATGTGTAAGTCATGTTGGATTAATTGAATAAAAGTGTCAAGACCTGGATTTTTTTTGCCAATGTTGCTTCTGTGTGGTATAGAAGAAATAAACTCCGGGCTGAAAAACCACGCCTTCCGGTTCAAAGAATAGTCAAGACAGCTAGTCTTTTGTTACAAGAGTTTCGGCAAAAAAAAAAAAAGCCTCCCACAGTACCTCGACAACGCTCAAGAATGGTTAAGTGGAAAGCCCTGTCTGCTGATTGTTTTAAAACAAATTTTCATGGTGCTGTTTTCGTAGAAACTACTGAAGCTGTGATTGGGGTGGTGACTTGGAATTGCAGGGATGAGGTCATGGTAACGCTATCAAAAAACATTTCTTTGCCTCCATCTGTTGTCTTGCTGGAAATGTTGGTTACTCACAGGGCTGTGACTTTCATTCGTGAACGTGGATTAAATAACTCTATTTTTTATGGTGATTCGGAGGTTGGTATTAACTTAAACCATGTTGGTTCTTCTCTCACGTCCATTGGATATTTAGTAAAAATACACTTTGTCTATAATTGGCTCTTTAGTCGGTGTTTCCTTCTCTTATATTAGGCGACAAAACAATGTTCTAACTCATGTTTTATTTGGGAGAGTTAGACATTCTTTTCCTTTATTATTTTGGATATGGAGTATCTTCCTCCAAACATTTCTAATTTTGTTGTTTTTTATTTTTCTGGAATCTAATAAAAGTTGGTCGATGTGGATTCTCCTCAAAAAAATTGTGTAAATTATGTAATCCAATCATCGATTGACATTTAAGCAAGTTAAGAAAAATTTTATGCCAAATACATGGTCCTAAAATAATTCTTTAAATTTAGGAATTTTGTTAAAAAATATATGTGACACAAGGAGTAGTTCATCTTCATTTCACCGACCTTATGCCTAGGCCATGGCATAGGCTTCTTAAAATATAGCAGTTTTTGTAGGATCATATCCATGGGTTTAAAAACTAAAATGGTTAAAGAACCAAAAGAGAGACTGATTCTCGATTATTACTAGTTATTGATCGATTTTTCCCGATTTTGACCCCTTTTTCCAGTTGTCTAGGTTTTGACCAAACTAATTTCGAGTTCAGTTACAAGTTGAACTTTGGTTTGGTTTTTAAAACAATGATCATATCAGTTTTCACAAATTTTGCCCCAATTTAATAATATATGCAATTGTAGTTTGTGAACCATGTTTACATAAACTTATTACTTTTTCTCTACCACTCACAGTTGCACATACCATAATTATGGCAAAAGTTGTGTCTTTAAACTTTCTAAATGTGAAGAAGTAAGTATTTTGTTTAACTAAAAAAATATACGTGATTTGTACACCTTTTACATTTATCTTAAAAAGACCCCAAAAAAAATTTATGGATTAAGAAGAATCAAACCTAATCACTATTAAGTGAATTAATCACAAGTTGAAAGTAAGATTAATAAAATTTTATTAAAAATCTATAATATATAACATTAACTGATTTAATATTATTTAAGTGATTTTTAAATATAAATATGTTCATTTAAAGTGGTCACTTTAGACCTCAAGTTGTATTAAATCAGTCCCGCATCTTGAAAGTATAGAATTGAGTTGAATTCATCAATCAAAATTAATAATTATTAGTAAGTTTTAATTAATTTAACTAATAAAATGAATCATCACTAAAAAGACTTAACTTCAAATCGTCCCTACATGGTTACACCATCAACGTATTGATGTATTCACCTTATAATAAAATGTTACCATAAAATAAAATACATATGCCATGGATTCAAATACTAACAAACAAGGGAGGGGGGTGGGGGGGAAAGTTCTGAATTACTATAGAGAACAGCAAACTCTTTCTCAGATGTTACCCCAAAAAGAAAAATACATACATATATATAAATATATATCTTTCTTAGACCTATTGAATTCAAGAAAAACGTGCGAAACGTTTTAGAGGTGAGTCAATTAAGTGAGTCAAAAAAGAAAAATGTTCAGAGGCCATTAATAGAGGGGACAGGTGAGAGCTGACAAGTGTGAAATATCCTCGTGCTTCCCTATCCAAATGCTAACCACCTAGGAATGCTTTATACAATATGCAAACATTAGTGCCACAAACACGAATAACTAGTGGCTAAATTGATTGACTTTCCTGTGTCCACAATTTTTTACATAACGAGTAGAACGGAAAGTCATACGACGCGGCATGTTTGGTTAACTCAAATTTAATCTACTTAAAATACATATTTTAAATATTAGGAAAAGTTAAAGGAATGTTCTTTTTTAAAGTGCCATGTGTAATGAGTTGAATGTTTCCTGAGTACTTTTGCTCAAGTAGTCTTTGATGTCTTCTATCTTTTAATAACAAAATAATACCAAGTAGTCTTTTTTCTTTTTGAGATAAATACCAAGTAGTCTTTGATGTCTTGTTTTCACACACAAAAATGTATGACTTTCCAGTTTCCACTATTTACATAACGAATAGAACAAAAGGTTATAGTGATACTCGAGGGCAGGTTTGCTAGAATCATGGCATAATTAGTACAACTTTTCTCAACAAAACCAATGATACTCAAGGGTAGGTTTGCTAAACTCATGGCATAACTAGTTCAACTTTTCTCAACAAAAGCAACAGTGCGCACATGGTGTGGCTACAACCCAAAACCATAGTTTAGAAACTCAAACCATTCAAATAATTAAAAACGAAAAAAGTTTTTAAGATTGGATCGAAATTAAACTGAGATCAAATTAAATCACGTGTCATTTAATTTTTTAATAGATTTAATACTTAAATTATATATATATATATATATATATTAATTTCTCATTCTATACCAACAAAATGCATGTAGCCCATTGGTTTGGCTTTGGACACGCTTATTTGCGTGTTGGGAGTTAAGCCAGGCATATTTGGGTGTACACATAATATTCACCTCAAAGAGCATTATTTTTGTATATGGTAATCTTGATTTCTTCTCTCTTTTTTCCTTTAAGAATAGTTGTATTGATTTGTCTCGCTTTAACTATTGATCATTTTATGGAATTATAGTGTAAATTGATTAATTAGTGAAAGTTCTTAGCATTTAAGAAAGAACTTGAGGTCTGAGATAAAATTAAAAAAACAAAAAATTAAAAACATGAGGTCAAATTTTTTTCATACTACGTGTTTGTTTAGCAAAAATTATTTTTACTTTTATCTATAGTACTTTTAATAAAAAAATTTCAGTTTCAGCAAAATAAGCGGATTTCAAACAGACCCTCTAGGAGAGTGATTGAAAGGAGTAGAGAAGACTATCTTCTAATATTTAATTCATACAGATAATTATGTGTGTGTGGTTGTTTTCTTTACCTAAACACTAGTGACAATGGGATTGGTTGGCCTTTCACCCAATTGCAAGATGGGGACTCAAAGCCCACACTTCTCAGTTAAGTTGCTATCAGTGTTCTTGGACTAATTATTGCACTCAAGATTTATTTTGTCGACAAACAAGAGTGATTAAAATTTATTATTAAAAAAGATGGTTAGTGAGTAAAGCGTGGGAAAATTACTAGTTAATAAAATGAATGTTTCATATAATTTTCGGTAGGAATCTTCCTCATTCAGCAGTAGGGAACTTTCTTGGAGAAAATGGGCTTTTGCCTTCTTTTTTTTTTTTAAATATCCAGTAAAATATCTCATATCTGAAACTATTTTGGAAAATGCTTCTATTTTGAAACTCGATTTTTTTGAAAATAGAGTTTTAATTTAAAACTCGATATTTGGACATTTGAGTTATAGCGAACTAAAAATTAAAAAAAAAAAAAAAATCTAGAACTCAAGTTTCATTCAAGGAACTAAAGTTCCATGTGAAGTACTCGAGTTCCTTGAAAAAATTCAAGTGGAACTCGAGTTCCATAAACTAGAGCACTTTACATGGAACTCGAGTTTCAAAAAAAAAAAAAATTTTAAGTCCACGTTCGCTATAACTCGATGTTCTAAAAATCGAGTTATACATTTGAAATTCGATTTTTAAAAAATCAAATTTCAAAACAGAAGTATTTTCCTAATTAATTTCAAACATAAGACATTTTGCTGGATATTAAAAAAAAAAAAAAAAGGCAAAAGCTCATTTTCTCCAAACTTTCTTATTTAACTGTGGAAATTTTTCATATTTTACTGTTAACGAACATAGACCTATGTTAAAATATGATTAGCAATTTAGCACTCTAAACTCTAAAGCTTGAAAGTAAAACACAAAGAGCCAAGGGGGATAGGTTAGGAAAGAAGAGAGTATGGGTAGATGGCGCATGCTGCTAATTATATGTGATAGGATACTTTCTTTGCATGGGGCAGAGTGCGCACGAAGCTTAAGCTTAAGTGACGGCTGTTCCTTTTGAAATTGAGGATAAGTCAAAATAATCTCGAGTCCTTATCAGACCATAATTTTTGTACCATAACTTACATATTTCACATAAATTCACAATTTTTTTCTCTCCTATCACAGTCAATCACTTTAATGGTTGGGGCTTTAGCTTAAAGAGCGAGTATATGTTTAGCACATAAATCAAAGGAAGGCATGCACCCAAAATAATGGCACTTGCCATCCTTAGCTTGGGTGACCCAAGCTTACACATGGCAAAAAATGGAGATGACAAGTAAGCAAAAAATATGTGAACTTCTAACTTGTCCAAATCATTCATCAATTTCATCTCATTTCCCATTTTATTTGGCAAGTAAATGCATACAACAATGACACATTCTTAACATATTATACGATGACAACATGTCATTTCTTATTAAATTAATATAAAAATTCATAAATAAAATTTGATTAAAAAGATAATTCATGTCCCATTAAGTCCTATCATTATTCTCTCATTGAAAAAAAAAAAAAAAAGAGTCCCTTCATTTTCCAAGCAAAGAAAAATAAAACTATTTCATTTTCTTTCTAATTGATTCTTCTAAGTAATGTTTCTAAAATAAAAATTATTTTAGGTAATAGCCTTTAAGCCGTTTTATTTCACGTTTGTTATGGTCAATTAATATTTTTCAAAATATTTATGTCATGTCATACATAAAAATCTATAAACACATACATACATACATACATACATATAGACACACATATACTTATATATATACAATATTATCAAAGTGATAACTCACATCTAAGACTGTGTTTGTTTCGGGTGAAAATAAAAATTGGAAAACATTTTACACCGTCATATGTGTTTGGGAGCACAAGTAAAACTCAGTCAAAGGGAAAATCAAATCCTTTGACCATAAAATAAGAGCCCCTCAAGTGTAAAATATTTTACACACTTTAATTACCTGCAAACAAATTTTTACGGACTGAAAATAGAGAAAGAGAGAGAGAGAGCAACGGTAAGGTTGGTCCAGTCTCTGATCCACCCAAACTCATTGTCGGTCAAATCGCGCCATTCAATCCCCTCCAGCGCTGGTAAGTACTATTTCCTTGTCTTTCTTGGCTTTTATTCTCCTGATCGCACCACCTCAACTCCTCTATCGTCCTCTAACCCACCTCTGAGCACTGCATTTCCCCGATTTACCCAGCCGCCGATCTGTCCCCAATGAACCTAGCTAAACCCACCTCGATTAGACCATCACAGCCACCGATCTAGCCCTCTGTCCACAACGTGACCTCACACGTCTTGCGCAAACCCACCCCTCAAACCTAAAGGCTTTTCTTCTCCCATTCTTCAAACTCATCCCAAACTCGAAGGTATTTTGATTAATATATATATATATATATATATATGAATATCTGTATTTATTTATTTAGATATTGATATATATATATAATATATTTATAGGTATTTATTTATTTATTTATTTAGATATTGATATATATATATATATATAAATATATTTATAGGTATTTATAGATTTTATTTGTGTATAAAAAAATATATGTGCATAATGTTATCTACAATAGTGTTTGTGAAGGTATATGGCAGCTTCTGTGTATTTTGGTAAATTGAAATTTGCATTGTTCTTGAATTGGGCTTGTTACAATACTTTGCTCAGATGATGTTGAATGAGTCTACACTGTCTTGTATTGCAGGTTGTGTTTTGGTAAATATCATCTTCTTGCTTGCACATTTGATTGAATGGTATGTCAAATAATTTGGTATGCTAAAAATATGTATGTCATAACGCCAAATTAAGTTTTAAAATTGTTTATCCTATTGACCACCTAAAGGGTAAGACATACGTCGTGTTTGTTGGTCTTGTGCCTGGAGCGTACGACACATGGGAAGAAGCTCGTGCCCAAGTCCATCAATATTCTAGGGTAGACCACAAGGCGTTTAAGCATAATCTGGATGCATAAATTTCTTTTATGAAGTTTTGGCAGATTGATGGTGGGAATGTGCAACAAGGTTCTTCATCATGTACTCCTTCAACTCCTTTAACTGAAATGAGTTCCAGCATAGAAGATGTTAAATACGATTTATTGAAATATCAATTAGATATCGCAATTAAGCAGTGGAACCATGCAATGAAGATTGCAAAGTTTAATGCAAGAATGCTAAACGCAGTGGCATCTCAAGTCCTGCCCGATGATGAGCTCAATAAAATGGCACATCTAAACTTAGGTGAATGACCATGAAAGTTGTGTTAGGGTTGTGATTTTTGTATGTGGGTACCTCTGTCATTGTTATGTAAAACTTGGATGTGTATAATGTTCATATTTTTTGTGATTGGAATTAGTGGATGTGTATATATGATGTGTATAGGTATTTTGAGATGCTCAATTGTATTATAGGTATATTTTTTTGGCATTTTCCTAAAATGTTTTACATTGGGGGCCCAAACTTAGAAAAATATTTTCTGGAAAAATGCTTTTAAATGCACAATCAAACACTGAAAATATTTTTCCAGTGTATTTCCTAGAACCCAAAACAAACATCTGAAAATATTTTCCTTTTCGTAAAATATTTTCAACTGAAATTATTTTACACTCGGAAAATAATTTACATCTTACCAAACACAGCCTAAGTCCTTTCATTTTCCCAACCAAAAACATACGTTGGGTAAATGGCACACCACACCACACCCATATTTATTTATTTTATATCAAATATATATATAGTAATATTTAATATATATGAAGCAAGTGGTTAACTAAGTGTTAGTGCATTCCAGTTTCACATTAAAACAACTTTGTTTTGTTTAAATACAAAATCAAAAATTCTAAACATCATTCACTTCTCCACCTCACACTATCACTCTCACAAAATCAAAAGCCCAAATGTTTAATACTATTTTTTTTGTATAAATATATTATATATTTGTGGTATTTTTAGTTTAATTTGTCATGAAATTTTTGTCTTGTATATATTTGTGTTACTTTTTTTGTTACATAGGTCATATTTAAAAAAAAAAAACTTACTGTCATATTGTCATAATTATTAATAGTAAATTAGAAATTGTCTATGACATCTTGAAAAATATGTCATCCCAAAACCAATCAAACTGCACTTCATGCACTGCACTGAACCACACATGTAATCGAAAAATTGAGATGCAATGCAATTTGGTTTTGGCCTAATTACACAGCAAAGTAGGTGCTTGAAATGGCCCAAAACTAAACCGAACCATGAACACCTATATATATATATATATATATATAGTGTTGTTGTGTCTTTGCTCCTTGTCTGTGTCTACCTGAACTTTTGATACTCTGTTGTTGTGTCCCCTTCTTACCGTCGTTGGCGCCACCCTAGACGTAAAGTGAAGTCCCAAAACTGAACAATAAGGCCCGTTTGAACTAGAGAGGGCGTGTAGGGCATAAGAGGTATAAGGTTGCTTAGGGTATGTGTTACGAAATGTAACGGTTGTGAGAAAAACATCATAATTAAGTGTTGAACCTAGGATAGTATGGAAAAGTGGTGGAGATTCAACTCCTCTATTAGCTCCAGGACTGTTGTCCTCCTGATATTGTGAATGAAGAAGATCATGAAGTAGAAGAAAAAGAGATTCCAGATTTTCAGAAATGGAATATCCCCAAAGTTAATGTTAAAACCATTTACAATACTACTTGGTCGAAAAATACTGCTTTTTCCCAATATAGAGTTAGAACTGTTGAACAAACATTTTTCTATCTCTAGAACTCATGAAAAATGTTATTTGTTTTCTAAAAGAAATGTTAACGATTTTCTTGCTACAAAACTCAAATATTTGATTATTGGTCTTGTTCAAGTTACTGTTAAACCACTTACAAGAAGAGATATTAATGCTTCTGTTTTGATGTGTTTAAGAGATGCTAGATTTAAAAAATTTAATGATAGCATTATAGTGCTTAAAATATCACCATAAGTTAAATTATCATAGTCAATAGAATCATTTTTACCAATTAATTCTTGTTTTACCTTATAAGAAAAGTTAGGAGGCAAACCTTCAATAAACTTTTCTTTCCAATAAGGCTTGTAGCAGTCTTTCCGGAGCATGACTCTAGAAAAAAAAACATCTTGATACCATCTGTAATCAGACATAGTAGGACATCTCAAATTATTTAGATAATCACTAATTCGAGACGAAACATTAGTAAGGGTACCAACAAAAATTTTGAGAATAGTATAGATTAAGGAATTGACACTGTCAGGAATACCTTTACCAATACTTTCATCAAAAATAGGCAAATCATCATCATTCTTTTTAACAACATGTTTAATAAATTCTTTGGAGTCTTCTGTGAGATATGAATCCCACCATCCACGAAGAATACCAAAAAAACCAGTAACAATGAGTTCAACAATTTCAGGGTGGTCAAGATTATGGTTATTCATATAATCAATTCCAACCATAGACATATGACTCATTTTATTAATGATTTCCTGTTCAGACAAACCATCAATATTCTATTTATAAAGTTTATTAGCAGAAACAAAAAACTGAGTTTGAAAAGATCTCTCTTCAAACTGCATATCAAGAGGAGTATGTTTTGAATACCAGTTTTTTGTAAAAGACATGGGATTGGTTCCAACAAATCTTTTAATTTCTTGTAAACCATCATCAAAAGCATTTTGCCAGAAACAGAAGACAATGATTCAAAATCTGTGTTTTCTTCAAAAACTATTTCTTTACCATTTCTTGAAATAGTACAAGCAGCATTAGTAGAAGTGCTTCTAGTTTTAACATTTAAATCAGAAAGCATTTTGTCAACAATGTCAAGGGTTTTTGCCTGAGAGGTTTTAAAACCAATCTTTTCTCTTTGACTAGGTAAATCAATCAAAGGTTTCTCAGGTTTTGCAGAAATAGTTTGTTCAACAATTTTTTCTTCAATACGATCAAGCTGTAAATTGTTTTGTTTAATAATACTGTAAATAGGAATATTAGCATCAGCAATTTTGAAAGGAGAAGCCCTTACTTCTGTCTTTTAACAAGTTACAAGAACTGTCTCAAGAGGCGAATGGCTAGACCTAACAACAGTTTTGTCTTCTTTAACAAAATTTGATTTCTTTATTATGTTTAAATGATTTTGTGAAACAGCATCTTTTGAAACATAATAATTTTCAAGGAAATAAAAAGACAGAATATGTTTTTTCAATTGATTCATTTTTTCTTTCTATTTTCTTTTAACACGATCTTTTTCAGACTGAGCAAAAGTACTTTGGTAGTATTTTCTTTTATCTCTGTTTTTAGCTGAAATAAACTCATTAAACAAGGAAACCATATCAATTTCAAAACTCTCATTTAGAGCAGTCATGACCCTTAATTGGCTAAGAAAAATAGGAGTTTCAACAGTTTGAAAATCAGAAGCAGATGGAGACACAGATCTGGTCTTTTCTTCTTCTTCATTAGCAGTTCTGCTATATGGAGAGGAAGTTTCTGCTTTAGTAGTGTAGAAAGTAGTGCTAACTTGGGAGTTATTACTTGAAACTCCTTTTAGCTTCAAATCAGATTTAAAATCAGGTTTTTTAAAATTCTTTTGCAAATAATCAGTGAGATCTTGATCTTTTTTTGAAACACTTTCAGATCCAGCAAAGGAATGCCTTCCTTCGTTGATCCTTAAGGATCCATCATCATGAAAACTTATTTTAACAGTTCCATCAAGATATTGTTGAATATGAGCAAGATCATGTTCATGAAAAACAGGTTTAGCAGGAAGGGATTCTCGTTCCAACAACCATTCCTTAAAAAGAAAAATGCTTTTAAAAAATATGTTAAACAGAACCCAGCTAAAGGAAAATGTTTTAATTGTGGAAAACCTGGTCATTACAGTAAAAACTGTAAGCAAAAGCCTAGTAAATTGAAGAATAAGCTTAACATATTAAACATTAATGATGAAGATCAAGAAGATCTATTCCGAATCCTTGCGTCAAACAATTCGTCTGACTCTTTGGAAGACGATTTATCTTCCTCATCTGATTCTGGCTATCAATCTGTTGATTAATCTTCTGGTTCACCCAACATTAGACTTGGTTGCCGAGATTCCTGTTGTAATGTTATTAAAACTGTTAATGTTCTCATCAAAAGTGAAGAAAATGAAAATTTTTTAATCAAATTAATAAATCAAATTGAAAACCATGAACTACAAAAAGAATATCTTGAAAAACTTAAGAAAAATTTAACAAAAGATGAAAATGCTAAAAAACTAAAATCAAAGATAAATTTTGAAGAAACTTTGGAAAGATTCAATAAGAAAAAATCCAAAAAATTAACTGTTAATGATCTTTAACATGAAATTGCTATTGTTAAACAAGAAATAATTGAACTAAAAAATGAGTTTAAAACCATTAAAAGTGATAATTTTAACCTAAAACAAGAATTGTTGTTGTTAAAAATTGATAAAAACCTTGATAAACATCAATTTTAATGAACAAGATGAGCATGGAGATGGAAATGAATCCAGTCAAAAGGCTCTTCTTTCTGATAAAGGTATTGATGATTCTCAACTTAATCTTGTTAAGAAAATGCTTTCTTCAAAATGGTTTACAAAAGTTAAAATTATTGTTTTCCATGATTACCATTTAGATGTTGTCGCTATGATTGATTCTAGTGTTGTTATGAATTGTGAAGGATTGATCCCTTTCAAATATTTTGAAAAGTCCACTAAAAGACTTGTTTCTGCTAATGGTATTCAAATGAAAATTAAATATGAATTGAACAATACTCATGTTTGCCATGATAATGTTTGCTTTAAGATTCCTTCTGTGCTTGTTAAAAACATGACTGATAAAGTGATACTTGGTCTTCCATTTATCAATGCTTTATATCCTTTTCTTGTTGAATATGATGGAATTACTACTGATCCTTTTGGAAAGAAAGTAAAATTCAAATTTGCTTCAAAGTTTGAAATTGATACTGATACTGATAATGCTTTAAACTTGATTCATGCTAAAGTGAAACATCTGAACTTTCTTAAACAAGAAGTTAGATGCAAAAAAATTGCTGAACAACTTTCTGATAAATTATTGCAATAAAAAATTGATAATTTTCAGAACATGTTAATTGATGGTGTTTGCCCTGATTTTCCTAATACTTTTTGGCATAGGAAGAAACAAATTGTTAACCAATGCCACACTAAAAGACTAATGAGTTTTACCAAAGCTTTCACATATGTTTTTGATATTACAGTCTACTCTAATATTCTCAATCTTCCTTGGCAGGATCACAACCCTGTTGCTGAAAAGCATACAGCTAGTACAAGTACCACTAATAAGTGGATTAAAGATATCTATACCACTAGTAAGTGGAATATTATGGTTTCTTCAGCAGAGAAGAAGAACAAGGGAAAAGCACCTGCACAGGATTGTCCTCAAAATAAAAGGCTCCCAACGGGACAACCTTTTGTAATGCATGAAGGTGCATCTTCTAGGGCAAAACCCAGTGGATATCCCTTTAGGAATTTGCCTCGGTAGAGGTGGCATATTTTAGTGGTGACATGATTATTGCTTTATAGGAAGTTTTGTCTAAAACTCTACAGTTTCACAATGGAGTTTTCAGTGAACTTCTAGATTCTGAAAAATTTATTCTTGATAACCTTCAAGCTGCTTTCAACTTAAACCACTGCAAACTCTTCAAGAAAACCCTCCAAGCTCTTGAAATCCATCTTGTTAACCTTACTACTCAAAATGAGGTTTATGAAAGCCACCTTGCCAACCTTACTTTAGAAAATGAGGCTTTTGGAAGCCACTTTATTAAACATGCACAAATGAACCCTACACTAGTCAACTCTTTGGCAAAGAGGAAATCCATTTAATGGATAAAATGACTATAATGGGCACTAATTATACTAGATTTAGTCTTAAGACCCGATCTCTATTAAGAAGTGCTGTTGCCAACTGAAATACAAGTTAGTATTTTAGAAAGCAAGGCTATGTTCAGGGCTTTTGACCTATGGTATAAATATTTCAAGAAACTTGTTACAACTACTATTCCTAATCCTGATGATCTAGATGTTGACAACAATGTCTTTATCCAACTAGACTGGGAAGAACACTTTGGGAGTAGCCTCAGAGTGTATGAAAACAAGCATCCGTTCCCAGGTCTTTTGATCAATTATGAAGACGGAACAGATGAAGAAGACAGGGACCCTGATTGGTTGTCCCAAATGTTTGAGTATGGCTTTATCAAGCTCATCAAGGCAACTAACCATGACCAGATTAGCCAACTCCCATAAACTATTCAGAAGGCTGTTCCTCAGATCAATAGTCCTTCCATTTTTATCAGATATTGGAGCACATTACCAAAATGGGAAAAAGATAATTGGATGAATGTTCAACCCTCCAAACATCTTGTTCTCATCAATGGCTTCACGTACCAAGGTCAATGGTATGATGGGGAAACCCACTTGTCATTCAAAGATCCTTATGCTCTTGCTGAATACTGGAGAAATTATTTCAATAATCAGATTATTGACGTCATCCAAGACTTATGGAAAGACTACCATTTCATAGGATGCACTGATAGAATTCATATTTTTGGTATTAAACCCTATGTTTCTACTGTTCGTCATTTGGAAAGAACTGGTCATGATGATCTAAGAAAGTTTCTGACACTAGGAAAGAATCCTGTGTTTGAACCTCTTCTATACTGCAGATTCTACAACCAGTATACTACATATTATGAACATGAACATGAAGATAGCGCCCCATGGGAGTCCTTCAATCCATGGGAACCTTATGATGGCTACCCATCTGATGCTTATGATACTGATTAATGTTTTTGATACTAAACCCTAATCAGTTATTCATACAAAGAAACCTAATCTGCTGTTTGTCTAGCCTACGCAAAGGCTAAATTATTGATGATTGCTGCTGCTTTGCTATTTGCCTGACCTGCACAATGGCAAAAAATGCTACATTATTCACCCATGGTTAAAGTTTAGAATATTGCTTTAACTGCTTTTGGCGCAAAATGCCAAAATGTTGATTCACTGCTTTTATTATTACTGCTGCTCTTGCTGTTGACTGCTTTCGGCGCAAAACACTAAAATGTTATCTTCTGGCTTTTGATAAAGCTCTTGTTGTCCCTCACGAGCACTGATATGAATAGTAAAAAAGTCATTGTTCACTGTTACTATTCACTATTCATTGTTCAACTTTTGCTTTTTCTACCTATATAAGGGGGGATGTCCCTTATTTGCAATTTAGAATCTTTTAGAGAGAGTTAAGAGAGTTTTCTGAGTCTTCTCCCTTAAACTTTCCTCTAGAGTTCTCACTGTATACAAAGCTTGTAACTAGGACTAGTCTTCAAGCCTTGTATTGCTTATCTTGTTTACCTGTAATCTTGTAACTATTATTGCTGTAAGTGTTTAAGTATTTTGAATATGTCAATTTTCAAATACTTTAAATTGTTTTGATGATATATTGCTTGGCTGATTCTACCGCCTTATACTTATTTTAAATTACTTTGATTATTACTTGTGCTACCGCCTTCTTGGCTGATTTTAAATTGATTATATCTTATTTTCCTGTTTTCCATATTATACTTCTATGCTTTCGGTGCTTCCGCCTTGTGCGCCTTATATATATATATATATATATATATGGAAATGTTCACCTCCAGTTTTAAAATCTCCAGTTTCCTCCCATTTAAAAATAGATGAGTGACTCATGGAAATAAAATGATCCAACAGTTTAGAAAATTCCAACAATATCTCATCTCTGTTGCCTATCCCTTCACCATCTCTAGAGTTAAACTGATCTACCAGACATCACTATTGTTCAACCCAAAACCACCACTGCCTTCACCACCTCTACAAGGTCTCTCCACTGCTGCCTTGCCACCATGAAAAGCCATAGCCATCACAGGTACAAAACCATCAAGTTCGAGCCTCCTTTTAGATCTGTCAGTGTTCCTCAATCCTTTCGCAAAACCAATGCCACAGATCTCTTCATCAGCCTCTAATATCCAAAACCCAAGAGTCCAATCTCCATCATCAGCCTCATATGCTGCCATGTGTGGCTTGAAATTTCTGGCTGTTGATCCACACGCTGTCTAAGATTCCTCGTCAACTGGTGTTTTGCGAACCCAACGTCACAAATCTTTTTGTCGGCCTCCGATATGTAAAACCCAAGAAGCTAGCCTCCATCGTTGGCCTCACACGTTTTCTGAGGTTTGGTCGTTGATCCACATGCTGTCGAAGACTATCGTTGATCGTGGCTTCGAATCCGAAGAGCCAATGCCTTCTTCCTGCACTTTTATCTTAAAAAAGGTTTGATTTGCTTCTATTTTTGAAAACAAAATTTGCGATTTTTCTAACCGTTGAATTATTTTATTTCCACGTGTCACTCATCTACTTTAAAATGGGATGAAACAGGAAGTTTTAAAATTGGAGGAGAGCCTCTCCCTATATATATATATATATATATATATATATATATATATATATATAAATATAAATAAAGGTGAAGAAAGATGAAAGAAATGTGAGAGAGAATGAGTGAAAAAGAGTATACTCCAACTAACCATGTTTGTAGAAGGTAGTGCATAAAAAGATTGAGTCTTAATGGAGTAATGATATTTGCCTTTTCTCTCTCACATTGACTCTCTCTCTAACTTTTCGATTTCAAGGAAGGATTTTGGAGAGTCTATTGTCAAGAAAGATGGGTGCTCAACAAAACTCCAAAAAGACTCAACATTTTGACTAAAGACCGAACATTTTCACGAAGAGTCACCATTTTCAGCTTCGAGGAAGGATTTTGGAGATTTTTTTTATTATTATTTTTTTTTATCAAGAGAGATGAGTCTACATGATATGCAAGAGAGAATGAGAGAAAACAAGAATACTCAAGCTGATTGTATTTTCAAATGTAGTACATAAAGTGTAATTAATATTTAAATACAATAGAGAGAGAGATGCATTTAATTCTATTTTGCATTTTAAATTGGACAAGTTAAGAATCATATTTAGCGTAAGTTATTGTTAGTTCAACTATTAAATTTTCTAATGTTATATAATTCTTAACTTTTTTCTCTCCCTAGCGTGGAGCCCTCTCTCTCGTGCTCTCACGAGTTTTTTCCTCCCTTGGCTTTGTGCGAAGGGTATTGTTTTCATTCTTTTGTTTACCATGGCTGATGAGATGGATGATAGTATGGATAAACTAAAGCTAACATCTGAAGAGGAGGAGATCATAGCCATATCTGATGAAGGTAGATTAGAAGTACTTGAGAGTTGCACTCTGAGTTTGATCGGAAAATTCTTGACATGCAAGCCATTTAACAGGATGGTTGCCAAGAACACGATAAGGAGGGCTTGGGGAGTCGATGATGTGATGCAGATTTTGGAAGTAGGTCCGAATTTATTCCAGTTTATGTTTCATTCAGAATTTGAGATGGATAGGATACTAAGGGGCGGTCCTTGGTCTTTTGACAATCAGCTTCTTATGCTACAACGATGGAAAAAAGGAATGACTGTGGGGAATATAAAGATGGAGAACGCTTCGCTTTGGGTTCAAATTTGGGGAGCACCGTTGGATATGATTTCTCCCCATGTTGCTAAACAAATTGGAGGTCGTTTGGGTGAAGTAGAAGAGGTTGAATGGAAAAATAAGAGGGATGCTGTCAATTTTTTCATGCGTGTTAGGGTGGCCTTACCAATCTCGAAGCCTCTTCGGAGAGGAGGGTTCATCGCTGGGACGGATGGTGAACGTTTTTGGGTGGATTATAAATACGAGAGATTACCCATCTTTTGCCATTTTTGTGGGATTTTGGGGCATGATCTCAAGAACTGTGCTGCCCATTATGCAGCAGAGAAGAACGGTGGAGTTAGGGAATACCAGTATGGAGAGTTTCTCAGAGCAACAGGTGGACGTGCAAGGGGTTTGGCCAGGCAGTCAACTGGTACTACTTTCAGCGCAGTAGAAGGTGCAGCAGAGCGTGATCACATGGAGTCTCCCAATCTGAAAGGTCATGGTACGAGGGAGATGGTGACGGCACGGGATTCTGTTCCTGGAAAGTCAATGATGGCACGGCATTCTGTTCCTGGAAAGTCTAACCGAATTGAGAAGGAGTGTTCCGTGAATCTAGGGACTGTGGCGGATGTTACGGATGCTGAAGGAGTTGACCATGCAAACGTGAAGGCTGTGGACTCTGGGCATAAGTTGATCAGTCTGTGTGTCTTGCCACCTTTGCATAATAATGCTGACTCACACACGGGTTTGGAGGACGATTTAGTTGTATCTGAGCAGGCAGAATATCAGGTTCATGGGCTGGCTTTGGATAATGACACAAATGGCCCAATCTTTTCTAAGCCCAAACCAACATGGACCCGTATTAATAGAATGGATTTGGGCTTGGTGGTCTAGCAAGAGCACTTACATTGCCATCACTTGGGAAGAGAGATACACGTACAAACAATAGTGCTCAGGATGAAGACTATCAATCAAAGAAAGGAAGAGTGAAAGATAGGAGTAGTGTGGAAGGTAGTGTTACTGAGATATCGGCGGGGGTGGATAGCCACCCTTGCCGGAAGCAATGAGATTGATAAGCTGGAACTGCCAAGGGCATGGGAACCCTTGGACAGGTAGAAGCCTTCGCAAGATTGTGAGGGAACAAGCTCCCACAGTCTGTTTCCTAATGGAGATTAGACTGGACAAGGATGGATTTGAGAAACTTTACAGTGATTTACCGTTTCAAAATAAAATTATTGTTAAGCATCCTAATGCGGGTGGAGGGTTAGCTTTTTTGTGGAAGAACACGATTAATTTGGAGATCATTAATTATACGGCAAACCATATTTTAGCTGTGGTAACAGAGGATGATGGTTTTAGGTGGTTTCTGACTTGTTTTTATGGGTGGCCAAAGGCTCAGCAGAAAGAGAAATCATGGAGACTATTAGAATATTTAAAAACTTTTGTGGAGGGACCGTGGATGGTTATTGGGGATTTTAATGCTTTTTTGCATGCTTCAGAGAAGAAAAGCAGAAGGCCACCACAAACTTCACAGGTTGATGCTTTTAGGATAGCTTTGGAGTCTTGCCATCTTAAAGATCTTGGTTTTAACGGGTATCCATTTACTTGGAATAATAAGAGACCGGGGGAAGCAAATACAAAAATTAGGTTGGATAGAGGTGTGGCTAATGAAGCTTGGATAGGAAAGTTTCCATTGAGTAGAATTGTACACTTATCTGCCCATGCATCAGATCATTTACCATTGTTGTTGCAGGTACAATCTTTTGATCACAAAAGGCAGAGGAGGGAGAAAAGCTTTAAGTTTGAGAAGTCCTGGCTATTGCTGGAGGATTGTGAGGACACGGTCAAGGAGGCTTGGGGTAGAGATCTTAGTGCTACACACGGTCTTGAATTTATAAAGCAGAAAATTCAAACATGTGGAGCTGAATTGTTAAGGTGGGGATCGGCCAGGACTAATCCAGGTGCTGAAGAAATTAAAGAAATTCAGAAAAGGTTGGACTGGTTGAATGAAGAAGAAGTATCTGATACCAGTAAGGCCGAGTATTTGGAGTTAAGCAAAAAGATGGATGAGCTTCTTCAAAAACAAGAAATTTATTGGGCCCAGCGGTCTAGAATTTCATGGTTGAAGCATGGTGATAAAAATACAAAATTTTTTCACTCCAAAGCTACTCAAAGAAGAAGGAAGAACCATATCAGGGATATTAAAAATGCTCAAGGGCAGTGGGTTGAGGAAATAAAAGATATAGTGGAGGTAGTTTCAGATTATTTTCACACTCTTTTTCATGCAGGGGCTGGTGATCAAATGGAGAAGTGCTTGGATGCTGTTTCAAGTAGGGTGACTGAAGATATGCTGATGGTCTTATCTAGTGACTTTACCGCTGAAGAAGTCAAAGTGGCCTTATTCCAAATGGGGCCTACCAAGGCACCTGGACCCGATGGTATGAACGCCCTTTTCTATCAAAAATTCTGGCACATAGTGGGTGATGATGTGGTTTTTGCTGTGTTAGATTTTTTAAATAATGGTAATATGTTACCTGAAATCAATCACACAAATATTGTTCTTATTCCTAAAGTGAAAAATCCTGAAAAAATGTCTGATTTTAGGCCAATAAGTTTATGTAATGTAATTTATAAGATTATTTCCAAAGTATTGGCCAACAGGTTGAAACAGGTTCTTCCACATATTATCTCGCCTACACAAAGTGCTTTTGTACTGGGAAGATTGATTACAGATAATATGTTGGTGGCATATGAGACATTACATACAATGCATGCCAGGCAGAAGGGCAAGAAAGAGTCTTTGGCATTGAAGCTAGATATAAGCAAAGCCTATGATCATGTGGAATGGCAATTTCTTCAGAAGATCATGGAAAAAATGGGTTTTCCAGCAGTGTGGATAGAGAGGGTGATGAGTTGTGTTACCACTCCATCTTTTTCTATTCTGGTGAATGGTAGACCCTATGGCATGGTACATCCTTCCCGTGGAATTCGACAGGGAGATCCACTGTCTCCATATCTTTTTTTGTTATGTGCAGAAGGATTCACGGCTTTGTTGGCTAAAGCAGAATTGGAAGGGAGGATATGTGGAGTTTCTATTTGTCGAAGTGCATCCAGAGTCACTAATTTATTGTTTGCAGATGATTCTTTGTTGTTTTGCCAGGCTACACAGAATGCAGGAGAGGCAATCATGGGGATTCTCCAAACCTATGCAAACGCTTCAGGTCAAAGAATAAATTTGGAAAAGTCGTCTGTTTACTTTAGCACAAACACTACAGGTGTTCAGAGGCAGCAGATGTTACAAATTTTAGGTGTTAAGGAAGTATTGAAGTTTGACTCTTACATAGGCCTGCCAACCTTGATTGGTAAGGCCAAGTACCATACCTTCTCCTATTTAAAAGACAGAGTGTGGAAGAAGCTGCAAGGTTGGAAGGGAATGATGTTATCTAGAGCTGGAAAAGAAATTCTTATCAAAGCTGTTACTCAATCCATACCGACATACACCATAAGTGTTTTCCAACTCCCTATGAAATTATGTGATGAATTGGTTAATTTATGTGCCAAATTTTGGTGGGGTCAAGTTGGTAATGTTGGGAAATCATCATGTTTGCATTGAACACAAAACATACGCAGCGGAAAATAAACGGATCTACTTCGTTCGTAATTGATAACATGCACTATGTAGGTTTCAGAATTTAAGAACAAGAGAGTGTACCTTGATGCGGTGAAATTCAAAACCGAATGAAGAAGTACTCGGGAAGACTTTCAATCTTCACTCCAATTCCACTTGATGCCCAAGATGCGTGGTCTCTCAATCAGTTCTATGTTTTCTAGAGAGAGTATGAAAGAGTGTCTCTCTTCCTTATTTCATTACCTTACACATACAAACTATTTTATTCATTATAAAATTCTGTATGTTTCTCTCCACATAACTGATTATCTAATTGGGCTAGCCTTTTGGGCCTTCCAATTGGGCTTTAGTGTGTGGCTTGAAGTGGGACCAAAAGGGAACAAATAAAACACTAGCTCCAATGGGCCTTGGGCTTTTCTGTCAACTCTTGACAAGTTCAAAGTTACCATTAATTATATTTAATACCACTATATAAATATAATTGCATTCTAGGCCTCATTAATAAATTATATCCCAAGACTTTATTATACATGCAACCCCTTCACAAAATATTCGTAGTAATACAAAGTCATGAATGTAGACTGCCACTTTGTAAATTACTACATCTTAATTCTTGAGTACCCGGTTTAATCCTTTTGAGTTATTCATCATATATTTATGAAATCCAATTTCATAAATATATACTTTAGTCTTACTAAAGTAGTTAGGCCTAACTCTCTGAATAACTGTACCCATTAAACTTATCTCAAGGGAATATTTTATATCTCCGTTAAGAGACTATGAATTCCATCTTGAGAATATATGTTCCATCAACACTAAATGTGGCTGCCCAACATACTGAGGTTTTGACCGTTACTTTAGATCTCACTCCTGATATATCAAAGCAACCTACATTTCATGATCAGGTCCATTATTCTCTCAAGATTAAGAGTTCATGTGAATACAAGTCGTGTGATTTATTATTCAATTGACAGTCGTTAGGAGAATAATAAATCTCACAGCGGTCCAGTTCAATATGTCTTAACTCTTAAAACATATCAACATATTAACTAAAAGTCACCACTTCCATGATCAAGACAAATCATCGTAGTTAATATGTTATAGTCTTCGCAGATGAAATGCCCAATTTCATCACCGACTACGAACCACAATTCTGAGTTTACAAAGAACTTGTGATCTATATCTTCTGTGACTAAATCACATAAATCACATACTATGCATCTCATGGACTATTTGATAATGTCCAAATATTCATGTTACCATTATTTTAGATAAGAATAAAACAACTTTATTAAACACAATATTAAGTCATACATCATTTCTCACATAATGTCATACATAATATCATACATAGCATCATACAATAGGATTTAAGAGCACATATCCTAACAGGTAATGAATGGAAAATTCATTGGAGGAATTGGGATAAGCTTTCAACTTCAAAGCGAGAGGGTGGTATGGGTTTCCAGGATTTGAGGGATTTTAATCTAGCTATGTTGGCTAAACAGGGCTGGAGAATGATCCAAGACCATGATTCCCTACTGGCAAAGTGCTTCAAATTAAGGTATTTTCCTCGGTTTTCTTTTCTTGAGGAAAAAGAGTCTCCTGGATGTTCTTATGTGTGGAGAAGTTTGGTGGCTGCACTTCCTATTCTCAAATCGGGATATTGCTGGAGGGTTGGAAATGGATCTTCAATACGTGTGATAGGCGATAAATGGATTCCTAATTATCCTACCAACAAGGTTCTTCATCCTATTCATGAGCTGGTTGATGAGATGGCAGTTTCAGAATTAATTTATTCGGAGTTGCATGCCTGGAGAGGTGAGTTGATCATGAATCTGTTTCATAGGGATGATGCTGCTGCAATTACAAAGATTCCACTTAGTAGAAGGGCTGTGTCGGATTCACTCATTTGGATGCATAATAAAAATGGGATGTTCTCGGTTAAGTCTGCTTACAAGGTTGCACGAAGTATGAGAGGTGATGGTCTCGGGCTGAATATTCTAGGGGTTGTGTTGGACAGCTTATCTGGCCGGTCTTGTGGAAGCTCTGTATTCCAAACAAAATTAAAATTTTTGGGTGGCGGGCATGTAATGATATTTTACCAACAAAGTGTAATCTGGTGAAGAGGAAAATTATCACTGATGATAAATGCCATATCTACACTAGGGAGGCGGAGTCAGTATTCCATGCTCTATGGGGCTGTGCAGCGGTGCAGGATGTATGGGCAGGTAGCATCTCAAAACTACAAAAGGGTGTATCTGAATTCAACGATTTTATGCAGCTTATGGAGTATTTGGTGGATCGGCCTTCAACTGAAGAGGTGGAGCTATTTTGGGTTCAATGTTGGCAGATTTGGAATCAGCGCAATTGCCTCTTGTATGGAGGTCAGCTAAAGCATCCGACCAACCTAAATAAGAGGGCAAAGGAGTTTCTAGAGGAATTTAAACATTCACAAGTGTCTCTAGATAGTAGTCCGCGGGAGCAATCAATTGGTGATTCATGGCAACCACCTCCGACTATGGAATACAAGTTAAATTTTGATGCAGCAATTTTTTCAGGGCTGGAGAAATCCGGTATAGGTGCTATAATCAGGAATGATAAGGGTGAGGTCATGGCTGGCATGTCTGCTATTGGGCCAAAGGTAGATACAAGTGAAGAAGCTGAACTTCTTGCGTGTCGGGGATCAATTGAATTTGCTGTGAATGCTGGTTTTACTCGACTAGTGATAGAGGGAGATAATCCAATGTTATGCATGCAATTTCCTCAGATGTGGCTAACTATTCCTTTCTTGGTAACGTGGTGGATGATATTCGCCATTTGATGTCTGGGTTACAGTGGGCTACAACTAGTAAGATTAGGAGGGGAAGCAATAAAGTAGCACATGCTTTAGCTCAACATGCTAGAAACTTAGATTATGATTTGTTTTGGTTGGAGGACTCTCCCCCACCGGTTTTGGAAGCCTTGTACCAGGATTTGATTTTATTATAATTGAATGAATGTCGTTCCTTTAAAAAAAAAAAAAAAAATTTTCTAATGTTTAAATAGGAGATCCGTGATTCACCAAAAACTAAGGAGCGGCGGTTATGTATTGAAACTTTCAAATAAAAAGAATCTTATTCATCGTAACAAAAAGTTAAAATAAGGACATTTCATTAAACATTTTGCCTTTTTGTGCGTCCCACAAGTTTCCAACTAGTTTTGGTTTGATTTTAAATCCTTTTTGGACTTGGCCCAAGTTGAGTCTAACACACGGGTTTATTTTCTTTCGAGACATAACACTTGGGTTTCGTTTGTATTCAGCAAGTTTGATTGCCCAGTTGGTGGGCATGAATTGTCATGGGCTGTAGTGGAGATTGATGGGCCCTTTATCCATCTGTCCATTCTTCGGCCTATGTGACTCTCTTTCGTCAGTTTAGGTTTTGAACTTTATAACTCAAACTCAAAGTAATGGCCCAAAAAATTAATCCTGCACACTTACATCATAAAAAACTTATGACGTTAACTATTTTTTTTTTTTCAATTATGACGTTAACTATTTGGTGACTACTGTTGTATAAAAAAAAAAAAAAAAAAAAAAAAAAAAAAAGAAGAAGCAAAAAAATGTTTTATGATCTCTCTCTGCCTTAGATGGCTTGATTAACTTCTTTCATACTTTTTTCTTCTTCTTCTTCTTTCTTTTAGTGAATAATAATTATCCATTGCTTTTGCTTTTTGTTGAAGGAATTATCCGTTACTTCTTGGGCATATGAACTCAAATTGATGTGTATAAAAACAGTAAGACCTTGTTCTCCCAAATGCAATATCAAGATTGAAAAGAAGCGGTAAAAGAAACATGGAAAGAAAGATTCTTATTCGTAAGTTCTCATTTCAATGTATCAAAGGAGAGAGAGAGAGAGAGAGAGAGAATCAAAAAGAAGGGTGACCCATCAAGGGCTATCCATGAAGTAGAAATCCCTGAGTTTTTGATAATTAACTTTAGCTTTTTCGTTAGCAGATCATTAACTTTAGCTGATTTTGTGCACGACCTACAATATAAAAAGCACACTATCACATCGTATTCATGTAGGCCTAATCAAATCAAATCCCTTTTTATTTGCTTCTACAATACATTTTCTTTTAAATGTACAAGAACTAAAACCAAAATAGTAGTGTGATTTGTTCAAAGCAAGCATGACTAACAAGTTATTCCCAGTTGTCACGTGTATACAAGTTACAAAAGTAGGGACTATAGGAGTGGAACCAAGTGATTAACTCCCTTAATAAGTCTCCGCCCCACACTCTGTTTATCTACTTTTCTTCCCACCAAAGTCTCTTTTAGCCTCCACTCTCTCTTTTCTTTCCTTACATAAACACCTCTTAAGTTTCCCAATTCCATCATTATTTTCATTTTTCTCCCAAAATCTCATTAGCTCCAACAATCATTCCCAAGTTAATTGCATAGGGAAAGCTTGAAAGATGTCGGATTGGGGTCCAATTTTTGTGGCTGTGGTGCTGTTTGTACTCTTAACTCCGGGTCTGCTCTTTCAAGTGCCTGGGCGCAATGGGTGTGTGGATTTTGGTAACTTTCAGACGAGTGGTGCATCCATACTGATTCATTCCCTACTTTACTTTGGTCTCATTTGCATCTTCTTGTTGGCTGTCAAGGTTCACTTGTACCTTGGTTGACCCGTCTACAAAAAAACAAAAAACTGAGAGGGAAATATTGATATTGGGTGTGTGTTTTTTTCTTCAGTTGGAACTTGAGTTTAGTGTTCTTCATTTATGTGTTAATCCTAGTTATTGAGTAATAATATTGAGAAGGGCTTTTGATTTGAGTTTTTCACATCTTTGTGATTAATTTGTACTTTATGTTGCCTTTGAATGTTTGTTAAGTTGGTGATATTGAGGCTAATTTGAAATTATCCATTGATGACTGATGGCTCAAATTGACCGTTAAAAGATGCAAATCAAAATTCCATAGGATCCAAGAAATTATGTCTGATTAGGATTTTATGCGTACACGTATTATAATATTGCTTTTAAGAGAAAGAAAAGAACTTTCACAGTGCTACTGCCTACGGAATTATCCAACTAGACAAAACACTGCCTTCAGAGGCTTAACTTTCAAGATTGAAACATTTATAATTTATTATGCGACAACTGACATATTTTGGTTAGAGAATATTATGACAAAATCAATTAATTTTTGGTTGTTTACAACTTTACATTGAACAACATTGATTAAAAAAAAAAATTAAAGAATTTTGTTAGCAATCATTTGAATTTTATAAATTATAAATTGTTATTATTCTGCAAAAAAATGTTGATTATTATTATTATTAATGTTGTATAGTGAATATGTGAAACACTATGGTTGACAACAACCTTTTAAAAAAAAATTGAAGAATGAAGTTATTTGTTTATTAATTAATTGGGATTTTTTTTTATAAATTTTTTTGAAATCTACATTTAGAATTAGTATTTGAAGTTTTATTAACGGAATCCAATTACTTTTTGTGTCTACATTCAATATCTAGAATATCAAAAATCACCTGAGCCACAATGTTCCTTCAATCTAACAATCATGCAAGTTACATGTCCTTCAAAAGATTTTAACTCTTAGCGTCTTAATGAACCAAAAAAAAAAAAAAAAAAGAAAAAGAAAAAGAAAAAAGAGTCCAAGAGTTCAAATGTTAAAGCTTCCAAACAGCCAGAAAATTAAAGAATCAAAAGCAATAAATTTTTGAAACAAAAAAAAAAAATTACAAAATAAAGAAATATAAGGGAAAAAGAGGGGTTACCTTCAAAAAATTATACATGACATGGGTGTTGAAAATTTGTCAAATATTTTCAGATATTGTAGAGTGACATAATCCACAGAAAAGAAGTCCATGGTTGCACCATACTCAAAAGATATATTGGCAATAGTAGCACGATGTACTAATGAAAATTCACTCATGCCTTTCCCTACACAAGAGAGTAAAAAACTAACATCTACTATTAGATTGGTTAAAAAAGGTAACAATGGCTACCAAAACTATTAAAATAAAATTGAACAATTAAATCAATGAGCTCACCATAGGACTCCATAAAATTTGAACCCCATTACACGAGGCAGGACCATACTCTTTAGCAACATAAAAATGAAAACAATAAAAATAAGTATTTAATTAGACGAAGTGCAGTTAGACAAAACTTAAGGGCATATTTGCAAATATCTGTGTTTGTGTTAATGTAATTTGGCCAAAATGGCAAAATACCCCTTTAGTGCAAATTTTTCAGCAAAATGCCCCTGTTTTAAAACTATTTAGAAAAATGCCCCCGTTTGACAATCAAGTTTTTAAAACTCGAGTTCCAATGAATAATTCGATTCGCTCAAAATCGAGTTATAGGCAAAAACTTGAAAAAATTTACATGGAACTTGAGTTCCATGTAAATTTTTTCAAGTAACTCGATTTTGGACAAATCAAGTTTTAAAAACTCGATTTTCAAAACAGAGACATATCTCTAAATAGTTTTAGAATATGGGCATTTTGCTGAAAAATTTGCGCGAAAGGGGCAAATGTCAATTTTCTTTGAAGTAATTCAATATAAGCAACAAAAGAGACAAAAATCTAAAAATTCATTTGGTGCATTAATTTGTAAAAAGATGAAGATTTAAGGCTATACTAGGTCATAACACCCAATTTTGAAAGATTAGATAGATTCGTGGGCCAAAATTGGGAATTAAGCCCGTTTCCCAAACAATATAGTTAGTAGGCACAGTTTTAAAAGTATATATTTTACTAACATCTCAAGTCTTAGAGACTCAATTTTGGGTTATAAATCGAGTCTTTGAGACTCAATTTTCATGATTTGATCACGTCTGATGTGGCATTTTTTTCACGTGGCATCCACCTGGAAATCGAGTCTTAGGACTCGATTTATAAGCCCGTTACAGTTTTAAGCACACGGGATACACCTTCTCATCTCATCAGAGAAAAAAAAAAAAAAATAGGACGAAGACTTACCCAGAAGAACAGCACCCAGCGAAGAGGACAAAGCCCAAAATAAATCTTCTACTCAGCTTTTTCAACCCACGACGACCCATGGCTAGCCACGACCACCGACAACCACCAACGCCCCACGACCACACACTGCCAACGCCGATCTGAAGCCACCCACTCCGATCTCGATCTTCGACGGCGATTTGAACCCGACCCACGGCTAGCTACGAGCACTGAAGACCACCGACGGCCACCCATGCCCCACGTCGAGCTGAAGCCATCGATGCTGGTTTGAAGCCACTCTGATCTCAATCTTTTCGTAGTTTCTGGGGTTTTTTTTTTTTTTTTTTCTCTCATTCTTCTCTGATGAGATGAGAAGGTGTGTTCTGTTTCTAGGTTTTTTTATTTTCCTCTCTCTCTCGCGTAAAGACCATGTGCTTAAACATTATAGTTGTATTGTTTATAAATCGAGTCTTAAAGACTTGATTTCTAGGTGTTCACCACGTGAAAAAAATGCCACATTAGACACACCAGATCATAAAAATCGAGTCTCAAAAACTCGATTTATAAGCCTTAAATCGAGTCTTTTAGACTCGAGATGCTAGTAAAAAATATAGTTTGAAAACAGTGTCTACTAATTATATTGTTTGAAAAACAATGTTAATTCCCAATTTTGGCTTAGATTCGTGAGACTATTATAAAACTATCATAATATCAAGAAAACAAACCAAAGTAGAATGTACAATATAAAAACAAAAAAAGCAAAGTCTTCGTTAGAGAGAGAGAGAGATTTAAACCTCCATCGGCTCCTAAATTCTTAGATTCAAATTTGAGGAGTGAAAGCAATCAATGAATTGGAAAAAAATAAAATAAAAAAATAAAAAAATACTAGTCGGTTAATAGCAATGCTCTCTATATTGTGTTCTTCGTTAACTTCAGAACCTCCTTTACAATAAAGCAGCCTGGTATCAAAGTTCACATTGAAACTCTTCCAAATGGCTGCAAAGAGTCTTATAACGGTATGCAAGTCTCTCCTATTAGCTCTCTTTACTTCATGTTCTCTCTCTCTCTCTCTCTCTCTCTCGGCGTATGACCCTTCCAAGTTTGTATTGCAGAATTGACATTAGTCTTTGGCTTTTTAGCTTCTGCTTGATTGTTTCATCAGCAGATCATTCCTAGATGAGTGAGAATTGTTATTGCAGAGATCATTCCTAGATGAGAGAATTAGTATTGAGGCCCCTAGATTTTCGTGTTGAGTGTAGGGCTTCTTTTCTCAAGAATAATTGAATAATACTAGATATTGTATTGAGATTGAAGTTGTGTTAATATTGTGTGCACCAAAATTAAGAAAGTTCAATTAGACATGGGGTGCAAAATTAGCCCATAATTCAAATCTAACTAGTAAGTTACCTATGCAATGCCCGGATAAGATTATAATATTTTATGTAATATGGTTTTGGAGAATGTTATATATGTATTATAGCATAATTGTTATAGAACTATATTAGTAATGAGTTTATCATAAAAAAAACAATTATAAATTGCACACACATATTCATTATAATTATTCAACTGAAGTAATGAGAAGAAGAAAAAAAAAAACTTTGGAGGAATATTATGGAATAAAAGTTAATATGGAATGTGTCTTTCTTTTTCTGCTTAATTTTAAAACAAAATACATATCTAAAACATTCAAAGTCAATCACATTATTTACAAAACCCACAAATTCACCTTAACATCAAAATTGTAATTGCCGTTATCATTCAATATAAAATGCAAGAACCCCTTTCTTGGTTGTAGCAAACTCATGTTAGTTAGTATTAGAGGAAACAACAATGTTAGAGTTAAGTAGGTGTTGTTGAAAGATTGAAGGTAAATGACATCGTTTTTATTCTATGTGTATTTGACATGAGATGGCATGAATGGCTAAAGGTAGGTATATATAAAGGGGTAGAAGTACAAGAGGTGAAAATGGTGAATTAAAGTGCAGAGAGTTTCGTGTGTTTGTGTGAGGGATGAAAAGTCTAGAAACATTATATATATATATATATATATATATATTGATTGATTGATTGATTGATAATTGGATTTTCTCTTAACTTTGGCTTTATATATATTAGTGTGTAACCCTATGCATATGCACGGGTACAATTAAAAACAATTACAGTTATACATTTCGAATTATAACTTTTTTTTCAGAAGAGGTTAAAATTATACATGTTATTAACTTACACATTGTTTTAACTATAGATTTCTAAAACATGTAATGGTTATATATATATATATATATATATATGATTTAGAATTTAGTTGGATTTAAACTTTTCAGTTTATACACCTAATAATTCACTTGTCACAAAAATAAAAAAATTTAATGGACACATGGCGCAAAATTGAACTCCAATTGAAATCCAATTTAGAATCTAATTGAATTTGGACTCTTTGATTTTTAAATTCAATATTCATTTGACACAAAAATTAAAAATCAAATAAGACACATGGCGTACAATTGGATTCTAATTGAAATTCAATTTGAATTCTAATATGATTTTCTCTAAGCTTTGGCATATATATATATATATATATATATATATATATATATAAGGACAGAACCCTTAGCCAAGACCTGGATATATTTGAAGTACAAGGTGGAATCCTTGTTAATCCTAAATATCCTAAATCCAGTTCACGATATTTATCCATCATTCCCTTCAAAACCAGTCAGGCAAAGAACTCTGAACTGTCTGTATCTGCTGATGATTCTTTTTGCACTGTCCAGTCCCAAAAGTCATCACTTTCGAGCATATGCATAACGCATAAAAGTATTTGCTGCATTTCATTCCCTGTTTTTGAAAAAGTTTCATTAAGCATATGTGTAATAGAAAACCATTTTGCTTGGCCAGATAATCTCAAACCAAAAACCCACAGGACCACTAGTCAGCGGAAAATGGCTCCTTTGGGAGAAAGGAAGAACAAAGGAAAAGCTCCTATTCAGGACTCTCCTCTAAACAAAAGACTCACTAAACAGTCTTTTGTAATACATGAAGGCGTTTCTTCTATGGGAAACTAAAGAAAAGCAACATCCCTTCAGGAAACTACCCAACAGAGGTGGCACATTCCAGCGGTAACATGGTTGCTATTTTGCAAGAGACTTTATATAAGGAATCACATGGAGTTCACTTAAATTTCCCATACTGAAGACACTAAGGAAGTTGTCTGGTCTAGTCACCCACCCCAGGATGCTGTCACCTTTAAGTACAAAGGAAAGGATATCCTTGGTACACCTTTCAGGATCCCTTCTGAAGAAGAGAAACTTGCAAAGAAGGTGATTGAGTAGAACAATTACACCAACCAGTGTCTAGGAGTAATTGGAAAACAGCTTGACAGGGTAGAAGAAAAGATGGAACATAAGGCTGTCCTCCAACCAGGAAACCCTAGCAAACCCATCCAGACCCTAGAAAAGCCCTTAGTTAAACTCCCCACAAATAGACACACTAGCCTTAAGTCTAAAGACAAAACAGCCTTAGAAATAGTAACCCAAATGATAGAGGATTTGAAGAAAGAATTAGTCACCCCTTCACCTTCTAAAGGTCCCTAGCTTTCAGTTTTAGATATTCGCATAGGCTCTAGTAGTTCTGGTAGAACCTCCTCAGAAAATGAAAAGGAGATAGAATACATAAAAAACCAATTTTAAGAATTAGAGGTAAAAAGGCTTTACCAGTCCAACCCAACCAATTTAACCAAAATTGGTACCCCCGACCAACACCTCCTGACCTCCAATATGAGGAAAGGAATGTAAACAACCAATTCACTGTAACCTCTGGCAAACTCTATGAATGGAACATAGATGGTCTGTCAGAACAAGAAATCCTAAACAAAATCCAGAACCAAAAAGGGGTAAGTTACAAGGAAGGAAAGGTCAGATGTCGACTAAGGCTATCTGATTACAAAACTGAGGCCGACTGGAGCCATATGGTTACAATTGTAAGACTGACTGGAGAATTACAAATGCAAACTGGGTTTTCCATTCTATTACTAAACTGGTAATAAGAAGGATTGAGGAAGTAGTTTTTCTCCTAAACTAGTTCTGCCTTTGGATGGGGAAGAGGCTGCCTTAAATATACTGAAGGAAGCCTTGGTCTTGCTAAAAATTGCTGAAAATCTGGAAGGTAATTTGCTTTTATTGAGATGAAAACCTTTTCCACCGAAAGCAAATAGTACTTCTGAATTATTGTGCTAGGTACTATTCATGAATAGTGACTGGTACTATTCATGAATAGTATTCTATCTTTTGTCTGTTTTTATCGGCTGAGTGCTAATACTGTTCATCAACAGTGACTGGTGCTGTAGATGAATAGTAACTGGTGCTTATTCAGAGTGCCTTCACTCGCTGTCTAGCCTGTAAGCATCATTCGGATCTTGGGAATCTTGGAATAGTGGATCATTTGGATCGAAGTTAGCTGGGGCTTCTAAAGAGGTAGGAGAGTCTTTCTCCTGGGACTGTAATTCTTCTGACTGGAGGAGCAACTACTGGGCAAGATCTTTTAACTCTTTGCTGGACTTTCTGGCGATCTGGACGGAGTCTAGGCTGGATTGAGATCTTGTTACTGGAGCAATAGTCCTCTGAACTGGAGGTGGAAAGTCCTTATGAATTTGACTGATGATTGGGTCAACCTTAAGACTATCCTACCATTTGACAGAGAATTCCTTGTTTAACAAGTTGTTCTAGATTGCATAATTCCACATACTAATCCAATGGATCCTATACTTGGCTGTCATGTGTAGGATGACTAGAAACTGGGAATTATGATTTGTAAATTGGAGTCTTGAGCTGAAGTATCTGAGGGCATCCTGTAAGAGTTCAGGCCAAATTTGGGGGACTGGCCCAAACATTTCCCACCACTTGAGGAACCATGAAGGGATTAGACTATGGAATTTCTTATCAAACATTAAAAATCAAGAATGGTCAAATTTCTTGTTTTGATAAAAAAGAACCTTTTCAAATGCATCCATGTAGTCGTAATAACTATAATGAAGATTTGAACCTGAGAAAGACTTGAGACTTGTGAAAGTCTTTAACAAAGAGGGCTGCCTTCCCTAATCTTGGCTGCTGACAAAACCTGTGATGATAAACTTGTGGTAAAGGACTACTGAGGGGTCCCTTTTGTTCATAATATTTTCTATACGGGCGGAGTCCTCTTGAATGAGGATACACTTGTAGTACTTGATGTTTTTCTCTAGGTGCTTCGGGATGTAGTGCCATCCTTCTGGGAGTACTTCCATTGCTAGAGCTAAGGGATCTTTTATATGAATTGTGTGGGGTTCAATATAAGAGATATGTCAGACAAAGGGCTTCTTGAAATAAGGAGACCTATTTCTTCTAGATGAAGGCTGGGATGATCTTTGGGACTGTATGAGGCTAAAGGGGTCATCAACTGAATATGAGGTGATCTGTCTAGGGCCAGGGGAGGCTAGGGCTGAGCTATAACTGGGCTGGATTGGCCTCTCGTAATTTGGTCTCGGAATGGTCGAGATCACAAAACGATTGGTCATGGATACTGGGGAAAGTAGGACTAAACTGGCCAGGGTTCTTTGCTTGACTGGTACTACCTGTGGTTTGCTGTTTAGACAACTTTGGGGGTTTGGATTGTACGGGTTTTTTCCCGAACATCTTGGTTTGGACTTTGCAAAAATTCACGGGTAAGGAAATCAGGGATACTGTTTTAAGTTCCTTTTATGAATTCAATGTCAAAGTCAAAAACTAAAAGGGTGGCTTGCCATCTTGCAAAAATCTATTTTGAAGCAATGTTTTGAACATCTTTTTCTAAAACATGTTTTGCAGATTTACAATCAATCCTAATTAGAAACTTTTGATTCAAAAGATCACTTTGAAATTTTGAAATGCATAGTACTATAGATAATATTTCTTTTTAATAGTACTGTAATTTAACTGTGTGGGAGTCCAAATTCCTGAATGAAAACAGACTATCTGTTCTAGGAAATTAGGACTAACATGCTGGAGGAGAATGCCACCATAACCTATGTCAGAGGCATCTGTCTGGACAATCTTGAAGGAATTGACTGAGGGAATTCCCAAATAAGGAAGTGTCTTGACATATTTTTTAATGTTCTAAACAACTAAGGTATGAGCTGGAGTCCAAAGGGATGGATTGGTTTGATGTCTATCAAAAAGAGGTTTGCATTGCTGTCTGAGATTTTGATAGAATTCTGAGATATAATTGAGAGATCCTAGAAATCTCTGAAGTTGGGTTTTATCTAGGATTTCGTCTGGAAACTTTTCAGAAAACTGGATAGCTTTGTCTATGGGTTTGATGATACCATGTCTTATATCAAAACCTAAAAATCGCACACTGGTTTGAAAAAGTTTGATTTTGGGGGCTGAAACAACAAGACCATTGAACTTGATTGTATAGAGAAATGCTCGTTAGTACTTCCAATGTTGTTCCAAGGATTCTAAAAAGATAAGTACATCATCAATGTACACAATAGTATGGCTAGAGAATGGATTAAAAATCTCATCATGATATTTTAGAATTCAGAAGGTGCATTTTTGAGACCAAAGGGCATTACATTCCATTCGTAATGACCAAAGGGTGTGGTACCTATCAGACTCTCTGATTTATATCTGCCAAAAACCACTCTTCATGTCAAACTTACTGAAAACCACTGCCTTACAAAGCCTGTTGACTAAATCTTTTTTGTTGGGAATTGGGTATCTTACCCATTCTAAGACTTTGTTAAGGGATTTGTAATTTATGACTAATCTGGGAACACCTCTCTCAATCTCAGCGTTTTTTTGGACATAAAAGGCTGGACAAGACCATGGTGACCTAGATTTCCTGATGATTCCTTTTTTGAGGAGATCCTCAATCTCGGCTCTACAAGTATCTATGAGTTCCTGGTTCATCTGGATAGGTCGAGCTTTAGTTGGGATATCTTTTTCATTGAAATCTTTGGTATAAGGAAGAGCTACCTCGTGTCTTTTTCTATACCAAAAAGCTGTGGGTAAATCAAAGCAAACTTCTTGCTTGAGTGTTTCTTCAAACTCTCTGATTTTTTCTTTGACAATTTTACAAGATAGTTTTTCTTCAACTCTCTTGTAATTTAGATCATCCTTTAAATATTTAAGCTGCTTGGTTTTGGCACTAATAAGGTTAAGGGTCTTGGAGACAGAAACATCTTGGAGGATACTAATATCTCTAGGTTCCGGGCTCCTAAGGAACTTAAACTTTACTGGCTGGCCAAAAGGGTGGGTAGTGATTCCTTCACTATCAGTGATGAAAGGATACAACAGACACATGAATTGGTTTCCTAGGATGACCCTATCCGTCATATTCTTAACTAGGACAAATGTTGTTTTGAAACATATGTCGTCCTGACACACATGCGCTTTTGGGATCTTAAATTCAATCTGCATTTTTCCGCCGCTTGCAGATGTCAGTTTTTCCTTAGTCTTTTTGAAATACTTGGAGGGAATGATTCCTTCTTGAATGCAGTTGAGATCAGCACCTGAATCTATCAAGGCTACAACCTCAAATTCAAAATCTGTGCTACTGACAATCCTGACTTTGGAGTGCTATTTCTAGAAGTTAATCCTATTGATGGTTTCTAAGAACTTCTGACTGGGTCGTTCTTCTTTTTGACCCATATTGGCTGTAGGGTTAACAGTTTCATGTTTGTCATCAGAAGGGTTTTGAAATGAGGGTCCTTCCTCATTATCATGATGAGAAGTGCTTTCTAAATTCTTAACTCTTTGATCAAGGAGAGTATTATCAATCCTAAGGATGGTTAGTTCTTGTTAAGGGTTCTAACCTCTGATTTGGTTTCCTTGATTTCTGTTTGAAGTTCATTGACTGTGACTTCCTTCTTAAACTTGGAGAATCTTTCATAGATTTTTTCTAAGTCAACTTTGGGTTCACGAAGCCTTGGTTCGGGTTTATTGGTTTCCCTAACTAAGGTTGCATGAAATGCACTAAGCTTTTGGGCTTTAACTACCAGATCTTCGATCTGTTCTATGAGATCTAAGAGTAATTCTTTCTGTTTGCTAAGTATATTGACTTGGTTACTAGGAACATTATCTGTTTTGTTCTTATAACAACTATTTCTGCAAGTTTCACTGGTTTGGTTTCTAACTAGAGTGCTGAAACTCTTAGTTTTTCTATAATACTTGGAGGCTATTCTGTACCTTCTTGTATCCTGGGGTGGGTGACTAGACCGGACAACTTCCTTAGTATCTTCTTTGGTCCAGTTGGTTTTGGTGATGACACAAGACTTTTTGTGCCATTCAAAATGGTTCTCGAAATATTTAAAGAAAGGGATATGGTCCGATATTTCCTTCATGAATTCCTGCCATTTTTCTAAAACTTCTTTCTTTTGTTCTAAAGTATGATTGGCTTTATAGGCTTCTCTTTTGACTCTGTTTCTTTCAGAATCAAATTCCTTTCCTATGGCTATTAGGTCGGGAGTGAAGTCTTTCTTTAAAGCCATGATCTCATGAACAACTGGGGGTTTCTGATCCTCGTACTGGTATGGGTCCTCCATATCAGTTTAGGATGGGGATGGTGTCTTGCGATTGTTGTCATCATCTTGATCAACAACTGAATCTTGTTTAGCTGTGTAACAAGGGGTACTAACTTGGGATCTAGTCTTGACTCTTTGGAGTTCTACTCCTAAGTCTCGTCTAGATCTTGGGTATGGTGCAAAGGGTCTAGAGGAGCTGGTATGGGATGCAGGTCTATCTCCTAAGAGGATAGGTGGCTGCCTACTGGGTAGAGGAGATAGGCGGAGATCTACCGGGGATCTAGGCCTATACTCATTTAGGGGTGTCCTAAACCTAGATTGGTCAAAACTAAGTCAAACACTACCATCTGCTAGCTGTTGGACAAAATCTAAGTCTGGATTCTAATCCGGGTTTTGGATGTGGAGAGGATAATTCTCATTCTCTAGAGTCCAACTTTCTAGAAATGAAACTTCAGACCATTTCAGGGTTCTTGGTACTTGAATTTTGGCTTGGACATTGGTTTGGATAAGAAGTGTTTCTCCCATCTTCTTTCTATCCAAAGCTCCAACATTCATGTTTATCTTAATGCCCTTATAGTAGACTCTGTATATCAAGGCTATCTGGCTGGTTCCCTGTACCATGAGGGTTCCATAGGTCTTGATATTTAAGGTGAAGGCTTTCATGACATGTGGGTCATGGAGGTGGATAGTGAAATCTGGGAAACAGTCAAAATGGACTGGTCCGTTACTTAAACTGGTTTCAATGGTTCCTAAGAGGCTATCATTAAACCTTATATGACGAATATCTCTAAGGGACAAAAGGATTGAACTGTTCAAACCTGATCTGAGAAGGGCTTTAACTCCAACCTGGACTAAGCAAACGCACAAATAGTCTCTATTGGGACAAGGGAAGCTATTTTCTCTCCATGACCAAGTATTTTTGAGGAAATCCTTTGAATGTGTATATATATATAAAAGATACTAATAATAATAAAAATTAAGTAATTGGGCTAGTTGAGTTGCCTCATTTCCACGATGTCTAACATTGCATAGTAAGCAACTGTAGCCATCGGCTTTAGGGCTCTAAAACAAACCAAGTTATTTGTGAATAGTATGGACTCTTAACCCAACAAAAAAAAATTGTTTATATTTATTTATGACATAAGTCAAGGTGAAGGCTAAGTTTGAGCTCAAAATATTAAACGAATTGATTTAAAAAATGTTAATGTATTTGTGAACAAACTCGCGAGTACAAAATTCAATTTAAATATATATAATATTAAATAATTGTATTCATACATGTTGAAAAAATATAGGCTTGATATTGGATAGTTTAAGTTTGTAAATAAATTTAGAAGATAAGATATAATATTATTATTTGTAATTTTATTAACAATATAAATGGTCCGTTTCACAGTAAAAATTATATATAATTCTTAACAATAAAAGGTTGATGAATCTAATTTTATAAGTTCATAAAGGAAAATTATTCAATCAAATTAATTCAAAAAATGCAATTTAAAATATAATTTATTTGTAAATCGTTAGCATAAATTCATGAGGTGGTATAATTTATTTTAAATTCTATATTGTATTTAAATTGTTGAAATTCTCACATGTGAGTTGCGAGGTTAGTTAAGTAGTGAAGTCCCATATTGGATACTAATAAGAAGAATGAGTAATTAATAGCATAATTGGACCTAAACCCATCGTCTTAAACTTTTAGGTGAAGTTGTATCCCTATATGCTATATTAACTAGTCAATTAAAGTCTACACAAGATGTTATCTCCCCAACACAAACCATTCATTAGAATTTTGTCACATTATATTTTTTAAAATGATAGAATAGATAGTTGCATATATAAACACAATCATAATAAATTTATATTAATAATAACCATAATCATTTATATTTAGATAAAATAGAAGAGAAAATTATATTTTGTTAAACTTTCCTGTGCATTGCATGAGTTATTGGCTAGTTAGAAAATAATAACAATACTACAAGAATGAGTGATTAATATAATATAATTGGGTCAAAACTTATTGACTTAACTTTTGAATCAAGTTTATTTGTATATGTTAGATTAAGGTTTCATTTGCTGTCTCCCCACATATACAAATTTGGGTTCTACTTTGGATTCGACTGTCAAATTTTTCGTTTGGTATTGCACTAGGAACTAGAGTTTTAATTGTAGAGTTTTTACAATAAAAGGGCCAGTTTTGCTTTTGGAAGTGTTGAAAAGTGCTTTGTAGTTGGTTTGGCTGGGGGGGGGGGGGGGGGGCGGTGGTGTTTAAAGCTCTTTAAACTTACTAGTTTGGGTGGCATGTGCAAGGCACATGCAAAACTCCTGAAAGATAAAATTAAGATAGATTTTCTACTTGAAAAAGCATGAAACCATGTAAATAAAAATGTATGTCATACAATGTTAATCTCTTTTGTATAAGAATTTTGATTACAAAAATTTAGAGTAGGTGTTTAACAACTTATGAATATTTGTGTTACTATAATAGTTTCTTAGTACCTATTTTGCTAAAGGCAATATTTATACACTAAAAGTTTCTAAGAATAATAACGAATATCATCATCTTTCAACAATAAATAACTAAGTTTTGCCAAGACATTGTTACAATATTTAATTTTTCGCAACGCAACGAATGATGTCATATGCTCTTCATCCAATACCTACAACCATCCACAATGAAAATTTTGTATTATATTCATACTTCCTTCTTTATCACCTTACATTTTATGAGTATAGGTATGATGTTTAGCTTAATTAGTTTTTAATGAACCCCCGTTTTAAGCAAAAAGAAGAAGAAAAAAAAAAAGATTGTTTCATCAAATTTTCCGTTAGATAAAATTATATCTCTAAAAGATTTAAACTTAGTAAATCAATGTTCTCTAAGTAACAAATAAAACACCTTATATCACAATTCCAATTTTCAAAGCATTATTACCACTTAAAAATCAAAACACTTAAGAAAATTTTTGGGATATCAAAATTTAGTCGGGGTGTTTTAAACACTACATTTTATTTTATGAATCATAAGATTTCAATAGGGTTTAACTAAGATAGTAAAATACAGGGTATTTTCTAGTTTCCCAAAGATTAAGGAGAAATTGCTTGATTTTAAAGTTTAGGGGAGAATTATGAACTATCCTAAACATAAATGATGGAAAGTGTTTTTATATTTAGTTTTTGCCTTGTGTGTGTGTGTGTAGCTATGTTTTTTTTTTTTTTTTTACTTAAAACAGTGCATTAAAAAAGACAAAGCAAAAATACAAAAAGTCAATCCAAAAAAATTGTGCGTGAAGCAATGAATTTTGGCTCAACAAAATGTCTTAACACTTTAACAATACCTTTATTATTTTATTACAGTATATTCTATTTTGACTTATAAAGAACTTATAGCTCAATAGTTATGAAAATATTGTGTAACAACATGTCACAACATTTCACAATGCCTTTATTTTCTATTGTGGTTGGTTTCATAATGATATTTTATTGTTTTACTTTAACTTAAAAAAATAATACCTCAATAATTGTGAAAATATTGTGATAAGCTCCTTGCTCTTTTTATATATAGAAATTAACACAGACCATACACAAATGTAGGGCTAAAAGGCATCCTATGGGAACAAATGAGTAAACGACAGAAAGACTTTGCCTATTGATTCTGCAATTCTGCAATGAACTTAAAAAAAAAAAAAATGCTAAAATGCAAAACTCATCCTCTATGTTTCACCAAAATTCATTTCAATCCTCTAATTCATTTTAGTCCTTTAGTTTTCAAATTTATTCAATTACTACTTTTCCATCAACTTTTGTTATAGGTTGCTGCCAATTAAAGTGTAAAAGACAAAAATACCCAAAAACACTTAAGGCCGCCTAACTACTTATCAAGGGCAAAAAAATCATTACATTTAATATTAGCATTTGCACTTATATATATATATATATATATATATATATAGAAAAAGACAAGAAGAACCCTCAAATGCATTTAGCCTACTTGTATTTTAAGGGTAAAAAGGTTATTGCAATTTTTAAACAAACAATAAACAAAGAGCAAGCAAGGTGCTCGACAAAGCGTTATTCACAGGCTCATTTGCACTTTTTATATAGGTAAAAAAATGACACTTCAATAATTGTGAAAATATTGTGATAAGCTCCTTACTCTTTTTTATATATAGAAAGTAACATAAACCATACAGAAATGTAGGGCTAAAAGGCATCCTGTGAGAGTAAATATGTAAATAACAGAAAGACCATGCCTATTGATTCTACATTTTTGCTATGAACTTAAATAAAAAAAATGCTAAAATGCAAAACTCATCCTCTATGTTTCACCGAAATTTATTTCAATCCTCTAACTCATTTTAGTCCTCTATTTCTCAAGTTTATTCAATTAATACTTTTCCATCAACTTTTGTTATAGGTTGCTGCGAATTAAAGTGTAAAAGACAAAAATACCCAGAAACACTTAAGGCCGCCTAACTACTTTTCAAGGACAAAAAAGTCATTACATTTAATATAAGCATCTGCACTTTTATATATATATATATTTATATACAAAACAAACCCTCAAATGCATTCAGCCTACTTGTATTTTAAGGGTAAAAAGGTTATTGCAAGTATTAAACAAACAATAAATAAAGAGCAAGTAAGGTGCTCGACAAAGCACTCTTTAGAGGCTCATTTGCACTTTTATATAGGTAAAAGAAATTACCAAACATTTGACAAATTTGCTAAAGAGCTTTAAAGGGGTCCTTAAATAGGCTAAAGCTGAAATTTGGAACTTCTAAGAAATAAGCTCCACAATTGTAATTCATCACATAGTTAAAATACTATCTATATTTGAAAAGCTCTACTTCCTACAGTAATGCAAAATGGGCATTAAAAACTTGAATTGGATAAAGGATTGAAAGAACTTATGGTGTTAATCTCAAGTTAGGCATAAATTTTAAAAAGATATTGTACTTGATTTTATATTAGTGATTTTTTTTTTCAGAGTTTGTCATGTAGTTTGCCCTTTAAAAGAGAAAGAGATTTCAATGTAGATCTTTGTTTTCTTGTATGTGATTGATATATTGACTTGGGAATTTTAGTGATAAAATTTTTTAGCGATTGGTTTAAATTCTTAGTTGATTTTCTTAATTCACATAAGACTTGATCGTGACCTAACGCCATTCATCCCACCTTACGTTCATTATTTTCTATTTTCCTTTATCCTTACCCTCTTTTTTCTCTTTCAACTGTGCATCTACCTTTTTTTTGTTGTTACTTGTCTACTTACACTATTTTTCTTTCTTTCTTTCTTTCTCCCCGCCCCCGCTCTCTCTTTTGTTTTTCTTTTTAACTTTTTCTCTCTCTTTCTCACTAATCACTGCACTACTTTTTTTTCTTTTTATTTTTTCTCTTTCCCTCAATTGTGGAATGGAGACGTGGGAATGTAATAAAACGCTCTTATTTTAGTTCGGTAGAACACGATTCTCCAAAACCCAACATCATAAATTCAAATCCTATAGATTATGATTCCATTCTTGTTATTCTTAGGTAAAAATGGCATTGAAACAATTGAACATCGATCTTAATTTTACCTCATATCAATAGCAGAGCCAGGATTTCAATTTAGGGGGAGAGGGGGCAAGATTAAAAATAAAGCTAATCTGAAAAATATTAGTCAATATTTATAAAAAAAAAAATTGTAAACTAATGTAATTGTGAAAAAAAAAAAAAGCTAATATAAATGTAAATTGTAATATTTTTTCAATCTAAAAGTGTTAAGGGTATAGCAATATACCTGCAAAATAGTATATAGGATCACTTTCCTTGATCAAAAAATATAGAATTGAACTTTTTTTTATATACTCTTATGACTATTTAAAATTTGGATTCATAACAAAAATCCAGAGTTTGGAATCATTCAAAAACAAGAGATGGAAGAGAAAAAAAAAATAGTGATGGTTTTATTGTCTCAAAGAGCATTAAGTAGTTTATTACTATTTTTATGTGTAAAATATAGGACTCACTAATTAAAATGGCATGAGACATAAACAAATTGCAATAATTCTAGAGTCACAAACAAATTTACAAAATATTTTTATAATTGTTAAGTAGACTAGATGTTAAAAGGAAATTAAAAAATTAAAAAAAAAATGCTATATCCACAACATTTTCATAATACTTTCGTAATAAATACTAAGTGACAGATTGCTATTGACTATAACTAGGGTAAAAAAATAATTTTTTATTGTAAGTTTAAATTAAAATCAATAACAATTTACTATGTATAATTTTTTTCTCTTAAGGGCCGACTCAACCATATAAGCAATTGATGCAATCGCCTAAGGCCCCCAAATAAAAAAAGGCCCCCACTTGTAAAAAAAAAATTATATATATAATATATTTATCTACACATTTTAATTACAAAAAAAAAATATTTTAGTACTTTTATTGGTCAATAAAATGTATTAAAAAAGTCACATTGTATCCTAAAATGTAAAATACTGCACAATAACAATGCACACAACTTGATAGAATAAGACTGCACAGTGCACATAGCACTGTGTAGTCTTGTCCATAAGCCCCAACACATCACAAGGCCTAAGCTAAACTGGCCCCCACATGACCCTACACTAATTAATAATTTATCCCATTTTTTTAATGCAAACTCTTACTTTATCAATTATTATAAATTATCACACCAATTAATTATTTGATGTATATTATATCAACTCATTTGTATTATAGTGATACTAATTTATTGAACCATATAATAAATTAATTTTTATTTATAAAAATTTAGACTTTAGAGTTTTTTTTTTTTTTTTGAGAAGGGACTTTAAAGTTTAAAAAAAAAAAATTTACTTAAAATTTTTACCTAAGACCCTCAAAATTATTGAGCCGGCCTTGTCTCTTATAAAAATATTATAAACATAAAATTTACCAACCTTTTCTTAAAAAAATATTATCCACTCAACAACTATAATATAAAAATGGTAGTGCCTATACTCTATGGCATTAAAAGAAAAGGAGATAAGCTGACTTTTAGAGGAAAAAGTGAAAAAGCTGGAGCAAACTTTTGACTTTGTCAGGAGCTTTTTGCTCACTTTTGTACAGTGTTGCTAATAACTTCATTCTTTTTTTTTTTAATTGTTATTTCCAATTACACCCTTAGTTTTGGTTGATTTTACTTAGAATTGAAGAGCGTTGCTTTGTAATTATTTTATGTTAGGAGGAGCAAGACATAGGTTGATGCATACAAGAATAGTGTTTTTTGAGAAGTCAGGGGGCAGTTGCCCCCTCTTGCCCCGCTCTATCGTTGCCTCGCGCGTGTGTATATATATATATAGATAAAATTAAAAGAAAATTTAATTAAATTTTAAATAAATTTAAATTGTTGTTTAATTGTGTGTCATGTGTTTTATTTTTTTATTTTTTTTATTTTAAGTGAATTAATGAGGTGTAAAAGACGAGGGGTTTAATATAAAAAAATCAATAAAGGAAAAAAGAAAGAGTAAACTTATTTGTATATCTAAAAACAATTAAAATAAAAAGAATAAAAAAGAGAGAGTATAAATTATTTTTTTGAGAGAGAGAGTATAATTTGAATCTATTTATGTGTGTAATTATAATTTTTTTATTGTACCGTGCATATGCACAGATTATACACTAGTATATATTAAAATTATAGCAAGTAGTGGCCAGTCCAAACAAGAGATATTAATTAATTGATTAATCAAAATTATTTTTTTGAGAGAGTTTTAATCTATGGCGTTCGCTCCTGATGATAACTCTTTATTATCAAACCAAGACACCAATCAGTTTTTGGTGTAGACGAGGATTGAATCCTAGATCTCTTATACAGACATCAAAGACTTTACTAGTTAAGTTAACTGGAACCCATGATTAATCAAAATTATTAATACTGATTATCATGTTTGTATTATAAATATGCAGTTACAAACAAACTAGCCAAGACAACTACAAGTATTGTGAGCAGTGGGGAAGCTAGGAAGTTAGGAGGGTCATGGCTAGGGCTGTCTAGACCCGGCCAGAGCCTGACAACCCGGCCAAACTGCCCGATGCCGACCTGATTACGGCCCTAACCAAAGGTCCAGTCGGTCGGCGACGGGTTTTCGTTCTCAAAAACTGACGCCGGCGGGTTTGCATCTCCAAAACCCGAGCAACTCGAACCTGACCGGAGCTGTTAAAAAATCCGGCCAAATCCTGCAAATACAAGCCAGATTCGGTGAGATTTCTACCAGATCCGGCTAGATCTGGTAGGATTTAGCCAGATTTGGAAAAATCCAAGCAATTTTTAGCGAAAAATGCAGATTCCGGCGAAATTCTAGCTAGGTTTTCCAGATTACGGGGAGAATTTCTAGTTTCCGGTGGGTTTTTCCAGTTTCCGGCGAGATTTTCCAGTTTCTAGAGACGGTCTTTTTTTTTTTTTAGATTCCGATGTCGTTTTTTATTCCTGCAACCAACCTGGCCCGACTTATGGACAGCCTTAGTCATGGCCTTCATGGATCTTGAAAATTTTCCATCAATAATATTAACAAAATTATAAATTATATTAATATTTACTTATGAGCCCCCTAGATTTTGAGGAAAAAAAAAATGCTACTAGTGTAATCCATCTAATTATTCATTCGGCCTCCCACAATTTTTAAAATTGGTTCAAAAACCCAAAAAAAGAAAAGAAAAAATCGAGTGCATTCTTTTTGAGAGGTAAAATTTCAATCTATGGCGTTCATTAGTGGCGACTCCAGAATTTTTTTAGGGGGTTCAACAATAATAGAGCAAAAAATTTGTCATGGGAGTAAATAAAAAATAAAATGATATTTTTTTTTCTATACATACAACTCCATATTATATACAATAATCTAAAATAGTATTTGTTAGGTTCTAAAGATTAGGAACTAATGTATTTAGAACTTCATTTTTGTATGTTGGCAAACCATGATCAAAACAATGTTTAGTCGTGTGTTAGACTTGCTCAAAGTATGGGTCTTAATGTAAAGTTGGAATCGAGTTTTTATGCAGAATTACCTTTAACTTTCTGTATGACTCGATCGATCGAAAATTAGACTCAATCGATCGAAAATCGTGCAGAACGTTTTTCTGCAGAAAATTCCAACTCAGCCCAAGCCCGTTTTAATGTATAGGGTTTTATGTTTTGCCCTAAGTATATAAGGGAAAACCCTAGCCATGTTTTTAGAGTTCTGTTTTGCTGTGTTTGTGAATCTCATTGTGAGATCTAGAGGTGTTTACCTTCACATACACTTAGGGTTTACAAACTTGAGATTTATGTCAAGAGTTGTGTAGATCAATACAGTTGCAGAATCAATAGAGCACAAAGATATACAAGCAGGTGCGCTTGTGGATTTGCTGAAGAATTCCGGAAAGAAGGACTCCGTGGATCTCGGAGCTATCATGGGGTCATGGTAGTAAGTTTCCTACACTTGGGTAGCAACAAGATGTTAGTGGTCTAAGTCTTGTCGTGTAAACTTCAATTCTTTCATAGTGGATTCAGTTTACCTTGAGGATAGCTAGGTCAAATCCTCCCCAGGTTTTTACCGGTGTGGTTTCCTGGGTCATCAGATCTTTGTGTTATTTATTTTCCGCTGCTTTGTTATTTTTTGCTTATCTGTGTTAACCTAGTTTTAATTAAATTACCTAAGTTATTCACTTGGCTAATTCTCTAGGTTAATCTGTTGGGTTTAAGGGGTCTAAACGAACTGACAGTATTCTAAATACAATTCAGTATATAATTGTTTAAAGATCAGTAAGACAATAAATACAATTAAATAATTAATCATACATTGTTTTTCAAATTAATAATAACTTATTATATTTATATGTATTATCAATTAAATAAAAATATATGATAAAGAATAATACTAACACACCTAAGAGTAGAGAACTAAGAATAATTTGAAACAAAGAAAAAAATAGTAACTAATATAAGTTTTTGCTTTTAAAGTATATGGTTTGTTTTTTTTTTAGAACCATGTATGGCTTTTTAATCATACATGTGATTGCTCTCTTGGAATTTAAGCAAGCATTAAAAAACTTCTTGGACTTGAAAACCTATAGAGTATTTATCGAACAATTTGATCAAATAAAGAGAAAAACTAAGAAAATACAGAAGAGAGAAAGAGAGATAAAGAGAATGGGAAAGAATCACAAATGTAGATAGAGATATATTGGTTATAATAGTAGTGTAATTTTTTGCTTATGGAGAAAAAAAGTGCATGAAAAAAAAGTTTCATTTTCCTGTCAACAGTAAAGTAAGTCAAAGTCCTGCAGAGAATATACATACATATTTTTAACAAAGGAGCAAAAATGAAACTTTTTTTTTAATAATATTCAATACACAATACTTTCACAAAAAATTTATAACAAAATCTAGGTGACAAGTTGTTAATGGTAGGTAAAAAGTGATGTTAATTATGGGTTCAAATAAAAACCAATTACAACTTGCCATATAACATTTATTGTGAAAGTAGCTTTAAGATGATCATATTTAGATTTATTTTAGTTCGGTTTAAATAAAATTTAGTGTCAGGGTGTTCAAATTTTTATTTTAGGGGAGTCAAAATAAAAGTTAAAAAATTTATATATAAAAAAATAAAATTGACAAGTCAGGGGGTTCATTTGAACCCCCTGGATTGAACATAACGCTGCCCCTGGCGTCCGTTCCTAATAATTGTCATTTATCATCAGACTAGACACCAGTTAGTTTTTGGTGTAAGGGGATAGAACCCTAGATTTCTTATTCGACCACAAGAGACTTTATTAGTTGAGCTAACTGTAACCCACTAGCCCATTCCTTAGCCCATAGCTCTTCCAAATACAAACAAGGCTGACTGAATGGTAGAGCAAGAGATGTGGTCGCCTAAGGCCCTAAATAAAAAAAAGACCACCAAATTTTAATCAAAAGGGTTATTTATAATCAATAAATAAAATAATATTTTTTTACTAGATGAAAAACAAATAAAAAAAAGAGAAAAATACAACGTCCACAATATTTTTCACAACACTTTTACAACTAATGTTAAGTAGTAGGTTGTTACAGCCTGTTATTGATGACAAAAAATAATTATAGTGATATTTTCAAATAGAAAACAAAAAATAAATTAAAACATAAGATTTGTTGTAAAAAATATTGTGAATGTTGCACTTCTAAAAAAAAAAAAAAGAATAATAATAAGAGTTGAGTTAGCAAACTTTTACTAATTTTCATCTAAGTCTACCACTAACACCACTCTTTTACTTACCACTATCAATTTGCCACATCAACAAGTATGAAAAATTTTGTCAAATTTTTATCTATAAATTTAAAAAAAGAAAAAATCCTATATAGTTCATGTTAATTAGTAGTAATTTTGCATCTAAAACAAGATAATCAATTTTCGTCTTAGGCCCCCAAATGCATCAAGCCACCCTTGAATATAAACAAGAAAACAACTTAAATAAACAAATCCCAAATCATCAATATCACAAACCAATGAACAAACAAACAAAACCCCCCAAATCCCTTATAAATTAGGACTTTTCTACTACCTAGAAAAATAAATAAATAAAAATCAATATCCCCTTGGGCCAAAAACTCCTTAAATCTCCAAACAACCTAACTGGCTTTTACTTGATTTAGGAGGTATTTTTGGTTGTTTGGAGTTTTGAGCTTTTTTGATAAACTCCTTAAAGCTCTAAACGACTAAAAATATTTTCCGAAACTGTGTAAATAACCAAAATATCCCTTAAAACCTTCAAAATAACTTAAATGTGCCTAAACCTCTACAATATCCACCATCACCCCCTCCCCCAAATTTTTTATTTTATGTTTTGCCAATGACGTAAATGGCTATAGCTCCAAAATGATCGAAATACCCTTAAACCTAAAAAATGAATAAAATATACCCCAAAACCTAAAAAATGAAGGAAAAATCTCTATGACCTTCAAACTTACTAAAATACCCCTCCAAACCTCCAAAATGATCAAAGCATCCCTAGCTTCATTCATGACATGACAATCAAAGAAACTAAAGAATCTTAAAAAAAAAAAAAAAAATCAATGTGTAGTGTAATAAGTTCACAATAAATGAATATTGCTTTGGCGTGCTTCCTAGTTCCTACGGTCATTATTTATTCAATTTAAAAGGACACAATGCAATACTTGCATGATAAATGATATTAGGGCTAAGGAAAGATGATTTTTGTGCTTTCTCATTGGATTCATGTCGACTCAGGGAGTCTGGACATGAAGGTGAGTACATTACTATGAAGTTGGGGTTGAGCATAACTTTGAGTTGGTTAAGCTTATGAGGGATCTTAGGATATTAGATCCAAAGTTATCATATAAGTGTGTGGCACATAACAAACCATCTTTATTGTTTCTTTTAGGGGGTGCACTATGCTGGTTTGATGGACCTTAATTGCAATGTAGGCCTTGCAGGTTAGGCTTGTCCATGGCACAAATAATTTTCCCTTGTATGTGTAGGACATGTGTATGGAAGCATATAAGATATATGCTTTGGATAGCATACCCATAGCGGGCGAGTGAGAGGATATAGGTAGCCCATATATAAGAAAAACCACAATTCTAGGCTTTACTGTAAGATTCTTTAGACAAAATAAAAAAGTCAGATTCAAAGCCTAATTTAATTTGATGCAATACAGTACAAATATCTAATTCCGGCACTTCCTCCTGGACCAACATTCAGGGTACAAATCTACAAATTCTCTAAGATAGATCATTCTTTTTAGTTGATGTGCTAGTGTTATTTCCTTATTAATTGGCAAACTAATGATCACTTTAGAAAACTACGGTTCATATTTAATCTCACAAACTAATTTTAGTAAGCATTAGGATGTAGTGGCAAATTCCAATTTGTGAATAAAAAGAGCAAAGGAAATGAACCAAAAATACATATAGCTCTAATGAATATACAGTTTGACCATAAGTTTCTCATGGCCCAACCCACCCCGAGAGGACGTAGTGAATTTAAATCCGATTTGTTTGATTAAAAAAAGTTTCCAGAATATTATTTTTATTGGCATTGTGAATAATTCTTCATTCTGTGCCGCGTGAACGAAGAACAAATGCCAAAACATCATCATCATGATAATAATAAAAAATGTGTTTAATTACTAGTCGTGTCATCACCGTCATCTCTAGGAAAATCATAAGAGCTGTACTTTAAAGAGCTCAAGTCACATTCTAACACGTAGCCATGGCTCGGGCATCTATGAGAAGGCACCGCCTATGACGCATATACTTGCCAGAACATTTCTTCTTGCTTAGATATACTCTCTCTTTTATTCCTTTCTTTTCTTTCATGCTTACCAGAGTGAATATATATATAGATCACCTATTTATTCGTATTACATATATAATACATAGCGTACTTCCATTTACATGTGTGTGAGAGAGTCATACAGAAAGAAAAAAGAAAAAGAAAAAAAGAGAGAGTAATTAGAGTTAAGTAAACATGTCGGATTGGGGTCCAGTGGTGATAGCAGTGGTGCTGTTTGTGCTGTTAAGCCCAGGGCTATTGTTTCAACTTCCCGGGAGGAACAAAGTGGTGGAGTTCGGGAACATGCAGACAAGTGGGTTATCCATACTCGTCCACACCATCATTTTCTTTGGCCTCATAACTATCTTCCTCATCGCTGTTGGTGTTCACATCTATACTGGATGAGTGTCCTGTGCTAGCTGCTCTCTTTTACAATTATTTGTGCTCATTTTGTGGGGATCATATACAGTATTCCTTTGGCTCTGACTTTCTGGCTAATTCTGTCTTTGTATTTTGTTTTCGGTTGTTTTGTTTTGAACAGTGTGTGGGGTTTGTGTTATGTATATAAGCTCTTTCCACCGTTGAATTAATGATTCAATGATTTACGTCATAAATTATCTAAGATACTGAATTGATTGGATCTTTGGGACTTGGGAGGATGTAATTCTCTCGGGAGAGCTGTGAGTTTTATTTTTGTGGGTTGCTTCCTTTAATTAATTTATTTCTTCTTAAATCGCTCTGCTTTGTCATGGAATAATTTTTTTATGAATAAAAAAATTAATGAAAAATGATTTGTTAATGTTTCTCTTTTGTCCTCTATGCTTGTTTGTAAATAAAATTTTCAATGAAATCTCACTATATTTTCACAACAAGGTCAAGTGTCAAGCTACCACAAGTCAAAGTAAAATAAAATAATTTATGCATGGATCTACCACAACTCAAAATAAGGTTTTTGTGAAGATATTGTGAAATTTTATCTTATCCTTAAAATTTCTCTTGCTAATTAGTCCAACGATATAAAATTACTTGCTCATATATCATAGTTGGTGATAAAATTGGACATTTCAGTTTTAAAGATTATAACGTATCAATTAAGATGATTTGTATTGATTATGGAAGTAAAGACTTCCAATTGATATGTTGTAGTCTCTTAAGTGTGTAAGATATATTAAATTGGACCGTTGTGAGATTTATTATTCAATTAACTATTATTAATAGAATTATAATTCTCACTGCTTTTATTTTCATAAACTCTCATTCCTAAAAGTATTGTGAACCTGAATACAAAATGTTAGTTGCCTTGATGTATACAACAATAAAATCTGATCAACGGTGAAAACCTCAACACGTTAAACAAGCATATGTAGTGTTAAGAGAACACACATTGTCAAGATGAAATTCATAATTTCTTTCTACAGACATGAAACACTCCCTAAGATAAGTTTAATGAGAATTAGTTATTCAAAGTGTTGGGCTCAACTACTTTAGTAATGAGTTACTAAAGTGTGGGCAACTCAAAGCTAATTTGTTATAATGCTAAATTAGTTTCAATTTATTTTATCCATATCTATATACCAACTTAACAATTTTATAGTACGAAGGGAGAAACCACTATATTTATGACCATGTATGTCCCCCTGTGTGCATGTATATATAAGGGTAAGAAACAATATAATTGCAAAAAATATAAATATAAATGTCAATATAAATATAAATATAAATGTCAAGATATATATAAATGTAACATAAACATAAACATAAACAAATATTTAGATAAAATGATAAAAGACAAACTAACCGTGAAGTATTAAGGATGAATAATTGATTGTGACTTTTTTTTTTTTTTTTTTCATTTAAATGTACTTTAGGCGCTTAGTGGGTCTTCGTATAGCCAATTATTATTTAAAATGGCTAGAAATATACAATTTTGTGACTTGCAGCCATCATTTGAATATATATATATATATATATTTTCCTGGCAACTTAAGTGTTAAAAAATTAATTATGGAAATGAAAAAGACTCTATTAGTAGGTGTAATCATGGCTTTAAAAACTGGAACTATCAAAGAATTGGAAAAGATCCAGGTTCCCGATTTTTACCAGTTTTGACTAGTTTTTGATCAATTTTGGAAGTTTTTACCATATTGGATTAGGGTCTGATGCTTGGTTGAACTAGTCGATTCGGTCCAATTTTTAAAACTATGATTGTAATTGCTGAAATAAGTAAAGACATGCAATTACAAATTTTATAATCAATTTGACTCTAGTCATCATAAACAATTTTATCACAATGAGGCAAGAATCTGCAAAATAACCCAAACTCTCTATAATGAATAACAATGAAGCAAGAATCTGCAAAATAACCCAAACCCTTTATAATGAATAACTTTAGTTGGCCTCTACGGTTCCGCAAGACCTCCATATAAAAACTCACTCTACTAAAAACTAGGAGTTCCGTTTTGTTTTTTGTTTTGTTTTGTTTTTTTTTTTTTTTTTTTTTCATTTTAAAGGTTTTCTTATAGCCCTATTGTATCAAAAGAATTCAAACCCGAGTTTGTTCGTTTAAGAATTAATTTTTATGAAAGGTCTTTTAGAACCCTCAATGTAATTGCCACCCTAACTCTAATATGGGTGTGTCTATATAAGACTAAGAAAAAGTATCTATAGAAACAATATGAGGATGATTATAAAATGATGATACATCAAATGTATGATGCAAGGAGTGTTGATCATTGGCCTAATCATTGAGATAATTGCAAAAATATCAAAAAGCAGTTTAACACTAAGTGTTGATCATTGCCTCATAATGACCAATTAATGTCCAGTAGGTAGAAATGCGATGTCATTGAAAAGGTACAATGAAAATCTACATTTTGGTGGTTCTAGATCACAAAAATTCTACCCAAGTCAATAAAATTCTTCAAAACACATAAAAATGGGATTTTTGGTGAAAATATGATTAAGTGGCTATCTTCCCATGGTTGTGGTTTTTCAAGATTGAATCATTGAACTTCAAAGCTAGTCTTTCTAAAAGTAGGTGTCATGAGTTTTCTAACAACACTTCATTTGGGCCAATTTGAGGTCGAGAGACAGAGAACCAAGTCCGAAAAAGTGGGTGGAAAACTTGGAAAATTCTCATCATTGTGCATAAAACTAGCTCGAGGCACCTACTTTTGAGCGCAAATCTAATGCATATTGTGAAAATTGGATCCAACCTTATCCTAAGTGGATGGATAGGGAAAATGAATTCACTATATTTTTTGGTGATTGTGAAAATTTTGTAATGGACATATAGCGAGGGTTACAATTTAGTGTGGAGATCAATCTAACAATGATTACTATAAACTTCAATTGTTTCCAAACTCTTCAACCAAATAAGCCTTTGTAAAATTACAAACATAAATGTAAACATAAAAATAAAAATACATGTAATTATTAAACATAGAATTCATTGAGTATGTAAAAATTGTAAAAAACACCAAGGATTTTTCATTTTGGCTCTATAAGTTATAATTTTAGGATTTTTTTTTTCTTGATGTAGTATGTCTTTGTCATACATTTTTGTTGAAAGATAATGTATTTAGAGAAGACAACACAACCCTTTTTCCAAACCATATGGAAAAAGAAATATTTAATTTTGCTCGCCCTTTATGCGATTCTCTTTGGACTGTCTGTTTCTTACATTAACAATAATGTTTTTCTTTTTCTTTTATTAATATTTAGTCACATTCATTGTTTTCTTTTTAATCTAACTTAAGTTATTAAAACTATACTACTACTTCATGTAGGTGCTTTGGCACGGCTACACTGTATATATAAGATCAAATGAGCTCCACTAAAATAATAATTTTGAAATCTTGTGATTAAGAAATGAGGGCATTATTGGAATGTTAGTTTATTGACATATATGGACGTCGACTCGCAACCACTATATCTAATAATATTATTTTATTTGGAAACATAGTGATTACCATTGCCTCAATATTGTGTCTTACTATGGTAAAATATACTAAATTTTAGATAATTTCCAAGCAAAATCTCTTCTCCCATCTTCATTGAGCAATCTAACCAAGCCCTTTTTCACGATGAGTTGAAGTGTCAAGCTACCATAGGTCAAAGTAAAATGAAATAAAATAAAATAAGTTATGTGTGGATCCACCACAACTCAAAATATTGGTGTTGTGAAAATCTTGAGAGATTTTATTGTATTCTTAAAATTTTTCTTGCTAATAAGTCCAATAATGTTAAATTACTTCCTCATAGTTCATAGTTGGTGATGAAATTGGACATTTCATTTGTGATTTCTATACACTATGAAATTGGACAATTTAGCGTGAAGAGCTATCTAACAATGATCACTATAAGTTTCAATTGTTTCCAAACTCTTCAACCAAATAAGTCTTTGTAAAAATTATAAACATAAATGTAAATATAAAAATAAAAATACAAGTAATTATTATACATACACTTCAAAATAAACATATTTTCAAATCGATTGAAATTGGGGACTCAAGGAAATAAAAACAGTGATTTACAAAGTGACATATTTTTATAACTTTGTTTTGCTATGAGTTTTTTCATGGATGGGTCAAATGATAATATAATAGAGTTTTTGGATTTAATTTAGTTAATAAAATCTAGAGTGTAATTATATTTTATAGTAGCATTAAATATAATTAATGGTAACTTTGGGCTTGCCAAGAATTGACAAAAGGCCTAAAGCCCATTGGAGCTAGAGTTTCATTATATCTTTTAGTTTCGTCTCAAGCCGCATACTAAAACCCAAAAGACAAATCTATTTATTAAAGGAATTAGTTATTTTATTAGTAACGTTTAACAATCATTTATTTTAAAAGAAAAATTGCTACAATAGTTTTAATGTAAGTTTTCAAAAGAGAAAAGTTTTCTCTAATATTTGAAAGCAACCGTATGTTTTGAAAAAGAAGCAGAAAAGTTTTTCTTCAAAGTTACTGACAAGAAGAGTCCACTCTCTCAAGTTCTTGTGGAATTGAGGTGAAGATCTGGGTGTTCTCAACGTCAAGTATTCTTTTGATTTTGCAATTCACTGCATCAAGGTATGTGATCTACAAATTGTTTTCTCTAAGATTCAAAGATTAACATATTTTCTTGTATAATAGACATATATCCATTTATCTTCCACGTTATACGATATGTATATGATGCAAATGAGTTTTTCAACATAAATAATTGGATATATTACACCAACTTCCCTTGTGGTTTCACAAAATAACACTTCCCCTCAAACATTTATGGAATTGGCACTTCTATCCACGAGGTTTTATAAATGCAACAAATAAATGTATCTCTTCTTACACCGTTAATTTCCTAACGGAATATTCAAGAAGATAGGAGTCTTGATGTGAGAGGGGATACACTTAGCAGTTGCATTTATAAAACTCAAGGGTGAAAGTGTCATTTTTTGAAATGTTTGAGGAGAGTGTTATTAATATTTTATGAAACTTCCTATCAAAGAAAAATTATGAAAAAAAAATTATTTTATCAAATGCCACTATAGGGCAGACCTATAGTGGCATTCTAAAACGCTGTTATAGACTTAAAAAATAATAATAAAAAAAATTGGTCTATAGTGGCGTTCAGACCTATAGTGGCATTTTTTGTAAAACGCCACTATAGGTCTATAGTTGCAGTACAATAGTGACATTTGTAAATGCCGCTATAGCTATAGCCTGAATGGGCCTATAGTGGCATTTTTTGTACCTATAGTGGCGTTTCACAAACGCCACTATAGGCCCAGTTTTTTTTGTTGTAATTTGTCATATATCTCATTGCACAAATCAATCACACATTGTAGACGTCCCATTTTTGCGACTAAGAAACATGACTCACTCATTAATAATAGAACAAAAACACCAACGAGGGCTTGGCTAAGTGGGTAAGGCTTGAACGCTTCATACAACACACTTAGGTTCGAGTCCTGCTACTCGCGAGAGTTCGTTGGTAGGCATCCTTAGTGAGAGGTGTACTGAGAAATGAGGTGGCTCTCACACAGGCTGGAGTGCTGATACCGTAACCCAGTTCTGGCGCCCTGCTCGGGGATGTAATACAACCATAAGTCCCCCCATTTTCTTTTACCAAAAAAAAATAATAATAATAATAATAATAGAACAAAAACAGATCTAGACCCAAATACAAAACAATTGTTACTGTGATTTTTTTTTTCTTTTCAAAATTTGGGCCACTAGATCTTTTATTGATTTAGAATTTATATTTAATTGTAATTTGCATTTTACGTGAAATATTCAAGTCACTTCCTTAATTGCAAACTATGTGTTGTAAAGAACTTTGTGAGAAATATGCATTCTTAATGGCCTTATGGAAAATTTTGATTGATAGCTGACCCAACCTCATCCCTTGTGAAATCTCGAGATGGGTCATAGGCGTTCATTGACTTCATTCATCCCTTCAGTGACTACCTCCTTTGCCATTTGAAGGAATCTCTATCCACAATCTGTGGCTCTGTTTCAAAGAGCTTCGAATAGAAATCCACGAGCAGACCCGTAATTTCGATCTCATCCTGATGCCACACCCCATTATCATCATCTTTTAGTCCCTGAATAAATTTCACTTGTCTCTCTGTGTTGCTTTCCCATGAAAGTACTTGGTATTTTGATCCACACCTTCAAGCCAACCCAAGGCCTGATCAAAACAACATATCCAGTACAAACTCTCCTTCCCAATATACAATCAACAACCAGTACAACAAATATTTAACTGTGATAGCTTATATTAGCTTCATTTACTATTTAGCTTATTTTTGGTACTATTTATAAGTTTTATTACACTTTTTGATACTATTTATGAGTCTCATTGTACTATTTCAACTAATTTTTAGCTTTATCTACAATATTTTTAGCTTTATTTACAGTACTTTCAGCAAAAAAGTTTCAGTTTCAGCTTCAGCTAAATAAGCCGTTCCCAAATGTGCACTTAGGATCTATTTGGTTGGGAAGATAAAAAAGTGAGAAGACAGAAAAAATTTAGTTTTCCCTCGTTTGTGTTTGGTTGGAGGGGTGGAAAAATGGAGAGATAGAAAACTTTTTTATTTGGTTGAGATGAAAAATGAGAGGATGAAAAATAAAGTTGGTATAAATTTACCATTATCTCCTTACTAAATATATAAACAAAAAGTAACAGATTTATTATTAAAAAAATTTGTATGGACACTTTAATTTTTTTTTTATATGCTAAAAGTATCAAAAAAAAAAAAAAAAAACAGATAAAAACAAACAAAAAGAACCAACGTGTACTATGCAAATTTTATCCCAAAAAAAAAAAAAAAAAAACCAGAAAGACAAAAAATTAGCTGTGGGATGGAGAAGGGCAATTTTTCCAACACACATCTTCCTCCTTTTCTCTCCTATTTTCTTTTAATTTTGGGGAGATTATATTTTGGTGGGTCTAGAGAGAAAATAGTTGGACCTCACTACTTTTCTCTCCCCCTCTCCCTCTCAACCAAACACCTTTCCCACTAATTTTCTCTCTTATTTTCCGCTCTTCTTTTTCCATCCTTCCTAAAATCTACCCATCCAAACATACCCTAAAATACAAAGAATTATGTCACTAGTAGCCAGTTTTGAAGGAACGAAACCCCATGCTCTACACCTTATATCATCCAAGATTTTTTTTCACCAAATTATCCTCCTGACACCAACATAATTTGTTGCAAAATCTGATTTCTAAGCCTCCTAACATGATAAACAGTTGCAGTCACAACAATCCGGCCTAATCTCTCTCCTGAAAGTTTTTACCTTTTAACTAGTTACAACCTCACTGAAGCAAGGACTACCAATTATAGGGAACTATCCCCAAGCACTTGCTTCCAAACCCTTAGAGAGAAAGGACATTCGAAAAACAATTAATTGTTTAAATAATTTTTTTCTTTTTTATTTATAGCTATTTTTTGGAAATTTTTAATTTGTGAAATTAAATAAAAAATAAAAATAAAAACCCAAAATTGTGTCATTCTTGAAGTATCTAACATCACTTTTCCAATGGAGACTAATGAGAGGGATAATAAACTTAAAGAGTTAGGTGATTAAAGTGATTGAAGTGAAGTTAGAAGACTGGATTACATTTTAGAAAAACTAAAATGTGGACTAAATTAAATAAATTTTTAAGAGTTAGAATACTGAATTGATCAACGAAGTGAAATTAGTAGACCGAATTGCATTTTATGCATTTTAGACTAAAGCAAGGAACACAACAACACCACACCCCCTCCCCCTTTCTTTAGGAGTTGATACCTGAAGGCTTAAATCAAAATAAGTTCACTTTAATGGCAAATGTAATTTGCTACGAAACATAAAGGATGCGAAATTTGATGCTATTTAAAAAAGTAAAGTTTGACCCAATGGATTTCCCTTGGAGAATTAAGTCTGGTGTGGAAAGTTTTTCTCCAAGAAAGGAAAAGGATGGGCAAAGTAAAGAGAGGGAAGAGGAGGAAGGGTGGTGTTCACCTCCTAGGGTTTAAGATGAATGTTGATGCTTCTTGGAGTGAAGGGAAGGCATGTGTTGCTGGTTTGGCAAGAAACTGTAGAGGTTAAGTTTTGAAGGCATGGACTGAATAGGTGGATGCTTATTCAGTGGCAATAGCAGAATGCTTGGCTGCTGGGCTAGCAGCCTAGCAATATCAGTTGCTATTGAAGACGGCTATGAACAAGTAAAAATAGAAGGAGATGCAAAGATTGTTTTCGTTGCTATCTGCAACTTTGGTCAAGAGGTAGGCTGGGAGCTGTATCAGTATATTGAAATTATTTGAAGTGCAGTTAAGGAGAGTGAGAGTACTAATTTTGTTTCAATTGGGTTCCTAGGATTTTGAACAACAGTGCTGATGCATTGGTTAAATGGGCTTCCTGTTCTCTTTTTTCTGGTTGTTTAGTTGATGAGACTCTCCTAGTTTTTGTTTCTGATGTTGTTGCTCTTGAGAGGGTGTCTTCTTGTTGTACTGTGTAATTCTGTTATGTTGGTTTTTATGAATTTTTTATAGCATATATATATATATATATATATATATTTGAAGCAAGAAGCAAGAAGCAAGAAGAACTATTCAATCATAGCACAGCCAACTACTGCCATAAACTCCAGTAAGGAACATGATGATTAGTGCAGACTCAAATCATGCGAGTAGCCTCTAGAAATCTTTATCCAAGGGAAACAACCAAGACAAGAAAATAACTGGAACAGAATTCAAGTAAAGATTAGTGCAGACTCAAGACTCAAATCATGCGAGCAGCCTCTAGAAATCTTTTTCCAATGGAAACAACTAAAGACAAGAAAATAACTTGGACATGATTCAAGTGACCTGCCATGCAACAGTGTTTAGTTTAAATATTTAAAAAAGAAAGGTTTTGATTCCATAATTTCCTTTCTCATCATCAAGAGCGTCCAAGAAGATAATAATTAGTATCTTGTTAAAAATGTTCTACATTTTTCATTTTCAAAGTAAGCCACTTCGATAAATAAATAACCACCACCATAACAATATACAATGCTGCCTTTAAAAAAGAAGAAAAAAAATAAGAATGCCTAACTGCTGAAATTGGATACATCCATGAACAAAGATGCATAAACTTATGATATAGAATAGAAGAAAGAAATTGGAATAGCTTTCCTAATTCTTCTCACAAGTGGAAATCCATCAAATAACAGTACATGATGATCTTTAACAATTCACTATTTCTACAAATATCCACATATTAATAAACAGTAATCCACACTCCCTGCATCAATACTTGAAGAAGCTTGGTGTTTTAATTGTCCTATAAGTTGCTAAAAGAAGCAATACGCACAGGTACATCCGCTTTGCTCAGATCCTCCCCTGCATAATCCAATTCCTTCTCTCAGTCTCTGTGTGTGAACCATCCTCTCTCTTCACAAAAGTTTCCATGCTGCAGCAACAGAAAGTTATAGGGGAAGGGAAAAGTTAATCAGCAATCTTCCAAATTGTATAAAACTGCTGCACAATTGATATTATAACAAAAATAGAGATGCAGAGGGTGCTTGAAGGTTGACAATCTAGCCCAAGTTGGACCATACGTGTACTTTTAAGATAGTAACTCTTCATGGTCATGTGCCCGAATTTAATTCAAACTAACTCTACCCTAAAGGTGCAACAAGCCATGTGTTATGTGTTACTACCTTCAAGCTCCGCTGAATTTCTTTTTGAGTGAGATTCAAGTATCACAAGATTTAGGTCTGATTAACTAGCTTATTTGCAGAGGTCACATCTCACACTCCATTAACCTGTCAAGATATAGTAAGTGTAAAGTATGTCCAACAACTATTGATTTGGATGCATCCCAAGTACTCATTAACTCCAAGCTGTTCATGATCAGCAACATAAAATACTACAATCAAATTCTATTGGGTCTTGAGTCTCATAGGTTGTGAAAAGTTGGTAAAATTAAAAAAAAATCAACAAATTTGAGATCCACAAATATCATTGGTTTTGCTAAACAAATTTTTATTTCATAATTTTAAATACATATTCATGTTTCTGTTAAATTGCTCACGAATTGATAACTAAAACTGCACAACAAAATACCATGACTAAAGTAAATATAGGATGGGGAATGGGGCAGGTGCTCATAACCTATTAGTGTAAGAATGAATAATGAATACTTTTACATTTTAACTATTCATTGATAAATAAGCAATAATCTTACACTTGGGTGTCCCAATCGACTTTCTGGAGATCCAAAACAACATAATCAAGCAAACTAACAAAACACAAATAACTTATATCAACTATTATCACGCATTACATAATGGATAAAAATATCAAAGAATGTAAAAACAAGACCTATAAAGATAGTCCAATCTTTGCAGTTTTTAACCACTAGCATATTGGATCCCACATATCTGATAAATTGAGACACCACAGACTGTTTTAAATCAATTTAAACCCTGAAGCAATCTCCAACCAGTTTCTTCCATTCTTTCCTTCCCTTCCTCTACTTTGTGTTTTGGTAAATCACATAGTTAATCAATATCCAAGACGGAGAAAGTATGCAGTATTTGCTTGAAAATTATCCACATAGCAGCAACTAGCACCAGACCAAAGAAGCTAGACCTAATGGCAGCTACTGACCAGTGTAACTTTTCAACCCATACATCGGGTAGGAAGGCAAGAAGGAAAGAAATGAATAACAGGCAAAGTAAATATCACCATGCATTGACACATTATTATAAAGGTTTACGATGCACCTTTTCAAATTCTGCCAATCACACTAAGCTGTAATTTACATCTTCTCTACCCCATACAAACCTCGCATATACATAAACATAAAGACTTTACCTCCTCCACTCCCCACCCCAATTTTTCTTATTATGAATCACAAAATAAGCATAGAGGATCCTACACTTTAAATTCATGAAAAGACAAGGCCATAGGTGAGACAGAAATCAACATATTTGAGATTGACCATGATTAAGAAAGATGAACCCTGATGTGGAAAATCAACATAGTAAATTGTCAATTCCCGGAGTTTGGTTGTGTGCAAAAATAACATCATCCTCAGTTTATAAACCATGAGATTCCATTGAATCGCATACTTGCTACCATTGAAAAAACAATTATTAGTCCCTAATTGAATAAGTTCCTAAACTCCATGAACTCAAATACAATGAAAACCAATCATGAACCCGGCCCAACACAAAGAAGATACTAATTAATAGATTTGGAAAAGCAATAAGAAGACAAAATTGGAAATCTAAATCAACTTATTAGCAGTTATAAAAGTTATTTAACCTTAACCACGTTTCTGTATCCAAAGAATTATCAAAAAAGAATCAGACAAAACATATGGAACAGAATCTCCAACCAAAGCTGAAAATATCAAAGAACCAACCAATTCATTCCTTTGCCATCATCATTCACTCACAAACAAACACAAAAAAATTAAACCCCAAAAAAAAAAAAAAAAGGAAGAAAATTTATTGATTTTTATTTACCAGGAATGTCCTTTCTCGGCGTGGGTGGTGACGTGGCGTAACAAAGAAGAGAACGACCCAACACGGAAATCGTGGAGACGATCCCAGCTACATAGAAAACCATGATCAAACCCAGAACCCACGGCATCAACAAAAACCCAATGAAAAAAGTCACCGATCCACACAGCATCAGAGCCAACGCAATCCCCAGCATCAAAGCCGCGAACCCCGCCGGCGTTATCTGCGCAACCGACGCCTCCGTCGACGACCTTCTCGACGCCGACGCCGCGGCCGACCTGGTCGCGGTCATCGGCGCCGGAGAGTCATCGGAGAACGGGATCGGCGTCGGCGGAGATCGTAGAATATTTAGAACCAGAGCTGAAAGCTCGTGGAAAACCTTAGATTGCTGATCTTGATGTTGCCTTCTCATCATAGTTTTTTTTTTTTTTTTTCAGATTTGCTTTCAAAATCTATGAGCACCCAATCCGATTTTTTTTCTATTTTAGGAGTTTTTTTCGATTTTCCCAGAAATCGAGGCAAATGGATAAGAGTCTTCAGAAACTTTATCTACAAACGTTTTTGCTGATTGGAGAAAGGGTTTTAACGTTAGTACCATTCACATGTGGAGAGTTGTAATAAGGCAGATCCGATGGGTTTGTTTGTTTTTCAAGAAACTCTCTGAACGAATCCTAGAAAACTACAGAGAGAGAGAGGGAGAGAGAGAGAAAGAGACACGGCGGTGGTATTCTTCAAATCCCACAGAGAGACAGAGAGAGCTGAAAGAATTGAATTTCTTTTCGCTGCTTTTTAAATACCGTTTGGATAGCGAGAAAGTTTCGGATATATATAAATTTTGTGTGAGCGACTTGACAATTGCCAACAAATAAGGTTGTGTTTGCACTTTCGATTGCTCTTTTCCTCTTTGGGACTTTATTGGGAATAAAGTGTTTGTTGAGATAAGACCCACACGTAAGGTTACTCTATGCGCGTGTGGTGAACGCCCCACGTGGGTGGGTGTGGGTGTGACTTTTGTGAAGAAAGTGGTGATTAGGTGGGGTCCGGCTGACGTGGGACCTTATCTTCAGCGAGTTGTCTACAAACAACTACGAAGACTACAGCCTAATCAATGATGTGTCATGCGTATTTATTAAGCGCGTGGGAGTGAGGCGAGAGCTAAGAGATTTGCTTGGATCGGTTGTGTTAGTGTTAATTATCCGATGTGTTGATGTTTTTTCAAATTTAGCAATTGGATGCCACAAAACATTACTTTATTTAATTTATCATTTTATTTTATAAAATATTTTATATAAATGATTTTATTTTAGTATTTTATATAATAAAATAATATATATTACAATAAACAACAATTATTGTCATTGATATAATAAAATAATATATCTTCTAATATAATATGTTTTTGTTGTAACTCAACCGTCTAAAAATATGGCTTTCGCTTCACTAATGTATTAGCCTTTTGTTCTACTTTTGTTATATTTAGTTACTAAATTTAGCATTTTACCTATTTGCCTTCACCAACACTAGTGCTTTTAACAGATGCTTTTAGAGCAATTTTTAATAAATTATATTAGAAAAGTTTTGACACTACTTTCTTAACATATATAAAAAGCTGTAAAAAAAATTTTTTTTTCATAAAATATTTCTAAAAATAATTATCTATTATCTATTATTATTGTTAGATGATGGAAAATTATTTGTTAAAGTGTATATGTTGTTGATAATTTGCCACCAAAAATATATGCGGTGGGATATAACCATATTAAGAGGAGTGGTTATCTATAACTGGAGTAATTTTAGGAATGCAACTAATTTTATAAGTGTTTTATGTGGCAAATTGTAACTGTTTGTTTATCGCTTTCACGTGAATTCTTACACTCAGCTACATTGCATAGTTGTGAAAATGATTGTAAAATTAGTTGTGATCCTATAATTTTTCTTGGGATATCACAATTTTACTATATAGAATTTACAAACTAATGTCTCATTAATCACAAAAAAAATAAAAACATTAATTTATTAAGTAATTAAAGCATACTAACTACGTTAACCGTATATAGTTGTAAGTTTTACACTCAGCTACATTGCATAGTAGTGAAAATGATTGTAAAATTAGTTGTGATCTTATAATTTTTCTAGAGATGTAACAACTTTACTATATAGAGCTTACAAACTAATATCTCATTAATTACAAAAAAAAAATTAAAACATTAATTTATTAAGTAATTGAAGCATACTAACCACGTTCACCGTGTATAGCTGTAAGTTTTATATAATAAAGCTTGTAGTGCTGTTAATATTTTCATTTTCATAGAGTCATATTCCATTATTATTAAGCACCAACAAGGAGTTGACATATTAGTTTTTTTTTTTTTTTTTTTTTTTTTTTTGAGAATGATGTTAGTTTTGATTTGACATATTAGTCTAGTTTGAAATTGAGCACGTTTCTGGACTTTGTTGTAACTATTTTGCATAAGACAAGCCATTGGTGTAACCGTGTAAGAATTGAACAGCTGATCAACTCTAATATATCTTTTGTTTATGTGCATTTTTTTTTTTAATTTCATTTCAATGTTTTTGTAAAATTACAATAATATGTTTGTGATTAGGTATTGTTAAGGCTCATTTCTGAAAGCCCAATAAGGAGAATAAGCCCAGCAATATCAGGAAGAAATAATCAAAGAATAAATAGAAGAGTCCATCAAATCTGAGCGGCAGGAATAATAAAGTATAGGTCCGTAAAGCAAATAAACGGATCTTGAATAAGTAAATGGGCCTGAAAAGGTCCGGAAAGAGAGAAATGGCAAACCATGAGCCACGGATGTAGAAAAGTGAGGATGAGTTACACCCATTGCGGTAGGCCCAAAGTAAAGCAAGTATATAGAGTCATGGGAAATCTATGGACTCTAAGGGAAATGAGGAATAGTTGGGCCGGGGAAGCTCAACGAGGTAGTAAAAGCCCATGGAAAGCACGAGGTTGCAAGGGGCCAAGAACGCCCCAAAGAAGGACAAATGGGACACGAGAGCCCGCAGACATGTTTGGCAAAAAAAGCCCAATGGGCTTATTAAGCCATTGAAAAAAAGAGCAAGCAGTGGACCCAAAGAGGCCCAATTGTATTAAATGGCCATCTTGTTAAAATGGCACGGTAAGAAATAATAGAAAAGTTGTGGAAAACAAAACACGAAAGGAAGCAAGAAAACCGAAGCCCACAATCAAGGGCGAGCCCAAACCACGAACGGCGAACCAGGGAAGAAATAAGCCATGCTACAAGAAGTTAGAAGTAAACGGCAGAATAAAAAGGCAGACGTTCAGGCCGTGGCAAATGCATGACCAGCAGGCATACTTTGGATGGACATGAGAACGAGGCACGCGCAAGGCCCAAGTCTCACCAACCTGTACCCAGTCAATACGGGTGAAGGTGGGCCATGGGTCAGAGGTAAAGGGGGTGTGGTTTGGCAAAAGGGAGAGGGAAGAACCCATTTCAAGGCTCCCGCTCAGGCCACTTTCGGGTGAGTGTCCTGCTGGGATGACATAGCACCTGAAAATGACAAAGCTGAGTTAGAACCTTTCGGTGCATGCCATGAGGGAGAGGGAGAGTACTTTGCCATGACAGGTGAGAATGCCACGGTAAGCTAACGGACAAAATGCCCTTGTCTTCGTCTAGTAATGTGGTGCGACGCGGCTAGCGCAGGAACGTGGCGCTGGCTGAGTACCTGACCAACCAGTAATGGTCGGCGAGTACACGCATCAGACAAAGACAGTTAAGGGGGTAAAAAAGTAAAAGCTGTGCCTCGGCAAACACTATATAAGAATGTTCCCTGTGCATGAGAGGAAGCGTGGGAGAAGGAAGAATTAAGGGAAAGAAAAGAAAACAGAGCAAGTAAAAAGAAAAACAGAGTAAGAAAAGAAAGAATTGAAATAAGAAACTGAAAGGGAAGAAAGGAGAGGACAGGCATGCACCGAAATGGGTTGTTATTTCCTCTCTCCCTCTCGAAAAACCACACTTTCCATTTGCTTACGCTCGGAACAGAGGTCATCTAGGGCCATTCCTTCAAAGCCATTAATTTCTCCTTTGATAAATTAGTCACATTGAAGGAGTGTCGTCTCCTTTTTGGATTGGATTCCTTCAACATGCCACGGGAGACCAATAGTTTTACTAGCTTGCTGTCATTTCTTGCATATTTCTTTTTCATACTTACTTTTCTCAAGTTCATTTTTGTTGTTCTCTTTATGTGTTCATTCCAATGCTTACTTGTTTAAAGTATGGCAAACGTATTTCCTTCATATTTATAATATACTTGTCTGTGGCAATCATTTCAAAAGGATCTACCTGCCACAACTACGAAACATAAATTGTGACAGGTTAGGGCATAGCTTGCGCACAAGCCAGGCCAGGGTGAGTTGCAACTGGGCCGGTCCCGACTCTCCAATCCAGAACATTTTAGGCTTAGTACGGCAGGATGAGATAGTCCAGCCCAATGTCACAGTAGCGGCCCAAGCACCGTTACAAAAATTGGCGACTCCACTGGGGAGTTGGGAAACAGATAGGGACAGAGATTCCTCGCAAGCAAATGCCACCGAAATCCAGGGCAATGCGAAACATGAGCACCGTACCTTCTCAAGCAGAATCCAGACCAACAACGCCTCACCAGCGTCAGTCTAACCAAGCGGAAGGCGCTATAGGAGTGGGGGCTGGGCCTCAACCGCAGGCCAAGAATCCCAATGACAATACCTTCGTGGAAGTGCTACAAGCGCTTCAACATTCACAACAACAAAGGATGTAAGAAATCCATCAGCTGAAGACGGATAAGACAAAAGAAAAAGGAAGCCAGCATGACCCAAAGCATGCGGCAGACAAAGAAGAGACTCCCGCTGGAAGTGCCCCGCAGAATGCAGAGCAGCGCTACATCACAATGGCAGAATTAGCTGCTCTCTTGGAACGTGAAAGAGCCAGAGTACCAAAAGAAAGGTTTTATGCACGAAGACTGCCTTACCTGCTGAGAGTACTCAGCAAGCCATACCCGGAGAGGTATAAACCGCGAGCCTTCGCACAATACTATAGCAGGAAAGGGAGTGCCGTTGAACATGTGAGTAAGTTTATTGACACTCTTGGACCTTATGCAGCAGATGAAGACCTATGCCTTCGGGAGTTTTCTAAGTCATTATGTGACCGCGCTTACACCTGGTATACCGGTTTAAAGCCAGGGTCAATCCCAACTTGGGATGACATGGTGGACGTATTTTGTGCTAAGTATTTCCATGGGGAAGAAACAGTGACGCTCACAACTTTACAAGCTACTAAGCAAAGGAACGGCGAGGATCTGATGGAACATATCAAAAGATTCAGAGATATAGCACTTGACTGCTATGACTACTATGAGGAGAAGACATTAGTGGAAATGTGCATGACGAATATGATTAGAGAGTACCGAGCTGTTCTAGAAACTTGGAGATTTCTCAGTTTATTGCAAAAGGCTAGGAGGACCGCTCAATCAGTAAGGCCAGCTTCTGACAAAAGAAATACCCCACAAGTCATAACAGCCTGCACAGGCGAAAGAAAGAGAAAGTCAGAGGGAAAAGAGCGTGATACTCCCTCACCAATACCTTGCACCCCAAAGGAGTTAGATGTGCTCCTGGACAGGTGGATAGTTGATGGAGTCTTTAAGCCCAATCAAGTCTCTAGGGAACCCACAGAGGAAGAGCGAAAGGACACACGCTTTTGCCGGCTGCACAACTATGAGTAACATCCTACCACAGAATGTTGGGCACTCCGCAGGCTAGTACACCGCAGGATCAGAGAAGGAACCCTAGAGTTGACACAATAAGAAGTTCAAAGAAATCCACTCCCGAACCACAAAGGGAAAGGTGTAGCGGCGGTAGTAATCTGTGCAGACCCCGGGAAGGACGAAGAGGAGAGCCCAAACTTGCCTACCGCAGCAATTAGCACCCTGCAGAGAAGCTCCAAGTTCAAGAACTTGTTCGATCAATTAGGCCTCACAGCGAAAGAGCGAAAAATAGCTACGGAGGCCCTGGTAAGCATTGCCTTTGGAGCGGGAATAGAATGTTTAACCGCAGAAGTCACAGATGACAGAGCTTTCTTGCAAGAATCAAGTGAAATCACTTTCAGTAATAAAGACATGGAGGTGGGAAGTCCCAACCACAGGAAACCCCTTTATCTGGCCGCATCAATAAATCAAATTCCTATCAAAAGAGCCTTGGTAGATACGGGCGCCTCGGTAAATCTGATTCCGTTAACCACCCTGCAAGCAGCAGGAATTTCAGAGAAAAGGATCCAGGGGTGCCCAATAGAAGTAACTGTTTTCGGAAGAAGTGGGGAATACACCGCAGGCCATATTCAATTGTGGCTAAAAGTAGGCCCCATAGCTTCTTTAGCCCAGTTTCACGTGGTAAAAACAGAGATTTCATATCATGTGCTATTGAGAAGACCATGGCTGCATAAGCACAGGCTAGTCCCATCCACCTATCACCAATGTGTGAAGGGAAGGCTAAATGGCAGGATGATACGAATAGCGGCCAACCCATCACCGTTCGAGCAAGTAGAGGCCCATTTTGGTGGAAACCATGTTCTATGACCAGTGGACGCCATCAGGGGAGAGTCTAAGTGTCAAAACCGCGAGGCACCTTCATTCCCAAATGGGAGGATATCCGGGACAACCTAGAACCTGACCTAAGAAAGCTCCTGTCTCAGAAAAGGAAGAGGAAAGAAATGCCTGTCGCAGAGGCGGATGATGCACCTCAATGTGTCAAGGTTCGAGGCCTTGACGGCAGAATTGTATACCAGTTATGAAGGTACGCGGGACCCATAAGTGAAGCACATGCGGGCCCCAGACGGGAATGGCAGCATAAAAGCCTAGTGTGTTGCAAAGTTCAAGAGAGATTGGAGGAAAAGGACAGCGACGAAGGAATGGCGGCAGAAAAAGACCCACAGGTTGTGGCAGAAGAAAGGTTAGAAGAAGTCAACTTGGGAATTGATTCGCAGGAACCAAAGCCCATTTCAATCAGTTCGAAGTTGTCAGAAAAAGAGAAGTTGGAACTAATAATGTTGTTGAAAGAATATAGAGACGTTTTTGCATTGGACTACAGTGAAATGCCCGGATTGGACCCTGGGTTGGTAGTGCACACACTAAACGTAGACCCAGATGATTCAGCCTACTAGAGTATTCCACACCGAGATGGAAAAGCAAATAACCAAAGAAGTACAAAAATTACTGGCTGTAGGATTCATCAAACCCATTCAGCATCCTCGATGGTTGTCTAGCATTGTGCCAGTAAGGAAGAAGAATGGACAGATAAGATGTTGTGTAGATTTTAGAAATCTCAACAGGGCATGCCCAAAAGACGAATTCCTACTGCCAAATATGGATTTGCTGATAGATTCTGCGGTAGGAAGTGCCATGTTCTCATTCATGGATGGGTTCAGTGGGTATAACCAAATTAGAATGGCACCAAAGGATGTAGAGAAGACTGCTTTCAGAACACCCATAGTCAACTTCTACTATACAGTAATGCCATTTGGGTTAAAAAATGCTGGTGCAGCTTATCAGCGGACGATGACGGCCATATTCCATGACATGATGCACCGGGAATTAGAAGACTGTGTGGATGACATAGTAGTGAAGTCAAGAGGACGAGAAGAGTATGTCCAGGTACTAAGGAAAGTATTTGAAAGGTGTAGAGCTTTCAAGCTAAGAATGAACCCTCTCAAATGTGCATTTGGAGTGTCTTCTAGAAAATTTCTGGGCTTTCTAGTCCATAGCAAAGGAATAAGTGTGGACCCGGCCAAAGCCACGGCCATAGCAACCATGAAACCGCCAGCTACGGTTAAAGAATTGAAGAGCTTCTTGGGGAAAGTTTCTTATATACGAAGATTCATCCCAGGACTGGCATCTATTACCTCTGCATTCGGTAAGCTGCTCAAGAAAGGGCAAAATTTTGAATGGGGTAACGCACAGCAAGCGGCCTTCCAAAGGCTACAGCAGATCATGATGAACCTTTCTACCGTGCAAGCCCCAGTCCGCAGGAAGCCATTGTTGTTATACTTGGCCACCAACCAACATGCTGTGGGCGCATTGATTACCCAAGAAGACAAGAATGGCAACGAACAACCGGTGTACTACATCAGCCGTGCCTTGAAAGATGCAGAAACTCGTTACCCGAGGGCAAAAAGGGCATGTTTGGCTGTTGTGTACGCCTCCCAAAGACTACGACATTATTTCTTGGCCTATGAGGTATAGCTGATGACCAAGTCTCACGTTATAAAAGCCCTGCTACAGCAGCCGATCCTCTCTGGCAGAATATCCCAATGGTTGCTACAATTGTCCCAATACGACCTAAAGGCAGGAACACCCAAGGCGGTAAAAAGTCAGGCTATAGCTGACCTGCTGGCACAATATCCGGGAGAGGAAGAGTTCCCGTTGGATGATGAAGTCCCAGGAGAAATAGCCATGGCGGAAGAAGTTAGGGAACAGTGGGTAATGAGATTTGACGGGTCCTCTACCACCCAGTCAGGAGGAGTGGGAGTAGTTCTATACCATAAAGAAAACGAAGCAGTGGCACTATCCTTCAAATTAGAGTTTCCATGCTCAAATAATATGGCAGAATATGAAGCTTATCTAACTAGGTTAGCTACAGCCCTTGAAATGGGAGTTAAGCACTTAAGAGTAATAAGGGACTCGAACCTAGTGGTCTGCCAAGCCAAAGAGAGTTTCTCTTTAAAGGAACCCAACCTAGCCCCGTACAAAGCGATGGCCCAGAAGATGGAGGAAGAGTTTTTGGCCTTTGAAATAGAGCATGCCCCGAGGAATGAAAACCGGTTCGTAGATGCGCTAACTGCGCTGGGTTCACAGATAATTTTTGAAGGAAACAGTGCCCGGGTGGAAGTTAGCAAGAGGGAACAGTCCATCATTGAAACATTGAAGGAAAGATTTCAAGAGGAACGTTGTTAAAAGGACTGGCGAAATTCAATAAAAGAGGCCTTGACGAAGGAAGAAGAGAATATGGATTTGAAAGTATTAAAAGATTATGTCCTGGTAAAGGGAGAGTTGTATCGTAGGATGCCAGGAGGAGTCCTATCTATATGCATGGGACAGGTGGAAGCCCAGAGGAAATTAAGAGAAGTACATGACAAGACTTGCGGATCTAGCGGAGAAGTCAACCTCTACCGCAGGCTTCAGAGGGTAGGTTTTTATTGGCCGAGTATGGGAAAAGATGCGAACCAAGTCCAAGTCCAATGTGAGGCATGCCAATTGGTGGCATACAGGGAGGAAAGCTACGCAGTGTTTGTTTGCGAAGACTGGAGGAAGCCGTTCACTCAGTACTTAGTAGAAGGAATCCTGCCACAAAAGTACAGTGAACGGTACAAACTCAAAAGATTGGCAACACGCTACTTTCTACACAACGGGGTTCTCTTCAAGAAGGGATATGATGGAGACCCATTGCGCTACCTGGGTCCCGATGAAGCGAAAGAAATGCTGAAAGAAGTACACATGGGAGAGTGTGGGGAACACCAAAGGAAGAAGAAGCTATATAGATGCCTGCTACAAATGGGTTATTACTGGCCTGCCATGAAGAGGGACACGGCAGAATTTGTAAAGAAGTGTCACAGTTGCCAAGTACAAGCTAATTTAATCCACACCCATCTGTAGAACTTGCAGAGCATGGTCACGCCATGGCCTTTCCATACTTGGGGGCTTGATCTGGTGGGGCCGATCAATTTACCATCACGCGATTATGTATGGATCTTGGTAGCTACAGAATATTTCACGAAATGGGTAGAGGCAGTACCACTCCGTAAAGCCACGGAAGGAGCAGTGGCGAACTTCATTAAGGAAAACATAATTGTGAGGTTCGGAGTACCCCATAAGATCATCAGCGATAACGGTACACCTTTTGTCAATAGAGACGTAAGGAAAATGTTAGAGTTTTACCAAGTGAAGCACCATCGCTCATCACCTTATTACCCTCAAGGAAATGGGCAAGCAGAGGCAATAAACAAAATCCTCATAAAGATCATCAGTAAAATGAGTCAGGAGTACACGGGGGGATGGGCAACACACCTATCAGACGCTCTTTGGGCTTATCGAAACTCATTAAAGTCAGCTACTGGATTTTCACCCTTTTCTTTAGTCTATGGGACAGAAGTGATGAGCCCGGTAGAAATAAAAACTCCATCATTGAGAGCTATGCAGATGCGCGAGAAGGAAAAAGAGGAAGGAGTCTTTGCCGCGGAAAGGTATGAAGACTTGGAGGGACTTGATGAAAAAAGAGAAGAGGCTCAAGAGCGTAGCCGCAGATACAGACAGAGAATGACGGAAGCTTATGGCAGGATGACCAAGGAAAGGGTGTTTGCAGAAGGACAACTTGTGTTAAAAGTGGCAGACTATGTCAGGAGAGGCATGGCAGGACCATCTAAGTTCGCACCAAAATGGGAAGGGCCCTTTGTGATAAAGGAGGCACATCCAACCGGGTATTACCGTTTGACTCAGATGGACGGCAGGGACTTGAACAACCCCATCAATGGGAAATGGTTAAAACGTTATTACACTTAAGGGCGAAAGCAATGGATTTTTTTTTTCCTTTTGTCGTTCCTTCTTTTTTTTCTTCTCAAGTGACTGAGTCACAAAACATGATTGTAGTGTGTTTTTTTTATCGCAATGGAAAGAAGTATGAAAAAATTAAAAAAAAAAAAAAAAAGGATAAAGCATACCATGTCATAGCGATAAGTAGTAGCAAATGTAGCATCTTAGTTACAAACCCAAATTGTAGCAAGTCTTAAAAAAAAAAAAGACATAAAAAATAGAAGGGAGAAATAACGTTCAGGGGAGAGCAAAAGATAAGTAAAACTAAGAACAGGGAAGCTACATCATTAACGAAGTCTAGAGATAAGAGATTGATCCTCAAAACGGATGGACTCACCGACACCTGAAAGAAGATGCCCACGGCGAGCCTCCAAGTCTGCCACCTCTTTCTTCAGAATCTCGATACGTGAATCAGTGGCATCGATGGCTGGCTGAACTTTCCTCATAAAAAGAGCATGGGCAACCTCTCGCACTTGATCAAGAACGAAGTCCACAGCAAAGCCAATACTGATAAGCTCTTGAATTGCGGCCCTCCATTGAAGGATCCTCTCAGGGGAAATAGTGTCCACAAAGTTGCTCAATCCGAGGAGGTATGCTTCTACAAAGCTACCTTCGTCTGCGGGTTGAGGTTTCCTGTCCACCCATTCCTCATGGAGCTACTAGACTGTTTTGGTATTGCTCCTAGGCAACTTATACCCAATTCATGGAGGATTGTGGTTAGTTGTATGGGAATATGACTGGCCGCTACGGACAATGGCATGCTTAAAGTAGACGAGCTCGTCTACTTGTACCGCTTGAAAGAGTCCAAGGAGCATGGGTACTATGAATTGGTGCCTTGGGAGAGAAGGACTAGGATCGTCAGGGGTCTACCCTTGTCTTTCAAGTATTGGAAGTCCAGGTTTTCTTTGTGTTCGAGGATGACTTCAAGACTTCCTCAGGTAGGGTTTGGGGTGATCTCCTGAGGTTGCTTCGTCTGTGGGGAACCCCAGCCTTAGGTGCGTCATTATTTCTTCTCGTCGTTAGTTTTGTTGCGCTTACTTTTACCGTCACTAACTTCTTTGTTCCATGTTTTGCGTAGTTAAGAGACGTCCTAAGCTTAAGAGTAGATATAGAGAGCGGGTGGAAAAGGCAATCGAATACGCGAAGACAATCGAGGACGAGGATGATCTGGTGGACCCAAGGACTCTTTCCTTCTATTGTTTAGGTCCAGAGCCTTCTGCCTTCGTCTTACACAACATTGATATTGAGGGAAAAAAGAGTAAGTGTTAGGTTCGTCAATATTGCTTTTGTTGTACATTTTTTTTAGCGGTTGTTTCCCTCCTTGTAGAAATGACAACCAAGTTCAACAAGGATATGTATGCAAGGATGAAATCAAAGAAGGACGAGCCTTTGTCCAGTATCAGGAAGAGGACAGTGTGTGTCATGGGGAAGGACCCCTCCATTACTCCCATCGTTTTTGGTACTGAGACGATGAGGACAGTCTCTCCTGCCACTTCGGTTGAAGAGATCCCTACTCTTGCCTCTAAAAGGCTGCGCTTATCTGACAAAGAGAAGGAGAAGGCTGATTCTCGCTTGTCTACTGTCTGGGATGATGAGAGGCTGGTGGTGGACAGGGCACACGAGGTCGTGACTGCTGAGGACTTGAAAGTCTTTTCCAATGTGCCCTTCAACGTGGTTGTAGCTCGCCACACCTATAAACTTGTTCAGGTAAAGTGTTCCTGCAACTTTTAGTCTTTTTCTTTATCTTTATCACTGTGCTGACGACTTCAATTTTCTTTTCAAGTGTTAGCTGAAAGTCTTCATATTGCTTCGAGTACCTCACTCAAGAGGCCAAGATGGCGTCTCTAACATATAAGATGGAGGCTTTGGAGGTGGAGAATTCTACGTTGAAGAGGAAACTTATCGACTCTATGGGCGAGGCCTCCACCCTAAAGGAAAAAGTCAAGACCGTGAGTGACGACCTCAGAGCTGAGCTTAGAGAAGGACAAACAACTTCTGGGTGCCAAGGAGAAGCTCAAAACCAATTCTGCTAAGGCTGTCGAGGCTTTCCAACAGACCAATGAGTACAATACAGTCCTCTTCAGCCGGTACTTCAAGGGGTTTGATCTCTTAAGGAGGTACCTTGTCAAGCATTCCACTAGAGTGGACCTGGAGAACTTAGATTTTGGAAGAGGTGGATAAGGAGATGATGGTTGACGAAGTTGCCCAGTCCTCTGCTCCAAAAGGTGACGTTCCTGAGAGTGTTCCCACCAGAGATGACGTCACCACCGATGCCTGAACCTATCGCTTTATAAAAATTCCTTCTCTCTTTATTTTTTTTTTTTTTTTTTGGTGCCTGTTATGTTTTTAGCCTTTTGTAAGTCTAACTCCAAAACAATTTTTCCCAATCTATGTTGGGAACAACATCTTTGGCCCAATGTTTAGGGGCCTTTGGTTTAGGTGTAAAAACAATGGTAAATACCCGTTGTTTTTGGGCTTAAATTAAATTAGGAATTACATAGTTACTTGTTTATGGTTTCTATTCCTGTAGTTTTCCTTTCTTAGTTGCATGTTTAGTTTATTTCTTGTGACTCAGACCTTCTCAAGGGTACCAGTTGAGGGCTCTAGTGAGCTAGGTGAGAGCTCAGACTTCTTTGATTTACACCCTTTTAGGGATCTCGTCAATCTTTTGGCTGTGTCAGTAATTTACATCCGTCTAGGCGGAATCTTATTACTTAGCCATTTTTTTTTCTTCTGACTTCCACCCTTTTAGGGATCTCATCAATCTTTTGGCTTTGTTAGTAATTTACATTCATCTAGACGGAATCTTATTACTTAGCCATTTTTTTTTACTTACGAAGTCTGCTCTTGTTAACACATTGGCTGAATAATTTCTTTTATTGCTTTCGAGAATGAGTCCAAATGTCTGTTACAGCTATTGGTGGTATTTCTTTAAGTGTTCAATGTTCCATGGTCGCGGGAGTCTTTGCCCGTCTAAGTTCTCCTAGTGATAACTGCCTTGCCTGGAGTAGTGGACGACCCAATAGGGTCCTTCCCATGTGGGACCGAGCTTTCCTTGGGTAAAGTCTCTAGTTGCTGGGGTGACCTTGCGCAGAACGAGGTCTCCTATGTCAAGTCATCTGAGCTTCACTCTCTTGTTGTAGTACTCGACCATCTTCTACTAGTACCTCGTCATCTTGTCGGAAGCTTTCTCTCTCACTTCATCTAGGCAATCTAGGTTGACTTGTAACTGGTCGTCATTACTCTCTTTGTGGAACATCTCTCGCTTGACGCTGGTCACTCCTACCTCGATTGGGATTACTGCCTTGGTGCCATAGGTGAGTCTGAAAGGGGTTTCTCCTGTTGGGGTTCTTGCCATGGTCCTGTAAGCCCACAAGATGTTGGATAATTCTTCTGGCCAGGCACCCTTTGCGTCATCCAACTTGGCCTTGATAATCTTGAGTAATGTTTGATTCGTCACCTCTGTCTGTTCGTTTGCTTGTGGATGTCCCGGGGATGAGAACTGGTTCTTAATCCCTAGGCCTAAACAGAAGTCCCTGAAGTTTTGGTTGTCAAACTGCCGCCCATTATCTGATATGATCGTTGGTGGAATCCCGAACCTACAGATTATGTTCTTCCATACGAAGTTCTAGATTCTGGCTTCAGTGATGGTTGCTAATGCCTTTGCTTCGACCCACTTTGTGAAATAATCAATGGCGACTAGTAGGAATTTTACCTGTCCTTTACCTTAAGGCAACGGACCGATGATGTCGATCCCTCATTGCTCAAATGGCCAGGGGGAGGATATTGTCATTAGTTTTTCTGCTGGAAGGCGCTGGACATTTCCAAACCTTTGTCACTTGTCGCACTTCTTGACGAGCTCCCTTGCGTCTACCTACATTGTAGGCCAGAAATAACCTATTCTGATAACTTTACTTGACAGTGATCTGGGGCCTGTATGGTCTCCGCAAACTCCTTCATGGATCTCCTCTAGAATATATTTGACTTCTTTTTTATCTACACACTTCAGGTAAGGTATGGAAAAACCTCTTTTATATAGTGTGTCATTCAGGATTGTGAACATGGCTGCTCTCTTCCAGACTTTCCTGGCCTCTTTGATGTCTTGAGGGAGGTGCCCATCTTGGAGGAAGGATATGATTGGCGTCATCTAGCTATATGTGCTCTAGATTGCAAATGTAGGGATTTCTTCAATGCTGGGACGTTTCTGGACTTCCATCATCAAACCCATGTTCACCGTTCCTTCTACCGACGATGTTAGCTTTGTGACTTCGTCTGCTAAAGCATTCTAGCTTCTGAGGATCTATATAAATTCCACTTTGTCTAATTCCTGAGTCAAATGCTTCATCAGCCTGAAGCATTTCTGCATTCTTTCTTCCTTTACTTCATATTCTTCCTTAATCTGCCCTATCACCAGCTTTGAATCACTTTGGACTAGTAGGTTCTTAGCTCTAAGTGCCTTCTCGAGTCTCAATCCCGTCAGTATTCCTTCATACTCGGCCTTGTTATTGGTGGCTGGGAATTTCAGTTGAACTCTGTACTTGAGCACTTTTCCGTCAGGGGCGGTTATGACAACCCTTACTCCCCTTTTTTTTTTGGGCCGAGGAACCGTCGGTCTGTATTGTCCATCTCTGCTTCTCATCCGAAAGGCTGTCTTTATCTGTAGGGGTGAACTCGGCGATGAAATCTGTTAGAGCCTGTGCCTTAATAGCTGTCCTAGGGTGATATTCGATGTCGAACTAACTAAGCTTGATTGGCCATTACACCATTCTTCCAGTTGCTTCAGGTTTGTTCATGGACTTCTTGATGGGTTGGTCTGTCATCACCAAGATAGGGTGCGCTTCGAAGTATGGTCACAGCTTGCGCGAGGCTACTATTAGCACAAATGCAATCTTTTCAATCCTAAGATACCTAGCTTCTGCTTTCTGGAAAGCTTGATTGACGTAGTAAACCGAGAGTTGCTTCTTGTCCTCTTCTCGAATTAGGGCTGCGCTCACGGTCATAGTTGATGCTGCCAGATACAAATATAGATTTTCTCCCTCAATTGATGGACTTAGGAGGGGTGGATTGCTTAGGTAGCGTTTGAGTTCTTGAAACGCTACCTCACATTCGTCAGTCCAGACAAAAGCTTGCTTCGGTGTTTTGAAGAAGGGCAAACATTTGTCCATTGCCTTAGAGACGAACTTGTTGAGTGCCACAATCCTTCCTGTGAGCTTTTACACTTCTTTAACGATCTTAGCCGACGTCATGTTGAGCATGACCTGTACTTTTTTCGGGTTTGCTTCTATCCCCCTTTGGGACACCACGAATCCCAAGAACTTCCCCGAGGCTACACCGAAGGCACACTTGCTAGGATACAACTTCATCTGGTATTCTCTGAGGGTAGCAAACGTCTCATCAGGTCGTCTAAGTGGGCAAGTTCTTCTCTACTCTTGACAAGCATGTCATCCATATATACTTCCATATTCCTACCAATCTGCTTGCTGAACATCTTGTTCACTAACCTTTGGTATGTTACTCCTGCATTCTTCAGCCCGAAGAGCATCACCTTATAGCAATAGAGCCCTTGTCTCGTGATGAAAGCAGTTTTTTCTTGGTCTTCTTCAGCCATTCTTATTTAGTTGTATCTTGAAAAAGCATCCATGAATGTTAGCAGCTTATGCCCGGTCGTAGAGTCCACTGGCTGGTCTATCTTCGGTAGTGGGAAACTATATTTCGGGCAAGCTTTGTTCAGGTCCGTGAAGTCCACGCACATTCTCCATTTCCCATTTGCTTTCTTCACTAGTACAACGTTGGTGAGCCAATCCGGATCGTAAACTTCCTGGATAAAGCCTACCGACAACAGTTTGTTAACCTCGTCTGTAATTGCTTGGTTCTGTTCTAGGGTAAAGACTCGTTGTCTTTGCTAGATGAACTTTTTCTTTGGGTCCACGTTCAGCTTATGCTGGATGACTTTTGGGGGTATGCCTGGCATGTCCTCGTAACTCCATGCAAAGACGTCTAGATTTTCTTTGAGGAACTGGACGAGCCTTGTCCTCATCTCGGGTTTTAGCGTCATTCCTATTTTTGTCATCCTGGCTGCTTCTCCTTCGATTAGTTCCACTTCCTCCAGGGCTTCCACTTTATCCTCTTCTTTTTCTTCAATCATCCATGCATGGTTCTCCTTTGCAACCAACACGGCCTGGTAGCATTCCCTGGCTAGGACCTAATATCCTTTTACTTCGCCAACACCGTTCTTAGTTGGGAATTTTACCTTTAGGCAATAGGTGGACGTGACCGACTTCCATCGGTTAAGCGTGGGCCTCCCAATAATCACATTATAAGATGAGGGGCAATCTACCACCAAAAAATCTAACTGACGGGTCAACTGTTTAGGGTAGGTCCTTACTGTTACTGTCAACGTTCCTATGCCCTTGGGATATACTCTGTCCCCACTAAAACTGACGAGGGGGGAGTCAAATGGGCGTAGCCTTCTTGGATCGAGCTTCAGTTGCTGGAAAGCGGGAAGGTCGATGATGTCTGCAGAACTTCCATTGTCCACGAGGATTCTCTTGGTATTGAATCCTTCTATAGTAAGCGTTATGACTAAGGGGTCGTTATATGGCTATTTTATTCCCTTGCATCTTCCTCATTAAAGGACATGTCCTAGACTTCCATCTCTGCTTAAATGGGGGTATCATATAGACACTGTTCACTTGCCTTCGACATGCCTTCTTAAGGGATTTGAATGATACTCCTATGAATGGTACTCCTGTGATCGTCTTTATCTCCCCAATCACATTTCGCGGAGGTTGGGATATGTTATCTTCATCTCTGGGAGAGGATTCGCTCTGGCTTTTGTTACTGTCCCTGAACCTGCTAGACTCCCCTTTCTTCACATACTTTTGTAGTTTTCCTTTCTGTATCAACTCCTTTATTTGCTCTTTTAAGTCTCGGCAGTCTTTTGTGTAGTGGCCATGATCCTTGTTAAAGTCCTTAATAATTCAACTCTCTAATTCTCTTACTCACTCAATATGGTTGTTCTTCGAGGGAACTAGTCCTCCACTGATTCTTCGAGGGAATCAACCTCCAAGCTAGTCTCAATGAGAGCTAAGTAAATGCATTCTTATTATTTTGCCTCTGTTACAATCATTTCAGTCTTATACTAGTTACTGTCTTACTGTTGGTACAAATATTACAGCTCACACTCCAACTAACTCCAACTAACAATGTACAATACTTTGATGCTTGTTCTAACTAATTTTGTACAAGTACCTAGCACACAATTATCACAGTTGTGATGTCTTGTACCTAACAATCCTTGTGAAATCGACAGTACTTCTTCTTGTCACGGACGTTAGGGGATGAATGTAATGGCCTTGGCCATTCAAGGTAGTGCTCATCCTTAATCTGCATCAAAATTTTGTCAGCAGGCATAACCAGAGGGGTGAAATTTACCATTCATGGAGTTTTTACGTCTTTCCTTTTGCCTCTGTCATTGATCCAATGGTCTGGACACTTCCTTTTCTGTCCTTTACGATAATCCTCCTTCCTTCCCCTGTCTCTCGTCTTTTCCACGTCGCTTATGGCTGCTAACGCATCTTCAACATATATGTACTTTTGTGCCTTCAAGAGCATCTCTGCCATTGTCCTAGAAGGATTCTTCACGAGTGAAACCGCAAATTCCCTGGACTTTAGCCCTGCTTTAAAGGCCGTCAATTTCACCTTGTCGTTAGCTTCATCTTCCTTTAGGGTCTCCTGAGTGAAGCGTTTTACGTACGACCTCAAGGCTTCTTTTTCTCCTTGTCTAATGGTGAGTAAGTAATCTGTTGGCCTCTTTGGTCATTGTCCTCTGAAAAAATGGCACAAGAAGGCATTGCTCAACTGCTCGAAGTCATCGATGGACAAGGTTGGCAGCTTTGTGAACCACTCCTTTGCAGCTCCCTTGAGAGTGGTGGGGAAGGAACGACATAGTATCTCGTCAAGAGTTTGTTGAAGGCCTAGCGTCATTTTGAAAGTGTTGAGGTGGTCCTGGGGGTCTTTAAGTTCGTCAAACTGCTCGAGTTGAGGCAACCGAAATTTTGACGGTATTGGGCATTCCAGGACTGCTATTGTGAAGGGCGAGCCTGTAGCCCTGACCATTCTATCCAAGCTTCGGCCTGTTTTCTCCTTAATGGCGTTCCTCAACTTGTCCATCTCCTTCCTCATCTCTCGAAGAAGATCTGAGTTCTGTTCATTTGGAGTAGTAAGCCTTCGACGGTCATTCCTATGACTATCCCCCTCATCTCCCTGGTTGGTTCTAGATCGATTCTCCTCTTGTTGAAGTCGTAGCCTCATTTCCTGGTTCTGTCTGGTGAGCTCCTCAACGATGGCCGCAAGAACTTGGACTTGCTGAGCTAAGGCTGCGGAATCCTGGTTGGACTCCATCTGCATGCAAAAGCTGATTGGAAGCTTACGCTTCCAAATCTGAATTCGAAAATGTCGAATTCCCCACAGACGACGCCAAACTGATGAAGTGCAGATTCGTCAGCTTATTGCATGTATGTCCAGGTGGAGCCGCTCTTCCGTCTGCATCACCTTAAGAGTGGTAAAGTCTCTCTTAAGCGGTCACCGATGTGGTGCCTACCACAATGTCTCCGATGCCAAAGTCAGTACAAAAGAGTTTCTGGGAAAATAGCAGGGTATTAAAATGACAAGCAATATACTTTTTAGATGTCTCTATATCTGTACCTTGTGTTAATGCTGGAAGAGTTATATATATACATTCTCATAGTCCTTAGCCGTTATGGCTATTATGGTGGCTTCAATGTCCCTTTGTGTAACGCCTCATGATCAATTATGTGAGCCTTGATTGGCTTCCAACGATCCATATAGCTGTCTTTGTAACTGTCCGAGGCATTCACTTGACTGCATTGAATAGCTTCTTTACCTTCGTCATTAATGTGGTTCACTTCGTCAGAGGCACCTAGTTAATTCGTCTGTCAACTCTCCCTCGCTAGTTTAGATGAGTTCGTTCAGAGAAGTTGAATTCGCCTATCCCATCAAAAGTAATTGAAAAGTAAAGTAAAGAAATCAAAACAAAGCAAATGAAAAATAAACTAACATGTGAGCACTACACAGGGATGAGGGGGCCTACAAAAGTTTCAAGCTTGTCTTTCACTCTTTCTTGTCTAGTCTAGTCACACAGAACTTTTACTTTTTATATTGTAAACACAAAACTGCAATAGCAATGGGAAAGGAAAGAACTGAAAAGAAAAAAAAAAAAAAAAAAAGAAAAAAAAAAAAAGAAGGCAAACGCCAACGTAGAGAGAGAGAGAGAGAGAGAGAGTCACCTGGGAAAGCACTATGAGCAAAATGTTTTGCAACTGTGTGGGGAACTTGGTGGTGCGGCGAATTAACAAATCTTTAAGCCTTTCAATTTTTTTATTGTTGTGGTACAAGTAAACCCCAGATGTGTTGAGATGAAAATTAGAAAAATTTTCCCTTTTATTTAATGAGATAATTATTAAAATACCTATGTGTTCATTTTAAAGATTCTAAATGTTTAATTATTGTAATTTTTGACATGTATATTTATGGATTGTATTCTATTTAAATGAAAGTTATGTTTATTTTTAAATTTTCTTAAATATATATAAATATGCATATTATCGGGTATGAAGGGCCAAAATGATAAGGTTTTTTAAAAAAAAAACTTTGAATTATTTAGGATAATTCCAAAAAAAAAAATTCTTTATTTTTTTCAAAAATTTTGGGGGGTCAAGGCCCCCCTCGGTCCTCATGATGGTCCGCTACTGCGCTCACATGAGATTTATGCGTCCATGAGGTTTTTTATTTTCATTTTTTTTAGTTTAGTGTCATATATATATATATATATATATATATATATTGCCCCCTTCCCCTTGAAAATTTTTTATGACTTTGCCACTGCTTTAGAGCCTACGTGATGACACGTTTGCAAACTAGTCACTAAATGCTATATGAACTCTTCTACTTTTGTGTTAAACCATTTGAATTTTTGTATCTGAACTCCTTCATCAAGGTTTCTCCAAAAAAAAAAAAAAAAAGGTTTCTCAAAAAAAAAAAAAAAAAATCCTTTTCAAGTATTAAAAACAAAAGCAAGAGTTAGTCTTATAGATACGGGGACGGTTGTTTGGCGACAAATTTTTTATTCCTTTTTTTTTTTTTTTTGATGTGAACAAATTCTTTATTCCTAATTCCATTTAAAAAAAAATCCATATACTATAATATGGTTTGTGGGTTAGACAAATATACAGACCCTGCTCCAAAATCAAAGTGTATAAAATATACATAATTCATTATCATGTCCCCAAGATCAGGGAATATATTCTAACCAGGCATGGGTAGTCAATATTTTAATGGCTGTTTTTTATTTTTTATTTTTTATGAACTAGTTTAATGGCTATACAATCTTCTTCTATTGTACTTCACATAATTTTCTTTCCCTAAATACAAAGTTTCACATTACCTAAATCTTTAAACGTATTTGTTTCAACATTTGAGAAAAAGAAATGAAAAAACTTAATCGTTTTTTTTTTTTTTTTTGAGACCAAAAAACATAATCCTTAAGTGCATGAGGAGTGCTTTTCAAGGGTCATAAGATTTATAAAATTTTTAATTCAAAACTCTTAAATCTTAATTCAAAGAAAATTTTCTCTTAAATTTAAAAAAGTAAAAAGAAAGAGAAAAAAAAAAAAATAAAGCTTCTAACTCGATTGGTAACTTGCAAGTTCGACCGTCACTCCATCCTAAAAACAACAAGAAAAAAGCAATGTGTAATAATTTTCAAAACAAATTTCATAATTATGAAGTAGTTAAGTTGTCATCAATTTTATTTAAATTTACTATGATATCATTATTTACTATTTATAATTTGTCACCTGCACAACTATGAAATATATTATGAAAAAAAAAAGTGACTCTAATAAACTTATTAAAAAAGAAGGAAATAAAAAAAAAGTTGAAGATGTTAACGCGCTGTCTTGGCGGTGAGGATGTAGACAATCGACATGTGTTGTTATTCCTGAAATTGGAAAACTCACTATCTTCCTTTAAAGGGAGTAGCTAGCTTAGCTAGTTGTTATTCCTGACAATGTAGATTTGGAATTATTCATTTATTTGAAGGGAGTAGATAGCTACTTGGTTTGCATTATTGCATGTTACTGTTCCTCGTGAAACATGCCCTTTAATTTTTTATTTTATTTTCTGACAAGGTAGATTACGCTATGAAGCAATCATTTAGAGCTTGTTTGGTTTGGATATTTTCATCACCCAATACTTAGTTTTCATCACTCAATATTTAAATTTTATGGGTTCCATAGCAAGTTGTTTTGTTTGGATAAGTTTTGAGTTATGATTTTCATCACTCAGTTCTCTGATTTTTGAGTGATGAGTTATGAAAACTGAAAACACATTTTACCTGTTTTCAGTTTTCATAACTCCTAACTCAATGTCATTTTTGTAATTAAACACACATAGAGGACCCCACAACCACACTTTTTGACTGTTTGACTTTTTTTTTTCCCTTTCTTCTCCTGGGTTCGGTCTTCAATTTTTTTTTTTCTTGGTCTTCAGCTCTTCTTCCTCCTTTTGTTATTTTTTTTTTTTCACTGGTTCGGTCTATAGGTTTTTTTTTTTCTTTTTTTTCTCCTGGGTTCAGTCTTCAACTCTTCTTCCTCCTCTTTTTTTTTTTTTTTTTTTTTTTACTCACTGGTTCGGTCTTCAGTTCTTCTTCTTCTTTTTTTTTTCTTTTTTTTTTCACTAGGTTCAGTGAGTTTGGGTACCAAAAAAAAAAAAAAAAGCTGAGTGACAGGTATGGTGCCTACAAACAGTGTAAAAAATATTGAGTGATGACAAGTGAGTGATGGTGCCAAACGAGTAGGGTATTTTAAGTGATGAGTGATGAGTGATGAGTGATGGGTGATAAGTGATAAAAATTGAGTGATGAGTGACCATTTTTTTAAACCAAACAAGGCCTTAGATTTCCAAATCGACCAAAATACAGATCACCAAGTGCCGATCATCCAGTGTCTTCTTTTCAAAAGAAAGCATGTGTATTTGTTCCCACAAGGAATGATATATTTAATAGCTACGAGTGTCTCTAAAGTAATTATTTACAATTTATTTTAGGAAAATTTTGACACAACTTTTATGAAAAATGAAATAATTGTCAAAACATTAATTACTTTTTTTTTTCTCATAAAATTTTTCTTTAAATAGAATGTTAACTATTATTCTAAGAACATTCGTTAGTATTTTCTTTAATAGTTTACACGGTTACTTATTAAGGAAATAAGGCACTGGTTAATTATTTTAATATAGTTTAATGCAATCCTAGCCTTATAATTGTTTTCAAATGAACTTCTTGTCTTGTATTAAAATACACGTTTTTTCTCAATGCATTTGAAGGATAATAATGCAATGCAATCATAAGGATTTTTATATCCACTAAAAACAGATCTAGTGTCTTCTTTTCAAAAGAAAACAGGCAAATGTGTTCTCCACGCAAAAGGTGTGATATATTTTAATAGTTACATGGTTAAGAGTTAAGATAGGAAATAAGGCACTAGTTAACTATTTTAATATAGTTTAATGTAAGCCTACTAGCCTAGCCTCATAAATTAAAGGCAACAATACACTTAATTACTTATAATTTTGATCGATTGTTATATTAGCTCATTACTTAATTTAGTCACTTGTCAATTTAGTTTGAGTTTAAAAATCATCATTTTAAACTTTAAGAGAAATTTTATAGATACAAAAAAATTAAGTGAGAATTTATACTTGAGTTAATAATAAATTTCGGTAAAAAAAAAAAAAAAAGACTAAGTCTAAATGGATTGAAAGTAGTTTTGAATGCTTTAGAAACAGAGGGATATGTCACAAAATTAGAACTTGTGACATCTAATTGAAATGACGATTAGTATAATTAAAATCTAATTTGGATATTTTTAAACTTTTACTTAATATATTGTATAGATTAGTGAGAATTTATTATAATACACTCGAAGTGCCCATTAGATTGATAATTTCACCCAACATAATTGTGAGTTCGGTGGTGAAGACAAGAATGCCCCCCATGCGCCCTGGGCTTGGCGTTAAGCAATGACATGGAAAACCTAGAAAATCCGGTATGCTAATTTGTGAATACTAGTCGCTAACCCGTGCGATGCACGGGTTTATCTCTTTGATTTGCTTTTGATATGAAATATGTAAGTTCAAGTAGAACATGTTCTTAGCAATGATAAATGCCACCATAAAAAATTTCATACCCAAAGCATTTGTACGTATAATGTAGTTTTTAGTTGTTAGATAGAGGTTTTTTATATTTTATTTTAGAAACCATTACAAAGTTGGCTGATAACAATTGTGCAAAATTTATATAAATTGAAAGTATGAAATGTCTATAGATTAAAAGACAGAAGTTGATAGTACATTTTTCCTTGTGTAGTAACTCATAAAACAAATAATTAAAAGCATAAAATCAAATTTACAAAGTGAATCACACCTTTTGCTAAGGAGACAAATTGAAGCATTCTAACATCTTCATTCATGTGTAGTACATTGCAATATGTTGAAATATTTTTCTTGATGGATTCTCCTCAAATGTTTTGGTACGTCCATTTGAAACATTCACTTTCCACTTCAATTGCTCATCATCTTAATCAAAAATGGCAATTGATACTCTACCCAAGATGAAAACTCCTAAACTTTTTGTTTTCTCAAGCACCAAGATTCATACACATACATAAATAAATACTTATATAGACAACCTAAATAATAGAGTAACCACAAAAATATTTAAGCTCATTTGCTTCTTTTTTTTTCTTTTTCTTTTTCTTTTTTTGAGGTAGGTAGATAATGAGGGAGGGAAGTGTTGTCCACAAAAATGTTATTATCAATTGAACGCCTAAAATTTTTTATTTTAGTTTTAAAGATTAATGAAACTCTATTTCAGTAAAGAATCAAATTTCTTTTCTGAACTTCCAAGAACACTATCAATCTTAACTTACTGTTAGCCTTGCAGAAACGATAATTGCCAACACCTAAAAAAAAATCACCTAAGAAGGAACTTGAAAAAAAAAATTCAAAAATTCAGAAAATACAAAACATCATAAAGAAGTAAATGTTAATAATCTCAACTTTAAAATTTTCAAACTAAATGCATGCAAATTTGTACCAGCCAAAATTCGATTAACAACTTCAATAGGGTAATCAAAATTCTATGATGGAGTGAAGCAGAAGGATCAAATTCAATGAAAAACTTCAATTGTTAAGTCAAAATTCTAAGGAGAGTGAAGCAGAAAAACTCAACCACAAATGAAGAGAAAAACAACCTCAACTTAAAAAATAAAATTCCTATATCAAAACCAATAAATATGCAATCAGGTTCCAATTTCAGATTCTTTATAGAAACATATTAACAATAAATATGCAAGAAACCATACAGAATAAAGGAGAAGACTGGTAAATACCTAGCTATTCTAGTCTCGTAGTTTCTGAATTGTTTAAGTAGTAGGATTTGTGTAACGTATTAAGAGTTTTACGCAGAAGCAGAGAATCCATAGTTCCAAATAACCCAGATAATAAACTGCCAAATCCTTGTAAGCAAAACCATAAGAATCCAATTTTCAACCCACATTCAGGAAACATTAATGGAAGAGAAAAGATTGAATAAACCTCAATGTAACTGCAATTGGAAAAGAACTACACGTGCAGTCATAAACTTCTTTTTGAAGAACAAAAATGCAAGCCTTATAGGAGCATTAAAATATTTTTGCAACCCCATCAAACAAAACATTACAATTATCCTTTCAAAACTAACAAATCCCAGTAAAAATAAAAACCAAGAAAAGCATAGAGGTTTAAAAGAAAAAACTGACCTCTTGACAAATACCACAAAACTGAAAATACAAACCCACTTTTGAGAATGATCTTTTACTCTACTTTAAAATAGTAGGATAATAGTCATGAATCATTGCAAAACTTCCAAAAGACTCTATAAAAGAGAATTTTAAAAAGAAAAGAGAGTGCCATGTTGCAGCAACACCAGCTTCAATATAACCAAGGGTTGTTTTTTCTCTCTCAATGAGGTTTTTGTAGGTACCTATGTATTTTTTATACCACATAAACAGGTAAGTTTGGTTATGAAGTTAAAAGATTTCATGTACATACTCCAAATTAAAAGGATATGTTTCACCTTCTATTTACAATATGGCTCAAAGCATATTATATTTTTTTTTCTTTGTCATTTTAATCCAGAATAGTAAAAGTTATCAAAGAACATTTTTGTATATAAATCTTTCTATTTACCATTTAAGATGAGAGAAAAATTGCCGCCATAGTTTTCAGTCCATGAAACGGAAAAATTATCCTCATCAAATACCTTGCAAATTGAATTGCTGGATTGAAAGCTAATGAAACGATCTATGCTTGATCTGCCAAAAAAAAAAAATAATAATAGAGCCCAGCCAAAAACAAATAACATTTGTACAATACTATCAAAAAAAGCCATGAAACTGAAACACATGAAAGCAAAACCTATAGGATTGAGAGGCTAAGATCAAAGCTGAATACTACCACCAAGTATATATAATTAACCACAAATCCATATGAGGCTAAAATAATTCAATAATCTACAATAGAAAGTTAATTATTCAATAACTAAATTAATATACTTGCATTTGTATATAAACCCAGAAACTTAAATTAAATCCAAACACAAATAAATGACTCAAAAACATCAAAGGCATGCTGCTCCAATAACTAAATTAATATACTTGCATTTGTATATAAACCTAGAAACTTAAATTAAATCCAAACACAAACAAATGACTCACAAAAACATCAAGGGCACGCCAAGGATGCTCGTCTAATAAAAGGACAGGAAATATCATTACACAAAACATAACAAAATTATTAACAATGAAACAGAATAACAACTCTAAAATCCCAGATGGATTTTCTCACCGCCAATAATTGAAATTAATAAAACCCACTATGCTCCAAATCCATCAATCTAAACTAATCATTCAAAAGAAACCCTCCCAAATGAAACCCTAAATCATATTTAGCAACCAAAAATGGAACCCTAAATCATATTCAACAACCAAAAACGAAACCCTAAATCATATTTAACAACGAAAATTATAGAACAAAAAAAAAAAATAACTTACCAGTAATGTTTGCGGAGAGAACCTGGTCTAAAAAAAAAAAAAAAAACAGAGTACTAAGGATGAAACTCAGATCATATTTAACAACCAAAAACGAAACTCAAAAATGAAACCCCAAATTGTATTTAACAACCAAAAACAAAACCCTAAATCATATTTAACAACCAAAATTATAGAGCAAAAAAAAATCTTACCGATAATGTTTGCGGAGAGAATCTGGTCTGAAAAGGAAAAAAAAAAAGAGTACTAAGGATGAAACCCAAATCATATTTAACAACCAAAAACGAAACCCAAAAATGAAACCCCAAATCATATTTAACAACCAAAATTATAGAACAAAAAAAAAAAAAAAAAAACTTACCGATAATGTTTAAGGATGAAACCCAGATTGTGCGAAGGGTTTGGTTGAGTTGAATCCACCATCAGAAACTTATGAGAGAAACGAATTAGTGAGAGGTTAAAGGGGAAGGACTGTGTTTAGATGAGAAGGAAGAGAGAGAGAAAGGAGCAATCGTCGAAGGGTTAGAAAGGAAGAGAAGTTGTGAGAAGGGAGAGTTTTTCTTTTAATTGGGTTTTAGTTATAGAAGAAGTAAAATCGCGTTTTGTTTTAAATGGCAGAAAATTGTTTTCCCGGTTTTTTCGTAAAATTAGAATTTTTGTTTTTTATTTATTTATTTAAGTAATGCTGACGTGGAAAATTGTGAGAGCTTGAAAAGCTTCAGTTTTATATATATATATATATATATATATAGATTAGGCCGGGTTTTTGAACATTTTATCTATGCTAATTTAAGATCAAATTTTCAACTTTCCCCAACCATGGCAACTTGGACACCCTTGTAACCTTTACTCTTAGGCTCCGTTTGGTTGGAGTGAAAATAAGAAGGATGGAAAAGTAAGAGTGAAAAACACGGAAAAAAAAATGATGTTTTCTCTTGTTTGGTTCAGGAGAGAAAATACAAAGGATGGAAAATATTGGGGAAAAAAATCCACCCAAGCACACAAATATTTATCCTCCCGATTTGGGAGGAAAAGTGGGAAGAAAAGAGAGAAAAGCGGGGCTTAGCACTTGAATTACATCTATACCCCCTTGATGTGTTATATGTAAGTTTTTTCTCTTTTTTATTTTATTTTATTATGGGAACTTGCGTGCTTGTGACTTGTGAGTAGGTCCTTGACTCCTTGTCTTTTCTTCCATTTTTTTTCCTTTTTTTTTTAATTCTTTTCTTTTGTGTTCGTAAAACACCCTTTCTTTTTTCAATTGTTTTGATTTTTTTTTTTAATTTTTTTTTTGGGTTCTTGAACTTCTTATCCTCTTTTTATTTTATTTTTTAAATGAAGAAATCATTCATACATATTTTTTGAATAAAAATATAATGTATTATTTTTGTTTTACCTAAATTGGATATAATCGTAATTTTATACAAACTTTATTTTTTATCCTCTCACTTTTCTTCTCAACCAAACAAAAGTGTTTTCCATCCCTCCATTTTTCTACCCTCCCAACCAAACACATACAAGAGAAAACTAAATCTTTTCTATTCTCTCTCCATTTTCTATCCTCCCACTTTTTCACCCTTCTAACCAAACGGACCCTAAGTCTTTGGCAGACATGGCAATCTAAGAATGCTTTCGTATTCCAAAATGAAGTTACCTCCCCTATAGACTACATCTATAGGATAATCAACCATGTAAATTAATTTTTATTTTTTACCTTAAAGACTAAATCAATTTATTTGTTGGAACCTTCAATAGCTTCCTTCATAAAATTGAACATCAATGGAATGTGAAAGGCAATCCTGGAAGAGCAGGGGCAGGAGGGTTAGCAAGGAATATGAATGGAAACCTAATCAAAAGGTTCCTTGCATATAGGTTGTGCATTTAATAGCTTTTTTAGAATTATGGGTGTGGTGGGCCTTTTTTGTGCAGTTTTGGGCTGAACTACTTCCTGCCGTGCCAAGCCCAAAGTATTCTGGATCAGGGAGTTAAGACCGGTCCAATTGCAACCCACCTTGGTCCGGCTTGTGCGTAAGCCACGCCCTGCTTTATCGCAAATTAGATTATATGCCCATGGCAGACAGAGCTATTTAAAATGATTATTGATGAGGAAAACAAGTATAACTCGTCCTTGTGATGCCGTCCACAAGAAATAAGCTCGTCCTAGAGTTTTACTTCGTAGGACGAGATACACGGCAGCCACCCATATGGCCTTCCATCGCCTTAACTCATCCATAGAGGTGCCTAGAACCTTAAACACTTGTCCAAGGGTGAACAACCTTCGATGCTCATCCAAGCATGGACGAGCCTCAGTGGAAATTCCCCCATAAATATGGAAATCAAACCACGTGTAAAGATCCTAAACATCGTTGTAAGCTCTCGACAAAACACTCAACTTCCTACAGCAGTTATCCTCCGACCTCCACAAATGATGGGGAAGTTACTAAAAGGTAACTGCCCCCCTAACCCTATATAAACACCTTTCCCCGACAGAAAAAGTAAGTCGGAATCTCTTGAGACACTTTTGGTAGAATTAGAAATTTTCTTGATTTTGAGGAGGAAAACTAACTTCATCATCGGAGGGTCTTAGACAGGCCAACTCTGGTCTCCTTTGATTCTTCATTTTTCTTTACAGGCCTTCAAGATCATCAAGGTCCAAACGTTCAGCCTACTGATTCGAAAGAGAATCATCAATTACAGCAGACAGATATAACAAAGATGATAAAAAGATTCGTTTACTTATATGGACAAGAGTAAATAATGAATCATTGCAAGAAATATGCATTTTAGTGAGACGGCAACGGAAATGAATACAGAGGAAATAGTAATAAGCTTGTTAAATCAAAATGAATATTAGTTTGCCGTGGTATATTACGGGATCTAAGCTAAGAAGGAGAACATTTCCTTAACGCGAGTAATCTCTCTAGGGGAGAAATTAATTGCTTTGAGGGAGCGGTCTTAAATGACCTGTGCCCAGGGAGGTCTTTTTACTGCTGGCAGAGAACATGGGTTTGAGAGGGAGAGAGGGAATCAACCTTTTTGGTGCATGCTTGCCACTCTGTTCTCTCTATTTTCTCTCCTTCTTTCTGTTCTCTAGTCCTTTCTTTCTTTGTTTTCTTTTTCTTAGTTATTGTGATTCTCTCTGTTTAGGTCACCATTGCCATCCCCTCGTTTCGTGCACAGTGAATGTCCTTATATAATGCCTGTTGCGGCTGGCTTTTACCATTTTAGCCTTTAACCGTCTTTGTCTGGTTCATGTGTCCTTGTCAACCATTACTGATTGGTCAGGTACCTAACCAGCGCCACTCCACATCACCAGGCGAAGACGTACTATTTTGTTTGTTTGCTTGCCATGGCATTCTTACCTGCCACGGCATGGGCGCTCTTTCTCTCTCTTTCCAGCCATCATGCCATACACCTAGTGGTTCCAATTCAGTCTTGCTTCTTTTGGGTAGCATGTTATTCCAGCAGGACACTTCCCCCAAAAGAGCCTGAATAAGAACCCCAAAATAAGTTTTCCCTCTCCCCACCGCCAAACCATGCCCTCTTACCTCTGACCTAAGATCCACCACTTCCTGTATTGGCTAGGTGCAGGCTGGTGGTGTTTGGGTCTTGCGCGTGCCGCACTTCCATGTTCGTCCAAAAATCTGTCTACTGCTCATGCGTTCGCTGCAGTTTGAAGATCCGTTTGCCCATTCTGCTGTTCGTTCCTAAATTTTTATGGCGTGGACTGTTTTTTCTAACTTCACATTCTTTATGGCTTTCTTTCTTGGGACTGAGCTTTGCCCGATTGTGAGCTTTATCTCATTCACATCTTTCTGTGTTTTACCCTTGAGGCTCCGCTGTTATCTCCTGTCACACTATTCCACCATTCCTGCTATGATGTTATTTGACCCAGGGCCACTAAGCTTCTTTGGGCTTGCTGTTTATTTCCTTTTTGACGGCCCAATAAGCCCATTAGGCTTTTTCATCACATCATTTGCAGGCTCCCATGTCCCGTCTACTTCCCTTTGGGCAGCCTTGGCCCATTTACTTTCTTGAGGCGTCCTCGGCCCTTGCTAGTTCCGTGCTTCCCATGGGCTTTTATCAATTCATTGGGCTTTCTCGGCCAAACTACTCCATACTTCATTCTTGGGGCTTATAGATCCTCTATTACCCCTTACTTTCTTTACTTATATTACTTTGGGCCTACCGTGGCAGGCGTGACCCATTCTCACTTTTTCTACATCCATTTCGCCCATGGGTTTGCTATTTCTCTCTTTTCGGGCCCTTTTAGGCCCATCTACCCCCTCAAGGCCCATTTGTTTGCTTTACGGACCTATAATCTATTATTCCTGCCGCTTGGCTTTTCTATCCATTTTCTAATTCTTTTCTGCCCGTATTGCTGGGCTTCTCCTTTCTACTGGGCTCCCAAAGATGAGCATCAACAATGGGCAATTAGATAAGGGCTCATAGTAGTTTGGGAAGTGAAGAAAGTTGAAGCTTATTATAGTTTTTAGCTTATTTTTGCTACTATTCATTGGTCCCATTGTGCTTTTTGGTATTATTCATGAATAGAGGTGTATATGGGTTGGGTTAAGGGGATATTTTGACCTAACACACCATGGTGGATTAAAAAAAATTCAACCCAACCCAACCCAACCCATTAGATAAGTATAACCCAACCCAACTCAACCCACATGGGTTGGGTCGGGTTGAACCCATGGGTTTGACAATTTTTTTAATTACTATTGTTATTAAATTGAGTGGAAAAAAAATATCACATTTGCCATATGAGTTGGCAAACAAAATATACATTAATATATGAACTAATATTCCAACTCAGTTATACATTAATATATGAACTAACATACATTAATATTGGCTTTTATATAAGATAGAAGGAAGAGTTGGTTATTTAAAAAAATTTATTAATTATATAATATATTTTAAATATATGGGTGGGTTTGGCGGGTTTGAAATTTTATGATTCGAATCCAATCCGACCTACTATCAAAAAATATTTTGTAACTCAACCCAACCCACCAAGCCCTAAAAATTGACTCAACCCGGTGGGTTGGGTTAAGCCGAGTCAGTTTTGACGGGTTGGCAGGTTGGTTGCACACCCTTATTCATGAGTCTCGCTATACTATTCAACTAGTTTTATTATAGTACTTTCAGTAAAAAAGTTTTCAGTTTCAAATAAATAAGTTGTTGATTTTAGTTATATCATTACTATATATTAGGGGACAATGGACGGTACATCCACATCAGTGTATTAAGAGACTAATGGCTATGCGGACAAGTCAGCTATAAAGGGAATAAATTACCAGAAAAGCAGTGGTGGTGCTTGAACAGTTTTGAGGGTTGTGATTAAGCTCTATACATATATAACAATATTATATATATATATATATATATATGTGTGTGTGTGTGTGTGTGTGTGTACATCCACATCAGTGTATTAAGAGACAAATGGCCATGCGGACAAGTCAGCTATAAAGGGCATAAATTACCATAAAAGCAGTGGTGGTGCTTGAACATTTTTTTAGGGTTGTGATTAAGCTCAATCTTATACATATATAACAATATTATATATATATATATATATATATATCCATTATGAATTGAATTGAATTATTCTATATCTAATTGAATAAATATTTTTAAAAAGACCCACAAGATCATTATTCTCAAAATAAAGTTCATGTTAAAAGACATGACATTGAACTATGACATAATTGCTTGGGTATGATTTTTTACAATGCATGTTCTAATTTATAGAAACTAATCTTTTTTATTTTTGTATAATATTGAAATGTTATAACGTAGGAAAAGAAAAAGAAAATGACATCATTTAAAAAAAAAAAAAAAAGTAAGATACACACGCATATAGTGGTTCTTAAATCTATAAACCCGCCCTCTACATAAACTTGCAAAGAGAGGAGGTAATAGTTAAGCTAGAACTGCATCATTATATTTTATATTTAAAATAATAAAAAGAATTCATTTTACAGATCTTTTCGTATTTTTTTATATATATAACATCACTTGATATATACTTTAAGAGAACTATAACAGTTTTTTTTTTTGGAGAAAAATTATGATTTAATTTGTTTGGGTGTGTATATATATGTGGTTATACTAACAAGAATACCAATATTGTAATCATTTTAAGGGGCCAAATATTAGTTTTCTTAGAAATTATATTTAAATTTAAATATAACTATATTTGGTTGGGCCCTGGTCTCTATGTGGCTCTGCCTTTGCGTGAAAGACTCGGGGAATATAATAACTGCAAGAATTTTGTGTATTAATGTTATGTATATAATCATATAGGTCGAGGATCATACTAATTCTACCCAAGCTACGTGTAAACTCTATTTTAGTTTATATATATATATCGATTCCGTTTTATCCACAAAAAAAAAAAAAAAAAAAAAAAGAAAACTTGTAAATTTGTTTGTGTGTTCCTTCAAGCTTCAAGTATCATCGTCATAGACTCATAGCTGGTAAGAAAAAAGCGTTATCGTCATAGAACTTTTTATTTGGGTAAAGGTCATAGACATAGGCTCATAGCCATTCAACAATAACTTGTAATAAGGACTTCATCTGTCATATTTCAAAAATTAATTTCCTCATATTATTTTTCACCGACTCGTTGACAAATGATTTCGTACGTTCTGGTTGAAACCTGGTGATACGCAACCTATAGAGCAGAATTCAATCAACGTGAGCTTGCTAGTTGACAAAAAATAGCACTGCGACATAAACAATAACGGGATTTTCTGGCCAGAAAAAGGGAAACAGGAAACAGTAAACGTTTCACAACAAGAGAGAGAGAGAGAGAGAGAGAGAGAGAGGTTCTTTTCAAACTAGTTTGGAGAAAAATATTTCAAACTTTTCATATATTTTTTAGTTTGAGAGTGAATTTTGAAAATCTAACCGTTAGATTGCATGTTTGTATTATATCTTTTTTACTTGCAAAATTTAAAAAAAATAAAAAATCAATTATTATGTTATCAAACAAATATTAAAATTTCAAGATTCTGTGATCTAAAATTATACGTAAAAAACAAGTTTATTAATTGAATAATAAATAACATCCGATTTAAATGAAATTTGATATACATGTTAAGAATATAAAGAATATGAAATTTAAGAGTTAGATTTTCAAAATTTACACTTAAAAAAGAAAATATAAGAAGTTTGAAGAGTTTCTCTCCAAACAAATTTGAAGAGAAACTCTTCAGACTTTATATATATATATATATATATATATATATAATGTAATGAAGAAGAACTAGAAAACCTCAACTTATTTATCTTCTTATTCACAAGTAAAACCTGAAATGTGTTTTAGAATCGAATAACAACGCATAAACGATGTTCTATTACCTTAGTCTTCGAAGGGGATATGGGCCCACAAATTCATTAACAGTTGATTTTCATGACATTAGCCTTGGACAAATTAATTGATTTATTTTCATATTATCGAAACATGTACGTATCAAATTTTTATTATCGCCTATAATCTAATTCAGGCGTTAACGGAGAAATGGATCGATAGGAAAAATGTTATTAATTATTTATTTTAATTAATTAATTTTTTTAAAATATGATAAACTTTTAATTTATAGTGTCCGTTGCATAATAATTTATCTTTATTATCAGATTAAGATATTAATTGATTTTTAGTATAACTGTGTAAGTAAGGTTTAAACTCAAAAGTTCTTATTCGACTATAAGAGATTTTACTAATTAAAACCCACGATAAGAAAATAATTAAACTTGGAATAAATAGCAACACATTGTTTAGTCTGAATATGAGTAAATTATATAGTCCTTATGATGGACCACCCCATTTATCCATCAGTCTTAAATTCAAAAAAAAAAAAAAACTTTTATCTATAGTTTAACAAGGAAAGTCAGTTTTTATTTAAATATATATTTTTTAAATTATAAATTGACTAAACAATTTTAAATATATATGAGTTTTTTAGTAGGACGTAGACAAATAACGTGGTTAGAGTACACTATAATTTCTCATAAACGAGAGAGAGAGAGAGAGAGAGAGAGAGAGAGAGAGAGAGAGAGAGCCATATTTCTTGGCACATATCTAGATTCGGTGAAGTCCAGCAGTAAATATTGAATGTAAATGGCAAGTAATTATTGTTTATTGCGTTCATAGGCGGATGTGTCTCAAAGATGAGCGGTTGAAGTGTCAGCACTCAACAGCTAGCAAACCTTTAAACATGCCTGCGGTGCCGCTTCCTCTTACTCCTCCTCTCCAGGTCAACCCCATGTTTTGGCAGTTTAAGAATAAGAGAAGACCAAGACCAAGAACTCCCATTATATATGAATATGTTTGATTTCATCGTTTCCGTTTGCTTTCTTTACTACGAGCTGTAAGTCCCATGCAATCTACTAATTTAGTTTCCTCATTCAATATCACCACAAACATGCATTGCATTTTTATTCTCATATTCAACTTGATTTCTATGCTTTCTTAGCAGTTTGCAATTCTATGTTAAATTTCTCCCTTGGAAAGAGCTAGCATTATATATATATATATATATATATATATATATAACACAAGTGAGTATATTTAAATCATAAATAATCCAAATTTGTTTCACTGCTGCATCTGATTTGTTGGATATGGATAAGAAAATGTTGTTATACGTAAAGTTGGAACTATTATTGTTTGAAAAAACAAAAGAAAAAAAGAATTTAGTGTAACAAAGATGGGAAGCAACTAGCGAGCCCATATAATCTGTAACAAAAATGAGGGAATTAGGATTTTGGAGGGTTAAGAGATCCTTTTGAATCCTTCATTTTTAATTCTTTAAGATTTTTTAAATTATCAATTTATTATATTTTGTTAACTTGGAAAAAAAAATTATAATTATCAATATACGTGACGTCTTACTTATCACTTAATTACTCTCTTTCTTATTTTAATTTAAAAAACATTCATGTAAATGGAAGGCATTTCTTTTCCTCTTCTCATGAACCTCTTTGTTTGGATGGAAAGGGGAGAGCCAGAGAAGGGAATAGAGGGAAGGGTTGTGGGGTTCTTTATTTTTTATTTTTTTTTAAAAAGTTATTTTTTATTTATTTTTTTGATGAGGGATGTGGGGGTGTTTAACTTATCTTATTTGGATATTTTTCTAAATTGGGGAGAAAGGGTTTGAGGTGAGTTGAAGGGATAAAATATTCCTTAAAATCCACCATTTTATTTTTTTGTTCATAAATTTGATTTTTTGTTGATAAATTTGATAGATGCAATGGGATGATGGGATAAGGGGATTTAAAAATTCTTCCTTAGAAACATCTAGGGATGCTAATTGAGTTACAATGGAACACTTGACTAAAGCTCTTTGTTTTTCCTTTCTTTTTTTTATTAAAAAAAACCCTTTTATTTTTAATTCCTCAAATTAAAACAATTTTGGCCGGAAAGAGTTTTATTTTTATATAGCCTCTGAGTATGCGGTCACACGCATGCTCAGAGGCTCTTTTATTTATTTTATTTTATTTGATAAACGTTAATAATTTATATCTATTATAGTTTAGAAATATATATATATATTTTTAAAATTTTCAAACAAATAAAAATGATAAATTTTAGAGATAAGCAGTAACTGTAATTTATTTTTTGAATGTAAAGGGAAAAAATTCTAAATTTTAAGAATTATCTTTTTGAATTCAAAATAAATTTGTTATTTGACATTTATGATTCTATTTCTAAACGAAGTAACCCATCATTAATGAGAATATTTTTGAACTACATAAAAGTACAGTTGAAAGAGGAAAATCTTCTTATCTCTTCTCTATATACTAAGAGGATTCCAAAAGTTAGTTATAACTTCAAAAAATGTCAAAACTATTCATAATCTAATTAGATAATCTTTATTCTTAAAAAATAAAAAAATAGGGTTAAAATTGTAATTTAACAAAATTTAAAAACAAGAAAAAAAAAAAAAAACTACCAGAGAAATATTTTTTCCTAAAAATAAGCACACTCTCTATCTAAACATATTTCAACGTAGAGAGGGGCTACGTCCACAAAATTTTTACAACAAATTATAGTGGTTAGTTGTTATTGGTTCAGATTTGAACTTAATAGTAAAATTACTTTTTTACCCCAATAATAACAGCTAGTAACAATTTGCCACTTAAGATTTGTTGTAAAAATGTTGTGAACATATCAATTTTCTTTCAATGTACGTTTAATACATTTTTTTTCCTAAAAACTAGCCCGCACTAAATCCAACAGTTTACTTTATGAGAAATGATATGTTCACAACATTTTTATAACAAATTCTAATTGGCAGGTTGTTACTGGTTTTTGTTGGGGCAAAAAAATAATCTCAGTGTTAGGTTCAAATTTGAACCAATAACAACTAACTACTTATGACTTTTATTTATAAAAATTTATTCCTATGTAACCTCACTAATAATAAATAAATTCAAATTGAAAAATTATATTAAACTCAAAATAAATAAATAAAAAGAGTTGTATAGATATAATCACCAATTCATATCTTCTTAGTTATCATTATTTTTCTTTTCATTTTAACTTTTAAAATACTTACACAAAAAGTGGAGGGTAATTACGTGGAGGGTAATTACTAATCATTCACGGTTAGCAAGTTATTACAGGTTTTTAATTTGAATTCATTATTTAAATTATTTTCCTACCCACTAGTATCAGCAAATAACAACTTACCACGTGAGATCTGTCACTGAAAATTTGGTGTACCAAACATTTTTCAAAAAATTTTTTTTTTTTTGAACAGAGCATTTCTCATTTTTGAAACAGCCAAAACCCTTCCATCTCCCTCTCCTTCTCCCTCTCACCCTTCACCCTCTTTACTCTCCTTCCAGCCCTCCAAATACACCGTTAATTGAATTCTAGAAACTCCATTGTAGATGGCATATAAAATATACATGCAACTTTTTTCTTCAAAATTACCTCTCACCCCCTGTAGAAGAATTTCATTTTATTTTTTTCTCGTCAGCTTTGAACGACGGAGAACTGGGTTTGCAAAACTTGGCACGTGAGATGAGATGTTGCAACCATCTGATGCTGCATTTTCCTGCCAAAAACGGTTAGGATCCTTCGCACTCTAGCTCTCATTCATTTGGTTTCAATATTCATTTTTCTATTCAGTTCAAGCTTTGTCATATTGCATTTTCCTTTGGCGTAACTCCTTCATATCTATTCATCATACCTTTGAAACCTTTTTGTAGGAGTTTTAAAATACTAACTTGTTCTGGGTTTGTCTTTTTAATGATGTCAAAATCTAGAAGCAAAGCATTTTTTAAACGGCTAGTTATTGTTTCACATTCTTGGACACTTTTACACTAAATGCACACATTGTACACATGATATGAAAGAGTGTGGACATGATGTGAAACAATGTAAACACTATTGGATGTGAATTAAAACAATCAAAGCCCTTTTTTGACCCATGTAACGGAAAAATCTCGACCTTGACTTCTTTATGCAGTCAATAGTTTTCAAATGAGAAAAACTTCCCAGAAATAATTTGTAATAACACAAAGATATATAACCGTCATTCTTTAATACTTGCAATTGATGGAATCCCTCACATATGAAAAAAATGACAAATATACTAGAATGGTTTATGCATGATATATTCAGAGCCCAGATAAAACTAGAAGGGTTGATTAGTCAGATAATCATGATGATAGAACAGTTAGTATATGCTACTGATGTCTTCCTCCAAAACTGAATATTGTTTTGCACACCAACACCACCTATCATTTAATTGGCATAATGAACAACCAGAATTCAGAGTATGGATTACTCAATCAATAAAACAACACAGCTAAGAATTAATAGATACCACTGTAGAATTAAGAAGAGCAAAGGATACCACTTTAGAAGTAATCTTATACATGTTACATGGTAGGCTATATATTACATGCATTCAGTCAAATATTTAAAAGGGACTGATAAGTTTTCAGCATAGCCCACAGCTAATGTGAAACACCTTTCAAGCATACAGACTGTGCCATCTCCCAACCTGCTATGGAAGCAAACTAAGTGTTTCCAGTTGCGGCGGATGGGCCAACTGATTATTTGAATGTTTAATTAACCCCAGCACCACCTCAGTTGTGTCTTTAGTATCCTGCATCGCTCTGATCTGTAAGTAACAAGCAATTATTCCAATGATGATTTAGTTCCCTTCATTATGTTGCCACTAATAAACTCTTTAAACAAATTGTTCAAGAATGTGGGCTTTTCTTTTTATCTATGCTTCTACCTTCCTCTGTAATAGCTTCTTTTCTTCTCTCAGCATCCTTTCCTGTTCATCATAGCAAAAAGGAATTGGCCATTGTAAATGCATTTAAAATTAATCCTACCTCTTTATGCTGCAATTCATACATAAAAATACAGAGATACATACAGATAATTGACATTAGAAACTGAACTATGCCTTGCTTTTACTTTTCCAATTTTCTTTACCTTGATTTTAGTTATCAGTTCTAGCATTTCAGCAAATACACCAAGGAACGGACCCTAATTTTCATCTCTTTTTGCAGTAGCTCTTTAATGTAGTTGGTTACATTTCTAAATACAAGGGCTTTATCTGCTATTCCTTACAGATATTTATAGCAGTTCATTTCTTTCTTCATATTAAATTTATAACTTAATGCTGCCTCTTCTAGATGTTCTATTAATTGCTTAGGTTGCATATTGAAATCCCTCTATGAAAGTTGGTAAGCGTGATTCAAAGGACTAGGCATGGTTAGATCCTTTAACAAATAGTTCAGCTTCCATTACCCAACCTAGATCACCTTACCACCCAAAGTTGTAAATTAACTCTGTAAGAGGTTTCAGACACAAGGATTCAAATCTGTCTGTGTGAAAAGTTACACTTACAAAGATGAAAGAATATCATACTGAGTTCAGAAGAGGTCCATACACGCCTTTGAGGAAGGTAGCCGGAAATAGATTCCTATATGTTTTCTTTTGTAAAAATTGTCTCCATACTGCAACTAAATGTGATGAACATCTAGACATGCTACAACTGCTAAGCATGTCCCCAAACATGATTGAACCCACAGCAGAAAGTTGAACCAGTTATGGTCCCTCAAGGTGCTAATCTTAAGATTTTTCAAATTCATCCTTTGATCTGACTTAGGGCTGAACCACCAGGTCAGAGAGTATGCACGAGTTTGAAATAGATTCTCAAATAGCTAACTACAACATGAACCAAAGTAGACTGAGCAAGTAAACTGGATGATCTACGACAGCAATTGTTAATTTCATATATTTGAATTATTGGAATACATTAGAAAAACTAGATTTTTGTTTGATCTTTATGAGTTCAAGAAATAATAAAAAGTTGAGGAGCATTGAGAGGGACAATTCAATAAAGAGCTCTATCTAGTATTTAGGTCTTTTACTCTAATATATTGTAAGAATCATGAATTCTTAAAGGAGACAACAGATGGTGCAGGTGACTTCAAGGTGTTAAAGCACGAGCAGATGAATTTCAAAGTATGGCATGAAGGGAAACAATTGGATGATAAGCAAATCTATATCAAGTGGTAAGAATTTCTTTTATAGATCTTCACAACATGCACCTGTCCCTAGGAGACATTGTTCAAACCTTGCTAATTTAGGAGGTAGTAAATGCAGGTATAGATAGACATGATGCACTGATGAAAGTTTTATGTAAAAGATGAAATTCACTCCTGCTATTGCAATTAATGTCTTATGACAAGTCAGCTAATAAAGGGATTTTAACTGCTGGCATCAGACTAAACTTTCAAGGCACAGATCCCAATTTCAAGTTGAGTAATTGACATTAAGGAACAAGGTCTTCCAAGTAAGATACCAGAGGTTTCTCCAAAAAAAAAAAAAAAGTAAGATACTGGAGGAACAGTGTTAAGTGCATACCTTTTCATGAAGGCTCATTATGGACTCCAACATCAGCTGTGTCTGAAACATAAAAAAAATAATTAGGCATATAAATATAACTTTTAGAGCTGGAATATTAAGTCAACTGTAACAGAATAGCATTTCTTATGCAGGCGGAATGGAGCACCCAATAGGCCAATACAAAGTTCTGTATAATTGTCCCTACAGATGTTTAGCTATGGTTCATTAGGACATAGCTAAACATCAGGATCCCTTTGTTAGCATTAAATGCAGATTCCCTGATTCTCTATTTGAAAATTTAGATTTCTACTGGATTTACCAATGGTAAGAGAGGAAGAAGAACAAGCAAAAATGTCCCTTAAGTAAGAACTTCAACAAGTCCCATAGTAAGGATATCCAACACACATCTCTTATGTTTCAACCATTAATTAGATAGTAGAAGAAGCCTAAGAAATGTTACCAACAGCATTAAAGTCTAAGACTTGGCTAGACTACAAAGAATAAGTTAATGAGGAAATTGTCATATAGAATTCCATAAAATACTCTGTTTTCACGTAATCATGGAAGCTGTTTCTATTTTTTGGCTGGTCACAGAAGTTGTTTCAGCAAATTATGTGTTCAATGATATTTAGCACTACATAGATCTTGGCAACTTAACTTCCTATAACCGCTTGCCTTTGAGAGTATGTTTATGAACTTGTTCATGATGAAGTTTGTTTTTTGGATATAAGACTACAACCGGATGTGCTGGTAAATTTTGTATAGTGCCTTGCATTTTCTTCATGAACCATATGGTTAGAAAGCCATTACACGTGAGCACACAAACATGGCATCTGGCATTTGTCGTTCTAGGTCGAAGCGAGACACAGATGCAAGATAAGATTTTAGAGGTATTAGTCACCCTTCAAAACTAAAATTTGTCATCTAGACGGTTAAAAATCTTATGGTATGACTACTCTTAAGATGGAACAAGATGGCAAGAGTGATAAACCTAGACATTAATGAGTTTATGGTGTGGCAGCATTCAGCATTTAAAACAAAGTTGGGTTGGATGCAATATTTAAGGCTTACAAAAAGTATCAGCTCATACTTTATAACCTCATTGACAAAAGACATAAAACTGACCTTCCTGGATCTGGTTTGTGAAAGTGCAGCACTGAATTGTTTCTCTAGTTTCACAAGGTCAGTCACACTCAACTGCTCCATATTTGGCCCTTCGAGCTGACTATTGATGCAAATTTTTATTTCAATCAATCAACTATAATGCCTTTTAGGAAGTGCTAAAACAAGGAAAGAAGAGTTAGTAATTACCTTTGAACTATTTCTAGTAGCTCTGCATGTGATGGTAGACTCACATCCTCTAGACTCACATCCTCCAAGCGATTTTTCTGTTGACAAGAAAGTTAACTTTGATATATCAGATACAGAATCCTTGCAGAATAGTGCTACCTGTCCTCTATAATAAGGAAGTCTTGGGTCAATCAAAATTTTTTTTTAAAGGGGTGGCCGGGGGGGGGGGGGGGTTGGTGTGTTTGTTGAAGGGGGCATTTGGGGAGAGAGATTATTGTATGCATCTGTGTCAGACTGAAGATACAGGGTAAAAGAAGAACTTACACATAGTTACTGTATGCAGTCACAGAAATTACTTTTAATTTCTCCCCTTGAGAAAACTCATGATCACTGATTACCATTATCGTGCCAGAGCTGTTCTTGATGAAGTCACAGAAATTTGTAGACTTCCAAAGCTAGATATTACTAAGCCATTCCTCATTGAATGGAGGTTCAAACACCGAATGCAAGTTAGTAGAATCAATCTAATACCAAATAAATGTTAGTCATTAGCATCAATCTCGTCTCCTAGTCTAAAACTATTAGTCTAAAACCATAAGAAATAGAACAAGTTTGTCTCACAATAATAATCCTTGAATCCAAAAGGGATTCCTTGAATCCACAAGGAGAAATATGGATTCCATCAGAGAAAGAAGAGATAAACCTCTCTAAAAAAAAATTTATTAATCAAATTTCGAATTTCTACTACTATTTTTCTTTTTCTACTTACTAATTAGACATTTCTACTAGATATACATACCCAACTCTATCACTTAAATGCATAAATTACTTTTCTACTTATCAAATTTTGAATCCAATGGTCCTAGTATTATGGTTTACTTCACATGCAGTTGAAGCCCTAATAGGAAATAGGGAAATAAAGTTTTCAGATCTTATTAGTAGATATTTTGAGTTACCTAATGAAGAAAAATGATAAGGAAGGGAGTGCGTGTTTGACTTTGAGATAGATGGAAAAAGTTAAACTGCTTACCTCTATGTCATTAAGACCTTTGGATTCCTTCACTTCCACCTGAAAGCGACTCTGATAACGGTCAAGGATCTTGGACAAGCTGAAAATAAAAATAAGTTACATAAACCTGTCAGTAGAAGTGGTGCACCCATACTAGCATAGAACTAGTTAGTTTAATCATAACACTCAACAATAAAGACAAACTTTAGGCGAGACACAAAAGGTATCAGAGATCATAATGTATAAAGTATGTTAAACTATACTAGTGTTTATTTATAATCAGATTTTTGATGACTCTGTTTAATGTTAACAGTTCTACGGTTAACTTGCATAAATTGGAACACTTACACAGGATGTAATGTGACGGTCAAAATTACACAAAAGAATGAAAAGCATCCAATATAGTTTAAACAGTCAAACATTGGGAAGGCCAATAAATAGAAGTTCGAGGACCATGCAGACTTGCATATAAAGATTCTAATAGCCAAGCAATTTTTGAAAAATTCTAAAATTTTAGTACTGATAATCCTTCAACATGGTACTAGAAATTGGTTGCTTGAAAAGTTTTGGATTTTTAGTCATATGCTTTCCAGAGCCATAGAGTAAGGTTTATTGGATAGATTTAGAGTGCGTGAAGACTCCTCTCAAGTGTTGCTAATGTCTCACCTACTTTTTGCAGGTGACACTTTTTTATTTTTTGATGCCTTCCGCATATATGAGCCATACTCTTGCTTTCCAAAGCTGTCTCAAGATTGAAGATAAATCCGAATAAGAGTGCAATGGTTTCAGTGGGGGAGGTTGGAGATGTGGAAGAACAAATGGTGGTGTTTTCTTGAATGGTGGGTTCTTCGCCTATGATATATTTGGGTATGCCTTTGGTTTCCCTTACAAGGCTACTATGGTAAGGTGACCTCTGAGTTTCCAATCACACTCTCTTGTGTGTCTCTGTTGTAGTGATTAAATAGCATGTCCTTTTCATTAGTAATAGAAATATCGTCATGGAGTCCTTTAATATCCCTAGAAAAGGAAGTGACCAACACAAATTGCTCCTGAAAACAATTATGGAGCATAATACCCTTGGGCTTTCTTCTCTGTAAATATAGGCAAAGACCTTCTGAGCCTGAAGAGGAGGAAGAGGCTCCTTTCCCAACAACTGTATTCGAATAGGATCATATTCATGATTTAATTCGGTTAAGAACTCAAGTACACACTATTGTTCAATCATTTTCTTGAACGTTGTAGTGTTACTAGCACATCCAGACTGAAAATTCTGATAATAGTCCAAGTCTTGCCGCAAGTTACAGAGTGCCTTGAAATTTTTGTCAAAAGGCCAACCATCCTGTATGACCTCGTGAAAGCAGTACTTCAAATCACATACATGTGCTAGATTTTCATATTGAGCATAAGTTTTAGTAATAGCTTCTCAAATCTCCTTGGGAATTTGCAATAGTAGGTCACAACTAATTTCAAGTTCCATTGAATCCAATAGCCATGACATTATCAGGGAGTTTTCAAAATCTCACCTATCATCAATGGGATCATTAGTGCTAGGCTTAGAAATTGCTCCAGTAACATAACCCATTTTCCCCTTCTTTTAAGGAACTTTGCAAATTATTACTAGGGTGGTTAACTGTCCCACAAATCTGACAATTTTCTGAAGTTACTCTAAGACATATTTCTCCAAAAGATTACAAACTCTTACTTGAGACATATTCCACATTAATTGAACAGGAAAGCCACTAAAGTTATTGATGAACCTATAGATCCACTCATTAACTCATAAGAAGTTCCTATATTCTTTCTCGTGGATTTGAGAAGCATTAATCAAGATACACAGTAACCCTATAAGAAGTTTCATGGGGACGTTCTAATGAACCATGTAGGGTTAAGCTTTCCCTATTGTTTCTTTCCTTACCTTTCACAAGGTGCCAAGTAGCATCAATCTATTTCAAAAAATAACAATCTTTCTTGCTATCCTTTCTAGGGCAGTCCACGGGTTGGGTCTAGTTGGGTTTGGGATTGAACCGTAACTCAACCCAATCATTTGTTGTCAATTGAGTGGTCAGTCGAAATTGGATTTTTTCGGGTCATCAGTTGGGTAGGTCAAAGCCGTCAAGTGACTGGGCTTGGGCTACAATCAATAATGAGACAGTAACGCAGCAAATAACAAACAACAAACTTCAAATCAAAGTAAGCAACAAAACATCAATGGGTATTTTGGTATAAATCTTTGGGTTTATTTGATTTGAACCGATTCGATTGACTCAACGAGAAATAGAGAAAAGAGAGACCATGTTACAATCCCCTACGAGGCATGGTTTGTCACATGGAGTTTGCAAATTCTATAACCTAACAAAAGCTAATACCTTTAGGATCCGTTCAGTTAGAGGAGTGGAAAAGTGAGAGGATGAAAAATATTTAGTTTTCCCTCTTGTGTGTTCGGTTGGAGGGGTGGAAAAATAGGATGGTGAAAAACTCTTTTGTTTGGTTGGAGAGAAAAAGGGAATGATGAAAAATGTAATTTATATAAATTGACTATTATACCCTTATTACATAATATGTAAGAAATAGATTTTTTTGTACTCATTATATAATATAAAATTTATCACATCATATATATAAATTTATATTATTATTTTTATTATTATAATGTAAAAATTAGATCAGGTCACATTAAAAAAAAAAACGTTCAAGTCTGAAGGAAAAAAAGAAAAGAAAAAAGAAAGAAAAAAAGAACAACGTTTAGGTCTGAAGAAAGAAAAGAAAAGAAAAAAAAAAGAAAATGACCAACGTTCAACAGGTCCGTTGTAAAAAAAAAAAAAAAAAAAAAAACATTCAGGTCTGAAGAAAGAAAAGAAAAGAAAAAGAAAAAGAAAAAGAAAAGAAAAAAAAGAGCAACGTTCAGGTCCGAAGAAAGAAAAGAAAAAAGAAAAAGAAAAAGAACAACGTTCAACAGGTCACGTTGTAAAAAAAAAAAATGTTCAGGTCTGAAGAAAGAAAAGAAAGAAAAAAAAAAGAACAACGTTCAGGTCTGAAGAAAGAAAAGAAAAGAAAAAAAAGAAAAAAAAAAAAACAACGTTCATCAAGTCACGTTGTAAAAAAAAAAAAAAAGTTGAAAAAAAAAGTAGGAATATGACATTTTTGTAAAAATGCTACTATATCACTTTTCTCTCTAGATTTTCCTTCCGATTTGAAAGGGAAAAAAATGTGGGCCCGGAGAGAAAACTTTCTTCCGAGTTTTCTCTCCTTCCTATTTTCTTTCCCCAAACGAACAGTGGAAAACAGTATTTTCTATCCTATTTTCTTTCTTTTGTTTTCCATCCTCCCTGTTTTCACTCCAAACGAACGGAGCCTTAAAAGACCATGAAAAATCATGCTTCTCTCCGAAACTTAAGTTCAACATCTAAACTTAGCTCAAAGAAAAATTAAATTTCTAACTCATGTTACAAAGGTATAAAACATATGGGTTGAATCTATTAGGTTTTCGAACTTCATCTCTATTCTAGATTTCAGCTTTGATTACAACCTTCAATTTTTGTAATGGCACCTAAATTTAAGCCTCTTGATTCTCAATATATTCAGGAAAAACACTTTGTTTATTTTAGAGAAAAATGTTTTCCAAAAACCATTTCATTTTCCGGAAAAACATAAGCCAATGAAAAACATTTTTTTGTGGTTAACAGAAAATAAGCCCAATAGAGTGAAAAACATTTTCCACTTTTAAAGAATAGAAAAAAGGTTTTCTTCAATGTTACATACTCCATAGACAATTATAAATAAAAGCCACAATACAAAAATCATATATTTGTAATTTCTCTCTTTTTGCTTCATTTCTCTTTTCAAACCAACCATTGACTATCATTGACCAGCTGATGAATGACCATTGGAATTTTTTTCAAATGACCATTTCTTTATCAGACTCCATATTTTCTTTTCTAGCCTCAAGAATTTTTCCCAAGAAACTATCTTCAATTTCTTGTTAACTCATTATTCTACTTCATCTTTGGCTTGTGCAACTTCTACTTCAAGTTTTTTATCTTCCAATTTCTCAATGTTTAAAATTTAATGTTTGGTGCTTAAAATATTTGGTTGCTTATGAGTGGTGCTTAAAATAATATTTCATTGTTATGCTGAGGGAAGAAAAATTTACAATAATCCTTTTCATTCTTATGATCTTATCCATTCCAATCTTGCCTCTTCTCATTATGAAATACTCTATATCATTCCACTAATTTGTAGTACCACTCTCCAAGCTTTTGCTTGATTCAAGTTGTACCTTAAAATCTTTTGGTATCTTTGCATAATGAATAAGCTTCAAGAGCAAGGATCCAATCTATGAAATGTTCTTTGTATGATAGGTTGGTCACAAGCATAGTCTTTGATAATCATATGCCCATCATCTTCACAATCTTGTTTGGCATTCAAACCCATATTGATGACCATGTCACAGATCTCGTATAGACCATGGGTCAATCTCTCATTGGTAGCTTGCCTTTTTGAGGACTTGTACCCCATGCTTTTCGTCAATAGGGTGGTTGCTTTCGCCATAGCCTTATGCAATATCAGGATGCTAAGTTGCCAAAAAACTTTGATACAGATTGACACAAAATGGAAAGCTTAAAAAGACTAAATATAGTTCTAGATAAATGCAAACCTTCAAAAGTCATATGGCGATCTTTGAATCCACAAGTAAATGCTCTCAAATCCAGCAGATGACAGAAAATAACTTGATAGCAATTTATTAATACTAGTTTTTGTTTAATAAGAATTAGTTAGTTTATTTCCTAGTAGTTAGAGATTATAAATAGGCTTGTTATGTAAGAGAAGAATTAGTTTTTGATGTAATTTTATTGTAGTTTCAGATTTGGACAGATGACTCTCTCTGTTTATCCAGTTTTCTTTGTAATTCCAGCTCAGATTCTTCATTCTAATGCAATTTATTTTAGTTCTTAGTTATTTGATCTTGATTTCACATCATTTGGTATTAGAGCATAGGTCAGGTTCTCTTTTCCCTCACTGATTTGATTATTTGAGCCCTAGATTTCCTTGTGTTTTTTTATTTTTATTTTTATTTTTTTTTCCTCTCTCCATTCAAGATATTATAATTCACATCTAGTTAACCTGCGCAAATCAAATATGTATTGTGCTGATGCTGCTGCTGTTGCAAATTATCACATATTTGATCAACTTGTGGTGCTGTTGCTACTGCTATTTGCAATTTTTTGAAGATTGTGAAACTTTTAATGGCCCAAATAAGAAAAGTAAGGATGCATCCAATGGATGTTTGGGAAGGAGTTGAAGCCAACCCTCTGATGGGGAGGAATGGTGGACGAAATAAAAATATGGAGAGAAGAGATGAGATTGTGGAGTTAAGGAAACAAGTTGCGTCACTTATGAATGTGGTGTAGCATTTGCAGCATCCTCATATGGCTATTAATGAATCTGAATACTCTCATTCTCATTTTGAGAACCCTTTTGGAGTTCCTCAAAGGGGTAGGCCTTATATGGAAAGAAATGAGCCAAGGCTTGACTGCAACTTCAAAGTTGAAATTCCAGAGTTTCAAGGGAGTCTCAAACTGAAAGACTTTATAGATTGGCTTAACACAGTTGAGAGGGTGTTTGATTATTATGAAGTTATGGATGAAAAGAAAGTGAAGCTAGTCACTATTCGCCTTTAGGGGAGAGCTTTCGCTTGGTGGAAATAATTGGAAATTTCTCACCAATAAAATGGTAAAGTCAAGATGAGTTAGGAAAAGATGAAGAAAAAGCCTTGAGAGCAATTTCTTCCTTTCAACTACGCTTAAGCACTCTACAAAGACCTACACAAACTTAAGCAAGAAGGTAGTGTAGGGGAGTATACGAAGGCGTTGTTGTAAGGGTAGATTAAATGAAAGTGATGAAGAAATGGTTGCAAGGTACTTGAGTAGATCAAAGCCATCCATCCAAGATGTCCTTAGCCTTCAATCATTGTGGAAAGTGTTGGAAGTGTACAACTGGGCTTTATTGGTGGAGAAACAAAAAACTAGGCCTGCTTTGAGGTCTGGACAGTGGGGTTCCAGGTCTGGTCAGGGTATTTCTAACCAATATAAGGTTGGACAACAAGCAATAGGCCCTAAGCCTGCTATTACAGTCCCTAAATAGTCCCAAATAGCCACTTTTCGTAGGGGTAGTGGGTACTTCCATATGTTTCAAGTGTGGAGAGCTGAGGCATCAATATTTGAATTGTAGGAAGAAGACTCTTATGTTAGAGGAAGTAAAATAGCTTGAACATTTAGATGGAGAACCATCAACCTTCAAATGAGGAGGTTTGTGGTGATTGTGAAGAAGAAGGGACTTGACACTTGTGATGAGGAAGACTGATCTAGCTCAAACTCAATCCCGCAGAAGATTGGTTGAGAACCAATATTTTTTATACAACTTGCAACACTGGAGGAAGAGGTTGTAATATGATCGCCAAACGATGCATGATGAAAAGAAAAACACCTATACCTTAAGCAAAGATAATCAACAATTTACTTTGCTAACCCTTTACAACTTCTTTACTTGTTTCTAAAAGCTTCATTCAAGAAATTCAAGATAATGGCTACATTTTGGCATTAATTGCAGCAGTCAACATATTGGCTAGAACTATTGTTCCTAGTGTTGTCAGTGAGTCATTAGACAAATATGGTGATTTTTCCCCCTTGAGTTACCTTTCAACTTGCCTCCTATGCGAGAAATTCAGCATGCCATTGATTTTGTACTGAGAGTAGACCTTCCAAACAAAACAACATATTGTATGGCTCCAAAGGAAAAGGAAGAGTTGCTAAAACAAGTTCAAGAGCTTCTTGATAAATCCTACATTAAGGATTGTATTAGTCGTTGTGCGGTATCTGCTCTCTTGAATCCTAAGAAGGATTGTTCTTGGAGGATGTTTATGGATAGTAGAGCTATCAACAAGATCACAATCAAGTATCGCTTTACAATTCCTAGATTGGATGACATGCTAGATTGCTTGACTTCAAAGGTGTTTTCCAAGATTGATTTGTAAAGTGGGTATCATCAAATTAGAATTCACCAGAGAAATGAATGGAAGATGGCCTTCAAAATGCATTATTGTTTATTTGAATGGCTTGTTATGCCATTTGGTTTGACAAATGCAACTAGCACTTTAGTAAGGGTGATGACACAAATGTTGCAACCATTATTGGGGGTTTGAGTTGTTGTGTATTTTGATGATATTTTGGTGCATAATCTCTGTTTGGAGGATCGCTTGGTGCATTTACAGCTCGTGCTTGACGTCTCGAGGAGAGAAAAGTTCAATGATAATAGAAAGAAATGTAACTTTGGGATGGATCAAGTAGTGTTTTGGGGTATGTTGTGTCTTCCAAAAGAGTGTTCATGGATGAAAATAAAGTTAAGGCAATTGTTAACTGGTCTACACCTTTTATTGTACATGAGAAGTTTCCATGGCCTTGCTACCTTCTATAGAAGGTTTATTAGCAATTTCAGCACCCTTGCAGCACATCCCACCAATTGTCTCAAAACAAAAGTCCTTTGTTTGGACTGATGAAGCCCAAGAAAGTTTTCAACTTCTAAAGAGGAAGTTAACCGAAGTTCCTATCCTTGCCTTGCCCAAGTTTAACAAGATATTTGAGCTTAATTGTGATGCATCTGGAGTGAGAATTGGTGGTGTCCTGAGCAAAAAAGGGCAGCCCATAGCATTCTTTAGTGAGAAATTGAATGAGGCAAAACTTAGGTATTCTACCTTTGACAAGCAATTTTATGCTATTCAAGCCATCAAGCATTGGAGTTACTACAAAGAGTTTATGTTACACATCAACCATGAGGGTTTGAAATATCTCAATAGTCAATCCAATGTAAACAAAAGACAAACTAAGTTGGTAAGTTTTTTTTTGTAACAATTCACTTTCTCTTTGAAACATCAGTTGGGAATTCTCAACAAAGTGGTTAATAGGTTGAGTAGGAGGACCAATTTCCTGGTGGAAATGTAAGTTAAGGTTGCTGCCAAGGAGAATTACCAAGATAACCCACATTTTGGTAATCTATACTAGCCTATGAAGCACGGGTGCATTTCCGGATTCGGGTGTGGGTGCAGGACTCGACAATTTTTGAAAAAGTAAGGTGCGGGTGCGGCGATTAAAAAATTATTAAAAGTATTTTATTTATATTTTCTATATATTTTTACTATTAAAATATTCTTAAAAAACACATTACTATGGCCTTGGTTCACAAAACAAAGAAAGAAAAAGGCAAGAAACACAAAACAAAAAAGAAAACACAAAAGTAGCAACAAATATTCAGAATAAAATTGAGGAAAGACAGATTGAGGATGTTTGGGCCTCATTCAAAGCCGATTTCGGCTATTCCGGCATATGATTCAAGGCTGATTTCGGCCTTCTTTGGCCGTTTCAGTCAATTTCAGCTGCCGGCCGATACGACTCGATTTTGGCCGAATCGGCTCAGTTTGGCGCAAATCGGAGCTGAGTCGGCACAAATCCTAAAAAAAAAAAGCTTAGAAGTGGCACCGACACGTGAGCAGTGGTGTTGGTGGTTGCACCCCGCATTGGACTCTGGTGCGGCACCCTCCAGCCGCGTCGATGCTTCCTAGATACTAGCATTTACAGCGGGGACAACAACCTACCAAGTTTGATTACTGGTTAACGGATGGATTTCTTTTCAAAGTGCTGAAGTTATGTGTGCCTAAATGTTCTCTATGGGAGTTGATGATTGTTGAACAATTTAATTTGGGGCATTTTGGCAAGTCAAAGACCGTAGAATTCCTTCAACAAGACCTACTTTTGGCCAAGAATGACTAAAGATGTTGACCTACATGTTCAAAGGTGCCAAGTTTTTCAAAGGGGAAAGAGTACAACCGCTAATGCATGTCTATATTATCCTCTTCTAGTGCCTAACAAACCATGGGAATGTATTAGTATATATTTTGTTTTTGGCCTTCCACCTACACAATGAAAGAGTGATTTAATCATGGTGGTAGTGATCGTTTCTCTAAGATGGCTCACCTTATCCCATGCAAGATAACTTTAGATGCTTCCAATGTGGTTGTTTTATTATTCAAAGAAGTCTATAAGTTTCATGGTATAAACCTCTCTATTGTATCTAACAAGGATGCTAAATTTCTTACTTATTTTTTGCAAATTCTATGACATAAGATAGGGACCAGATTGAACTTTACTACTTCTTTCCACCCTCAAACAGATGGACAAATTGAATTGTCAACCAGAGTCTTGGGAATCTCTTGAGATGCTTGATTGGTGAAAGTCCAAGGAATTGGGAAAGTATCATTCCCTTGGTTGAATTTTCATACAACTCTTCTCTTAATCGGACTATTAAAACATCTCATTTTCAAGTTGTGTGTGGGAATAAACCTTTGCGAGTGTCAGATTTGACTCCATTTCCACTTTCTAAGGAGAGTGTAAGAGTAAAAAAAATGATAAATTTATGCAAACTATCCATGCACAAATCAAGGAGAGAATTGAACATTCTTTAATTTTCAAGGAAGGGGACCTCATATGGGTGATTTTGACTAAGGAAAGGTGTCCTCATGGCTCCTATTACAAATTGGGAGCAAGGAAAGTGGGTCTATGCAAAGTGTTGACTAAAATCAATGACAATGCCTACACAATCCAACCACCCACTCGTTTGAATATGTCTAATGTCTTCAATGTGAAGCATTTGAAGCCTGGGCAAGTTTCCTTTATAGAGGAGAGTATGATGTAACCACCCTTTACTCTTAGGCCAGCCACCCTTTTCTCTTAAGCCAAATAGCCAAACATCCTTTCTAACCTCTTAGGGCAGACAACCAGCCACTTGTTTTGACTTCTCAAATCTGCCATGTGTTGTCTTTAATTTCAACATTGACTTATGGTGTTGACAGCTAGCCTAGCTATAACTATTAGTTAGTTTATTTCATAGTAGTTAGTTATTATAAATAGGTTTGTTATGTAAGAAATGTTGGTTGATTTTCCCTTACTCCCCATTTCCTTCCTCTCCTTCATTGGGTCATTAGAAGCTTCACATTCTTCCACACAAAAAATTATAAACAGTAGCAACAACACAAATTGATAAAATCTGTGATAATTTGCTGCAGTAATAGCATCACAATACAGATCTAATCTGCACAAGGAACCTAAATCTGAATTCTAGGATCTTGAATGGAGAGAAAAAAAAAAATCACAAGGAAATCTAGGGTTCAAATAATCAAGTCAGTTGGGAAAAGAGGACCAAATCTCTACCCTGATACTAAATAATGGAAATCAAGATCAACTAACTAAGAACTGAAGTAGAATTGCATTAAAATGAAGAATCCAAGCTTGAATTACAGAGAAGACTGTAGAAACAGAGAGACTCTTTTGTCCAGATCTAAAACTAAGATAAAATTACATCAAAATTTGATTTCTTCTCTTACATGGGAAACCTATAATTTCTAACTACTAAGAAATGAGCTTATTAATTGCTACAAAAGGCTGGTTGTCAAATACACAAGTTAATGTTAAAAATAATGACAACACATGGTAGATCTGAGAAGTCAGAATAGGTGGCTGCCTGTCTCGCTTAAGAGTAGAGGGTGGCTACGTCAGCAGTTAGCCATTATGTTGCAATTGTTATGGTTGAGTGCACTATATTATGCCCTTTATTTTTTAGTATACTATATTATGCCCTTCATTATTATCATTCAGAAAATGAATTAGGACATCAATTTGTATATGTGAAAAGATTAATAATATTTGTTTAATAGCGAAAAATATCAAGACGTAATTCATTGCCTAAGATGTTTATCTATTCCTAAATAATTGTAAAAATTATTCTAAAATAAGGACAGGATCGTTGCTTGAGTTTTCTATTTAGGGATTAATTTAGTTGATTCTCTTCAGTCAAATTTGGGTCATGACGATTTGTAAAACATATCTTCATAACAAACCATTGAGTTTATATATATATATATATATATATAAATATAAGGAGAGAGAGAAATTTTAGTTTTTGGAACCATCATTATAAATTATCTCCTTAAACCTTCTCCTATAATGGTCCATAGTCCAAAATCTTATCTAAAGTACTGACTTTATAGCCAATCAAAATCTTAAAATAGAATCGTTCAAAAAAAAAAAAAAAAAATTCTTTAAATAGAATAAAACTAACAATCTAGTTACATATGAAAAGAGAGAAGAAAAGAAATTCATTATTTTCTTTTACACTTTACATATGAAAGTATGGTTTCTTTTTTCTTTTACACTTTACAATCTAGTTACACGCCTTTAATGCCATCATACAACTTTCATATCAGGCCATAACAAAAATATGGAAGTTTGTTCTTCAGTTTCTCTTTCTTTTACCCGATTTTTCAATCTCTTAATTCCTAAATTTGTATGTAGTTCTTAATTCTCAATAAAAAAATGTATTTGATTCCGTTCAAAAGAATCTTTAATGCTTCAATATATTAAGTTAAATTCATGATTTAAAAAAAAATTCCTGTGACCTAGGGCGGCTCTCTCAAAACCCTAGTTGCCAGTAGAAAACCTGTGCCTACCTTCGGGTGAGGCTATATGCTGTGTTTTTTCTTCTTTTTTCTTATTAGAAAAAGGGTAAAAATCTTCTGTAGTGAGTAGTGATGGAGAATTTGTCTATCTTGTGGAAAAAGTTCTCTTTGTCCGATTGTGAAGGACAAAAGTTTCTCGTACAAGATACTTTGGTTGAGGAGGAATTCTTTGTAGCCACTAGATTTTTTATAGGGAGAGTTGTAAGTATGGAGGCTATTGCAAGGACTTTTAAGTTGTTGTGGAGAACCTGTAAGGGTTTTGAAGTTAGAGATATGGGAAACCATAGGGTGTTTGTCTTTTTGGATGCCTTAGATGTGGAAAAGGTCCTAGTGGGGGAACAATGGACGTTTGATAAACATCTTGTAACCATGCAGCGGGTTGAAAACATACGGATGTGAGGAGTCTTGAATTTGTTTCTACTAGGTTTTGGGTCCAAGTTCATGATTTACCCATTGGACTAAACTCGAGTGTGGCGAAGGCTATTGTATTGGTGGTTGGCGCAATGGATGATAGTGGATCAGATTTGGAAGGCTGTAATTTTCAGAGGTTTAGGGTGGTGGTTGATATTTCCAAACCGATATGTCGTGGTTGAAAAATAACTATGCACAACAGACAAGAATGTTGGATTAGTTTCAAGTATGAGAGGTTACCAAACATATGTTACTGGTTTGGGAAACTTACACAGTCTGATAAGGAGTACCCAGCTTGGCTGAAAAGTAAAAGGTCTCTCAAAGATGATGACAAACAGTTCGGGTCGTGGCTGTGGGCTTTTGCTCCAAATCCATCTCGAAAAACTGTGATAAGGGTTGTCGGTTTTGATGAGGATGACAGCGGGGATGAGGTTTGAAATAATGATGAATCTGATGGCCGAAACAATGGGGAAGCCAACCGTGAGAATGGGGTAGAGTTAGAGGTGAATACAAGTGCTCAGGCTACTTCTGCTGGTGAGGGGCGATGGGAAGCTACCAATGATGGTAGAGAGGTGGAAGTTGACCAGGGGAACCAGGTTATGGAAAGTTTAGTCACTCCGCTTTCTGAGGATTGAAGGTTGAATTTTCAAAGATTTGAATCTCCTATTATGGGGGATACGATGGTGGTTACAGAAAATCATAAACCAAACTTTGAGGAGCAATTGGCAAACATTGATAAAGGTTTTACAAGATTTGAGGATAGGAATGGTAGAGAGGACGGGCTTGGGCTTGAAATTTCTCCTATTATTTTTCCCCAACAATCAGGAGTGGTGGGCTTTTTGCGGTTGGGCTCTACATTGAATCAAATGGAACTTTATATGCAGAATGGGCAGTGCTTAAGTAAGCCAGGGAAGGTTAGGGTGCTGAGGACTCGACTGGAACTTTTAAGTGATGCATGTGAGGTTAATAGTGTTTGCTTACCTAAAAAAACAAAGTTAACCGTGTTGGCAAAAAGAACCCAGAGAGAGCTTGATGGGGAGATAGAAGATAGTTGGGGGAAAGAAGAGAAAGGGGTCCAAAAATATGGATTTAACGATGGAGGTTGGTTCCTAACCCCATTGACATCAATGAATCTCTTAGCATAGAGCTGCCAGGGGCTTGGGAACTGCCGTGCAGTTGAGGAGCTTGGTGATATAATCCTAGCACAAGATCCTGGGGTCGTGTTCTTATCTGAAACTTGGTTGACTAAGGATCAGATGGAGCACCTATGTGATGAGTTAGATTTTGATGGGTGCTTCACTGTCCCGAATGATGGAAGGGCCTGTGGACTGGCACTTTTGTGGAAAGCAACTGAAAATGTTTGGGTGGATAGTTTTTCAAAGTACCATATAGATGCTATTGTTCATAGTGGTTTAGAGAATGCGTGGAGACTGACTGGGTTTTATGGGGAACCTCCAAGCTGAAGAAATGAAGGATGGAATATGCTTCGGTTGTTAAGTTCAAAATAAAAATTGCCTTGGTGTTGTTTTGGTGATTTTAATGAGTTATTGCAAGTACAGGACAAACAGGGAGGGGTGCCATGAGCTCATAATCTCATGCAAATGTTTCGAGATGTTCTAGACCTTTGCAAGCTTGTTGACTTGGGTTACTCAGCACCGGATTTCACGTGGCATGGTCGTAGAGGTAGTGAGTTGATCTGGTAAAGATTGGACCGAAGAGTATAGAATTATAAATGGCTTGCAAAGTATCCAACAGGTTGGGTTAGGCACCTAAATTGTTTCACATCTGATCATCGTCCTCTACTGGTGTCACTTGTTTCTAATGTTGAAAAGCATAAATTGAGAAGAAAGCCTTTTCGGTTCGAGGCCATCTGGTTAATGGAGTCGGCATGCAATGGTGTCGTTTCAAAAGCATGGGAGTGCAAGCCAGAAGGTACACCAATGTATGTGGCAATCAAAAAACTGAAAAAGTGTAAGAAAATGTTGAAAGCTTGGAGTAGAGATCATTTGGGAATGCACTGAAGAGGATTAAGAGAACAAAGGAACTGCTGTGGAGAGCTGAAGAAGTTTCAGCCAGAAAAGGGTGTTCAGATGAGGTGGATATATTAAAATCAGTGCTTAATAGTATGTATGATAAAGAAGAAGAAATATGGCAGCAAAGATCATGCCTTCAGTGGTTAAAAAATGGGGATCTTGGATGGGGTTCAAGCAGTTGTCACCAAGGAGATGAGGGCAGATTTGGCTAGGCCATACACTGAAGAAGTAGACTTTGATATTAAAGAGATGGTATCTCTAAAAGCTCTTAGGCCGAACGGTATGCCTCCTTTGTTTTATCAAACTTATTGGACATATGTAGATATGGATATCTCTTAAGCTGTTTTATCAAGCTTAAATAATGGATCTCTTTTGAAATCTGTAAACTAGACTTTTATTACACTGATTCCCAAAGTTAAAAATCCGGAAAAGGTAGCTGAGTTCAGACCTATCAGTCTTTGCAATGTGATTTATATGATAGTTAGTAAGGTTATTGCTAACCGTCTTAAACCGTTGTTAAATTCTATTATCTTAGAAACTCAAGAGTGCTTTTACTGCAGATAGACTGATAATGGATAATATTCTTATTGCTTTTGAATCTTTACACCACATGAAGACCAGTTGTACAGGTAAGAAAGGTTTTATGGCTCTCAAACTGGATACGAGCAAAACCTATGATAAGGCGGAATGGATTTTTCTTGCAAAAATTCTTTTGAAGATGGGTTTTCAAGAATCTTGGGTGGCTTTGATTATGGAGTGTATTAGCACAGTATCATATTCCATCTTGGTTAATGGTGAACCGAAAGTTTTGATTCAACTAACTAGGGGTTTGAGACCAGGAGACCCCCTCTTGCCATATTTGTTTCTCTTTTGTGTAGAAGGGCTAAATGTTATTATAAGGAGTGCATCATCACATGGGGAAATTCAGGGCTTCTCTACTTGCAGAAATTGTCCAAAGCTTACTCATCTCTTTTTTGCAGATGACTGTCTGTTATTTTGCAGATCCACTCTAGAAGAATGTGAGAAAATCTAGGAGCTTTTAGCCTGTTATGAAGTAGCTTCAGGCCAAGTGATTAATAAGGATAAGACCACTTTATTTTTTACCAGGAATATGGATGTTCAAGTTCAGGAGGCTATCAAAATTTCTCTAAATGTTCCGGCTATTCAACATTATAAGAAATATTTGGGGCTTCCTTCATTTATTGGAAGAGAAAAGAAAGCTTGTTTTACACATATTAAAGAAAGAATATTGGCTAGAATGCAAGGGTGGAAAGAGAAGCTTCTCTCACAAGCGGGAAAGGAGGTCATGATCAAAGCAGTGGTTCAATCCATACCACTTATTCTATGAGTGCTTTCAAGTTGCCAGTTAGCTTGTGTACGGATATCGAGGCTATGATTCGAAAGTTTTGGTGGGAGCAAGGGGACGCGAAGAAGATTCATTGGGTTGATTGGAGCTTCTTGTGTTCTTCAAAATCCGTTGGAGGTATGGGTTTTAGAGGCATTCAAAAATATAATAATGCCTTGCTTGCAAAACAGGTATGGAGACTTTTTCATCAGAAGGAGACGTTGCTGTATAGGGTCTTCAGTGCTAAATACTTTCCTGATAGAAGTATACTGGATGCTCCTGTTCACCTGAAGTGTTCTTTTGCTTGGAGGAGTATTTTACAAGCCCGTGATGTAATTAATAAAAGAGCTATATGGAGAGTGAGAAACAGGGCTTCTATTGATGTCTGGAACCACAGATGGTTGCCTGAGTCTGGAAACAAGATGATAATCTCCCTAAGACAGAATGCTACTGTTAGTCGAGTTCATGAACTCTTCTATCCAAACACACAGACTTGGGATCCAGGTCTGTTGGAGTGGTGGTTCTTACCGTGGGAAGCTGAGACTATTAAGCACAGACACATGCTTGATACTGGTGGAGAAGATTTGCTAGCTTGGCCTCTTATTCCAGATGGTAATTACAGTGTGAGGAGTGCTTATTGCATGTTGGCAACCGATGAAAATAGACCAATCTGAACTTATTCTCCCCTAATGACAGTCAGAAGGTCTGGAAGGGTATATGGAAGATCAAGTCCCTAAATAAAATTCGTCATTTTATCTGGTGTGCTGCCAAGGATTCGCTGCCTACTAAGCATAACTTAAAATCTCGTCATATTCCTCTAGACAAAACTTGTGCTGTGTGCGATGATCACCCAGAAACACTACTGCATTGCCTGTGACTTTGTGAGCATGTTTAATTGGTGTGGAGATTTGATTTTAGTTTTGCCCACCTTTATCGCAAAAGACAAAGGTGTTTCTTTGATCTTTTGGAAGAGGTGATGTCTACCGGATCGGGTTATCGTGTGGCTCTCTTCTCCACTATTGCATGGAGTTTATGGCAGAGGCAAAACAGACTGAGGGAGAATCAATCCCCTTGGCCACTGCATGAGGTTGGGGATAGAGCAAAGGCTTTGGTGATGGAACTTTTAGAGGCCAACAAGCAGGTTCACAGACTGGTTCCTAGAAGCCCAGTTCGCTGGTCACCTTCATCAGAAAACTAATATAAGGCTAACTTTGAAGAAGCTATATTTGAAACCTTGGGATGTGCAGGTATAGGAGTGGTGTTTCGGGATCATATGGGGAATGTTATTGTAGTGTTGAGTCAGAAAATTGGTCTTCCTCAGACAGTGGAGTTGGTTGAATCACGGGCTGCTTATAGAGCGGTTACCTTAGCTCAGGAGTTGAGTATTTTCAAGATGCAGGTAGAAGGTGATTGCCTTAAGCTCATCCAGGCTTTGAAGACTCAAGCTTAGTGCAACGCTCTGTATGGGCTTGTAATTAAAGACACTCAGAGACTAGGGGCTACACTACAGCACTGTCAATTCCAGCATGTTAGAAGGGAAGGAAATAAGTTAGCTCGCACACTAGCTAAAAGAGCAGTTTTATCTGCAGACACTGATACATGGGTAGAAGATCTACTTAGTGATTTGGATGAAGTATTACAATTTGATTTACATAAATGAAATTTTCTTACCGTTTTCTCCAAAAAAAAAAAAAATTCATGATTTAAAATTATTAAATCTAATTAATATTAATAAGAATTGTTATTTTATTATTAACCTTTCCTTTTTTAAGTTTTTGCTAAAGAATTTAGATATGTCCACGTAGGAGTTCTGAAGGGAAAAAAAAGAACCTTAAAAATTTTCAAGTACGAGTTTTTGGCAAAAATTTCTTTTCTACTACCTATTACCTCCATAATAATTGCTCATGGATAGAAAATAAATAATATTTTTATTTAGAGATCTTAACACATATTTGTAAAACATACTTAATTTGCATTTCGAACTGTGACAACCAGTTGGAGGATGAGATTGGATTCAAGATTACGGATTTAAAAAGTCAAAACTAGGATGAGTTCAACATTCCATCAAATGAAACCTTGAAAACCTAGATTGACCTTAAAAAAGCTTACTATTCTCTATACTAATCAAAAGAATAGAAAAGAAAAGAAAAAAAAATGTTGGGAGGATAACACCTTTAGGAGACTCCAGTTGAGTAATAAAATATAACATATAGGTATACTATTTAATCCAAAAGTTTAAGTCTATGATTTTGGACTCAACTATTGTAAGGTAAAGGCCTAGTGGGCCAAGTCCAACATCCTGCAAAGGCAGAGGCTAGGTTGAGCCAAGTTTCAGTCAACCCATTGGCACTAGGCTGCCACCCTTCAAGGGAATAAAATTGCACCATTACCATTGGCTACAGCTTTTGGTGCAATGGGTAAGCGCTTGGTCTTAACAACTAGTATTAGGGCCAGGTCACAAGTTCAACTCCCTTATTGCGCATGTGCAGGTGTTAGGGGTGGGATTGTTGGGCGGAGGCCTCGTGGGCCAAGTCCAACATCCTGTAGAAGTAGAGGCTAGGTTGGGCCAAGTTTTAGTTAATTTGTCGGCCTTGGGCTACCACCCTTTAAGGGAATAAAGTTGCACCCCGTACCATTAACTATAGCTTTTGGTGTAGTGGGTAAGTGCTTGGTCCTAATGACTATGTCATATTAGCCACTTACTCTTTTTATTATTATTCAATGTGAAACTTCAACTCACGTGTATACCCAACTATTTGCCCCTCATGTGCGAGCATTTACCTTTTTGTGGGCTTTTAGACCTCTATTAAGGAAAACAAACAAGTCCTACTAGCTCATCCTTGGCTATGGGTTTTTCTTTCACCAACATGTCATCCATAGGCCTCTTGTATGCCATCCATTACAATTACATGTCAACCCCACTTGTTCATCCATAGGCATTCGGCCTGCACTTCTATGTCCATGGGAACTTTGCATCTCATCATGACCTAGCACCATTAGCAATACTCCTTTGTTGAGTCTTTTTTCAAGATTGTTTGTGTGGGTCAATTGCGAAAAGGATCCTAAACGCCTCCTTGAACGCCTCACGCTACCTTGCCTCACACCACCATAGGCTTTGATACCACTTTTTGGGGAGAGAACACATTTAGGAGACTCCAATTGAATAGTTAATATAACATATAGGGACACCACTTAACTCAAAAGCTTGAGCCTATGAGTTTGGGTCAACTACATGCTCTCATAAAAAGCACTTAATCCAATTTACCTACTTATCTTCTTTCTCTTTTCCCAATTCTAGTGGATATAGTGAATAGTATAGAACAACTTCAACAAAATTTTCTTTGGAGTGGTTTGGAAAATGATTCAAAATTCACTTGGTGAATTGGTCTAAGGTATGCTCACCTATTCAATGTGGTGGTTTGGCAATTAGAATTCTGAGATGCATTAATGAAGCATTGTTGGAAAAATGGTTTTAGTGATTTGGGTATGAGAGAGAAGCATTATGGAGAAGGGTAATAAAGGTTAAATATGGAAGTGAGGTGGTAGGTTGGCGCTCTAATTTTGTTCTAGGCTCTTATGGGGTAAGTTTATGGAAGACTATTAATGTGGCTGGTCTACTTCTCACTATATTCAGTTTGAGATTAAAGATGGGACTAGAGTGAAATTTTGGCATGATGTCTGCTATTATTTCCAGCACATTCTATGTTGCGTCTTGCACCTATGCCCTGGGCTAAACATCTCATCACAATTATAACACAATCCTTTTTCTCGCAGTGCCTACATCTCAGTCCAAGATAGTTTTTTTTTATGGCTGAGTTATTTTGAGGTCGTGTGGTTGCAAAGGTTGGTGGGATAGTTTTTGCCGATGGCAGTAAAGGTAAGAGAAGGGCTCAAGTGGTTGTTGTGGACAGTGGTTTAGAATGATTGCATATGGAAGCTTCTACAGTTTATCCTTTTGTAATCGTGCTAGGCTAGTAGCGGGGACCAACGTTGTGGGGCAAAATAATTTCACCTCTATCTCATCCTTCAATCTGCCTATATAACTCCCTACAAGAGCTTTCTCTAGCCATTCTTGTACCTAAGATGCTATCCTCTCGAATTGGGCCTGGTACTCTCTAACTATTCCTGGTACTCTCTAATTATTCCTCTAATCAGAAGGTCCGAAATGGACACAGAGCACGTGTAAATTCTTCCCATGAAACATTTGTTCGTGTTTTTTCAAACCATTGATACCATTGGAGAGCATTGTCTAGAAGGTGGAAGGAAGCAAGCGTTACTTTCTAATTAATCGCAGTCCGTTGATACCGAAAAAAATTTTCTGCCTGGTAAATCCATCATGTTGGATCATCACCACTGAATTGGGGAAAATCTACTCGAGTAAACCAAAACACACCACCCCCCCCCCCCCCCCCAGGCCCCCGATAGCTCTTCCATCGGGTCCTTCCAATTTGTAATTATGGTTGTCAACACTCCCTTTGGAATTACGTTCCTGCTAGGAGAGCCAGTTTCACGATGGATGTTGCTATTAATCGGGTTACTCTGGTTATCCATTCTTCACCCCATTTGAGTTATAGCAGTGGAGAGGGCCTCCACAGTGTCCTTCACACTGGTAAACTCTTTAGCGAACTCTTCCCCTTGGGTTTCAACCTGCCTGCAAATTGAGTGAGTGCTCACTTCTAAGGCTGCTATACGATTGTCATTGGTTATGGATTCTAAGGCTGCTATACGATTGTCATTGGTTATGGAACGGGTGGATGGTGGATTGTTCGTCATTTGGCTCTGACACCAAATGCTATGACCGGTGAGTTTGAGAAGAATTAGTCATATTCAATGCGACAGCCCTTTAAGAATTTAATAGAGAAGAAGAGAATAGTTTAAGTGAATAATATCTGCTACCTCTGATTGATGAAGCCGTAGCTTAAATACAACCATGATAAATTCAAATACGAAATGACGACTCCCAAGGATAACATCAATCCTATCCTACTGCCAACAAACTAGATAACAATCCGAATCTAAACAAATAACAACTAATGATAACTACTACTAATGAGGCATTATCACAATATCTTCAACTTGTTGGAGATTATCTTTGGCTGCATAATTAAATCCAACATAAGTAAGTCCCTCGTGTTCCTGAAACATAGCAGTTGGTCTGCGACTATATACTTCCTATATACAGGGGTGATTCATTTTTATGACTTCGAATAAAATTTTCATTACTTATCCAAAAAAAAAATAAATAAATGAGACTTCACTCATACATGCATACCTAACAAATGATGAATATAAAACTAGATAGGTAAGGTTTCAAGAAAACCCATTCCATCACCCCTATTCATCTCTTTGCCTTTAGGAACCCTATAATTCTATAATTGGTTATTGTTGTTGATACTAAGCCCCTTCTACTACCGTAAAATATCGTGAGAAGGAAGAAATTTTTTTTATTCACTTCACCATATTTTTCATAGCACAAATGTAACACTTTGGTCTCCTCTTAGTAAAATAACGTGAGAAGGAAGGCATTCTTTTTATTTACTTCACCATATTTTTCATAGCACAAATGCAACACTTTGGTATCCTTGTAATATAAGAGGAGGGGAGAAAATGAGAGTGATTTTCATATATTTTATACAAATCAAGAGATTTGACTACATCAAATCAAGAGCTTGGATTTCAACATGTTAACAAAATTAATAATGAAATGTTTTTTTGAGAAACAAACTAACAGCTAAAACATACGCACACACACACACTTTAATTACACTCTTTCACCAAGCTCAAACATATTACTTAACCCAAAGTACAATAATGAAATGTTTGATATATTGTTTGGTGATATTTGAATATTGAGCTAGATGCTTATTGGGTACTCCCCCTCAAGCTGGAGCATGAATGTCATTGATACCCAACTTGCCACTAAGGCGACGAAATTGATCTTTGCCATGAGGCTTAGTAAATATATTAACAATTTGATGCATAGAAGTAACATGAGAGGTTTGGATCAATCTAGCTTGAATCGTTTCATGAATGAGGGGGCAATCTAAATAAATGAGTTTGGTGCACTCATGGAATATGAGATTAGCAGTAATCTTGAGTGCTACTTTATTGTCATAGTAAAGTCTCATAGAGTCACTGTGAATGATACTAAGGTGCCTAAGAAGCCATAAAAGCCAAATGAGTTCATATTTGATGGAGTTCATGGCGAGGTCTGACAGAGAAGCAAGAGATAGTAGTTTTCCGTAGCTTTTCCAAGAGATGGGGATGTTATGAAGGCAAACACAATAGCTAGTATCAGATCAGTGAGTAATTCAACAAGCACTACAATTAGAATCATAAGAGCATCAACATTGGGGGTTGTAAAATCCCCAAATTACAAATTTATAGCATCAACCCATAAAAAGTGGGCATTATCCGGAATGGTAGTGCTAAAAATTTTTACAATCAGACTATAGTAAGGTTCTACTTCTACAACCTTACTGTAGCAGGTTGTATAATTTTTAATTAATTTATTCTCTCTCTTTTATTCTCTCTCCGTCTCCCACTCAGTTTCTCTCCGTGTCTCACTTCTCTGATTCTCTCTTTCCTCTAGTCTTCACTCCTTCTCTCACATCTCTCTCTCTCTCTCTCTCTCTCTCTCTCTCATTCAAAACTTGCTATCAGAGCTAGGTTGGGCTGTTTTGCATGGAGATCATCGTGGGGCGTGTGGGTCGTGGTGTTGAGATTGGTGTGTAGTGGTGGCTTGGTCGTGGTGGAGATTGACGTGGCAAGGTCACGGTGGTGTTTTTTGTACGAGGTCACGGCGTTGTGAGATCGGGTGGGTTAAGGCAGAGGTGGGTGGGTTGTAATGGGGTTTGGGTTGGTATTTGCTATGGGTTTGATTTTGGGATGAATTTTGGGATGAGTTTTTGTCTTTTGAATTCGGATTTTGTGGGTTTTTTTTTTTTTGGATTTTAATTTTTTAATTTTTTTTGGGTCATCTTTTGGATTTGGATTTTGCTAAGGGTTTGATTTGATTTTGGGATGGATTTTTTTGAGGTGGGGGTTGCCGCGGTGGTTGTGCTGGGGGTGGGTTTGTGTTATGGGTCATCTGTAGGTTAATGGTGGTGGAGGTGGGGGGTTGTCGTGGTGGGTTTCAGTGTGGGTTGTGGGTTTGTTGTTGTGGCAATGGATTTTTGTTGTGGGTCAGGTTCATGGTGGTGGTGGAGGGTTACCGTGGTGGTGGAGGTGGGTGATTGATGGTGGTGGTTGATTGGCTATTGTGGTTGATTGGCTGTTGTGGTTGTGGTTATGGTTGTGGAGGTTTATGAGTTTGGGTGTTGTGTATGTGTTTTTTTCTCTCTTGGTGGTGGTGGCTGATGTGGGTTCGTAGTGCCGGTTTCTGGTCGGAGGTCGGTGGGTTTGCTAGGATGTGAGTGGCGGTGGCAGTGTGTTGTTGTGTTTGTTTGGTGGTTTTTTTAATGGGTTTTGGTAGTTGGCATGGTGGTGGCTTTTGTGGTTGTGGTGGTAGTTGCTGGCAGGTGGGTTTGCTAGGATGTGAGTGGCAGTGGGTCATGTGTTGTTATGGTTAGTTGGCTGCTTTAAGGAAGAGAGAGAGAGAGAGAGAGAGAGAGAGAGAAATGGTAAAAAAAAATATTTAAATAAAGTGGAAAAAAATAGAGTTTGAGATGTTGGGTGTGCTGTAAAGTGGTATTGTATAATAGATAAAGTAGCTTTTGAGATGGTAAAATGAGATATTTTTTAGAATCCTACATGCTAATGCTCTAATAGGTTGCAAGATGGGTGGAGGATATGGAAGACAACAGTGAGAGACATTTGTTTACTTTTTGCTCTTCCAAGAAATGGGGTTGTTAGGAAGGAAAATACTATAGCTGGTAACAGATCAGTGAGTAGTTCAATAAGCACCACAATTAGAATCATAATAGGTTGCAAGATGGGTGGAGGATGTGGTAGACAATAGAATGCATTAGCTGAAAACAAAGTTCATATATGCAAAAACTCATGTTTAGAGCAAGCAACTTCAATGCCAATTAATTATTTTAAGGGGTAAAGGTCTATAATGTGAAAACAACTATGTAGATAAGCCTTCAAGAACTAATGGCATGAGTGTGATTAATGGTAATATGATATCATCAACATAAACTAACACAATTGTAATGAAAGAACTTTTGACAGTTGTGAACAAGGAATAGTCGTAATAAGGCTATTGAACCCTACAAGGCGAAGAACGGAAGAAAATTTCTCAAACCAATCCCATTAGTCTTGTTTGAGGCCATATAAGGACTTTTGAAAGTGGTATAACATGTGATCCCCTTGAGTGCAAACACCCAGTAGGGGTTCATGTAAACTTTTTCATAGAGGTTTCCATGTAAGAAGGCATTGTAGACATCAAGTTGATAGTTGTGAACAAGGAATAATCGCAATGAGGCTATTGAACCCTACAAGGCGAAGAATGGAAGAAAATTTCTCAAACCAATTCTGTAAGTCTTGTTTGAGGCCGTATAAGTACTTTGAAGGTGGCATACCATGTGATCCCCTTGAGTGCGAACACCTAGTAGGGGGTTCATGTAAACAACTTTATAGAGGTTTTCCATGTAAGAAGGCATTGTTGACATCGAGTTGATGCAAGGTCAAGTTTCTAATGGTGACAACCAAAACACACTTGACAATGACTAAATTGGAAATTGGAACAAAGGTTTCATGGTAGTTCGGCTCTTCAGTTTGAGTACGCTTTACCACTGGGTGCACCTTATGGCGTTTGATGGCTTGATATAGATTGGTTAAGGGATAAGAAAATATTTTAATATTTTATGTTGTTTTCTCTTTCCAAGTGGAATTAGGATTTATTTGCTTTTACAAGTTCAATTAAAATCTCTTTTAATAAATGCCCTTTTAGCTAAGAGATTCTTACCCTCTCCTGAAGTTGGCTCAGGTTCAATCTCCTTACAAAAATTAAAACAAAAACCCTATCCTTTGAATGAGCTCTAGCTTAAGAGTCATTTCCTCCTTTCATAAATTGGTGAAGGGTGAGTTCATGGGTTCAAACACACTAAGTGCTTGTATAACCTACCAATCAATAATTACTTTAAAAAACACTACCAATTAATAATTAAATAGCCCTAATCTGTGTCACATACTAGTAGATATCATCATGAGTAGGTGGGTATCACATACCAAAGATGAAACTGTATGTATTCTTCCTACCATCATGTTGAATCCCCCTTTCATATTGCCATGGTCTACCTAAGAGAAGATGACATGCATCCATAACTACCACATCACACCATGCATTATCCTTATATTTCATCCCAATAGAAAATGATATCAAGCAACGTTTAGATACAATTGCCTCGTTACCCTTTTTGAGCCAAGATAGTTTGTAAGGATTAGGGTGCTTCTCTGTTGCTAATCCCAATTTTTGAACAGCTTCTTTTGATACCACATTCTCACAGTTTCCAGAATCAATGACAAGTCTACATACCTTGCCCCCAATAGTACATGTATTTTGAAAGATATTGCTTTGGAGCCAATCCTTACCTTCAGATTTGCAAGGTGTGAAACATGCCCTTCTTGTAACTAACAAAGGGCCATCATCTCCTTGCACATACTCCTTTTCCTCTTCCTCTTCGGCATCATAAACAACTTCTTGCTCAAAGGTATTTAAATGATCATCAGTACATTCTTCACTCTTAATAAATAAACCCTTACCATACTGGCCACCCTTCTTGCAATCAGCCATTCTAGCTTCACCACACTTGAAACATGAAGGGGCAAAACTACTAGTTGTAGTGCGGTTGGGTTGTGGATTAGCTTGATTAGCTTGGTCTTTTCCTTGTGTAGATTGTGTAGTTGCATCATAAGGAGGAGCTACTGGGGGTAGTCAGCTGCCACCACTATTTGAAACCATATTAGTCCTCCTATTCAAAGTATCTTGAAATTGTTACCTCATGCCCCCAATATATCGTGAAACTAATTGATCTTCCAAATTTGCAAGGTCAGCTCTAGCTACAAGTTGATAAAACTCACGAGTATAATCTACAGATTGTGTACCTTGTCTAAGATTGTGTAGTTATTGATATAATGTACGCATATAATTATGAGGCAAGAATGCAGCATGCATATGTTTCAACAATTTTTCCCAAGTATTGATTTTAGATTTACCTTGGCAAATGCGGCCTTGCTTTAATTGTTGCCACTATGCAGCAGCACATCCTTTGAATTTGGTAGCCACCAAAGAAACTCTCTTGTCTTGCGGCACCTCCTTAAACTCCAAAATCTCTTCAACCACAGCAATCCAATCTAGGAATTCTTTAAGTTGTAGACAACCTTTAAACTCTGGAATATCTAATTTAAACCTAGATTCCCATCTACTTGAATTGTATGAAATTAAGGGTTTCTCCCTCCTCCCTCTATGTCCAGCAAACAGATTTTTCATCTCATCCTCAATATTATAGTCTATCTCATCAAACCCAATTTGAGAGAAGCTCGTCAACCCCAATGAAATCATATTATTTAATGTTTCAAGTTCAAGCTTTAGTAGATTGAAACTTTGTTCATCAATAGAGAACTCATCTACTACTGAACAAACCAATTGTACCAACGTATGATTGTAATCAATAAAATTAGTAACCTCTTGTGCTTGAACATAGAAAGTCTCATCAACAATGTGGGTTATGAGTTCACCTCGTATGTATATGACTTTATTTTCATCAAGATAATCATCATAAGTTGGTGGAGAATCCCAATCTACTACACAAATTCTGTCAATATATTCATCATCCTCTTTGATATTGCAATCTTCTTTCTCGATGTCAAGATCCTCCTCCTCCTCCTCCTCCTCCTTTCCCTCCTCCACATGTTTAACTCCTCTATTCATTGAAAGAATGCCTCTAATTGTGCATCGCGAGCAACCTCATCATGTTCATACACGTCATCTATGGCAACAGGTCTTCCCCCACGTGATCCTCTCCATGCCATGGTACTATGGTAGGAACCTAGCCTTGCTTTGATACTAACTGATGCAGCGTAGGCATGTAAAAGCAGAATCTGTAACACACAATTACTACAACTCTTCCATAAAACCTAAGTTCTACAAGAACATTAGGCTAGTAGGTAAAATAGAAAGGAAAACCTCTCTAACAAACTTTTATTAATCAACACATAACAATAATCCACCTCTCCATAAAAAGTATTTATAGGAATAGAATCTCTTACTCATCAACAATGTGGGTTATGAGCTCACCTCGTATGTATATGACTTTATTTTCATCAGGATAATCATTATAAATTGGTGGAGAATCCCAATCCATTGCACAAACTCTGTCAATGTATTAATCATCTTCTTCGATAGTGCATTCCTCCTCCTCGATGTCGAGATCCTCCTCCTTCTCCTCCTCCACATAACATGGATTTGGATGGCAATTTTGAGGTTGATTTCCAACGGCTAAGGCAGTGAGCTGCTTTGAAAGCGCATTAAACCATTCCTCTGTTCATTGAAAGAATGCCTCTAATTGCGCATCTCTTGCAACCTCATCGTGTTCATACACGTCATCTAAGGAAATAGGTCTTCCCCAACGAGATCCTCTATGTGCCATGGTAGGAACCTAACCTTGCTCTGATACTAGCTAATGCAGCGTAGTCGTGTAGAAGCAAAATTTGTAACACACAATTACTACAACTCTTCCACGAAACCTAAGTTCTACAAGAACATTAGGCTAGTAGGCAAAATAGAAGAGAAAACCTCTCTAACAAACTTTTATTAATCAACACATAACAATAATCCACCTCTCTATAAAGAGTATTTATAGGAATAGAATCTCTTACTCATCAACAATGTGGGTTATGGGCTCACCTTGTATGTATATGACTTTACTTTCATCAAGATAATCATCATAAATTGGTAGAGAATCCCAATCCACTGCACTAACTCTGTCAATGCATTCATTATCCTCTTCGATATTGCAGTCCTCCTCCTTGATGTCAAGATCCTCCTCCTCCTTCTCCTCCTCCAAATGACATGGATTTGGATGGCAATTTTGAGGTTGATTTCCAACGGCTAAGGTGGTGAGTTGCTTTGAAAGCGCATTAAACCACTCCTCTGTTCATTGAAAGAATGCCTCTAATTGTGCATCGTGTGCAACCTCATCGCGTTCATAGACGTCATCTATGGCAACAGGTCCTCCCCCACGTGATCCTCTCAATGCCATGGTAGGAACCTAGCCTTGCTCTGATACCAACTGATGCAACGTAGGCGTGTAGAAACAAAATCTGTAACACACAATTACTACAACTCTTCCATGAAACCTAAGTTCTACAAGAACATTAGGCTAGTAGGCAAAATAGTAGAGAAAACCTCTCTAACAAACTTTTATTAATCAACACATAACAATAATCCACCTCTTTATAAAGAGTATTTATAGGAATAGAATCTCTTACTCCTTTTAGATAAAGAAATAATAAACCTACTTCTACTTGAGAAAGGAAAAACAATTTAACTAGGAAAAGAAAAACAATTAAAATCCTAATTCAACTAGGAAAATGATTTTAATTGATCTTGTAAAAGCAAATAAATCGTAATTCCACTAAGAAAGAGAAAACAACATAAAATATTAAAATATTTTCTTCTCCCTTAACCAATTTGCATCATGGCTCCATTGGAATGATTTTTTTTTTTTTTTTTTTTTAATTTTACACTCCCACTTGAAGCTGATCGGTTTCTCTCTACGGTTGATGTTCTTGCTTGATATAAGTTTTAAGAAGACTGAAATCGGCTTATCTTGGAGTGAAACAAGCTCTTATGGTGGAAAAATAGTCGTAAGGAATGTGACATCAATACTAATGAAGACAATACATCTATTGAGATCGTAAACTCCATACCCAAATTGAGCAAAAGGATATCCAAGAAAAACCCCTTTGATAGTTATATGAGAGAATTTGTGTTTGTGAGATGACAAATTTTGACCATTACATAAACATCCAAAGACACAAAGGTGTGCATATGACCGTTTAGATTTAAGAAGTTCATGTGGAGATTTGCCTTAAAGAAGAGGAGTGGACAATCAACTGATTAAGTGAACAACAATAAAGACACAATCCCATCAAAATTTGAGTGGTAAGTGATCTTGGATGCGAAGGGCACAAGTTACCTTGAGGATGTGGCGAAGTTTACGTTTAGCAAACCCATTTTGTTGGGATATCTCAACGGAAGTATGTTGATAAATAATGTAATGTTCATTAATCAATGTGCGAGTTTGCTAACAATTTTTTTTTTTTTTTTTTGAAGTGTTTGCTAACAAATAAAAGTTTAAAACAATAAATCCGGGACTCACATGATATTGTTAAGTTGTATTTTATCTGAGAGAGTGACAATCCCAAAGATAGAAATAGATGAAAATTCCCAATTATGTAGACGTACATGTCTATCATTAGAAACAAAAAGAACAAGAGACAAGTAATTAACACAGGAAGACATAATAAAAGTGTCAATATCTATAACCTAAAGTGAAAAATTGGAATTCCTTGTGAGATTGGCAATGACTAGGTGAGGTTCATGTTGAGAAGACAGAGAAGTTATTGATATTGTTCCACTGTGAGCTAATGTGTCTCATTGTTAGATGCATTAATGGCATCTCTTGTGGTAGTGGCTACAATCGATTACTTTGGTGGGTAACCGTAGAGCTTGTTTGTAGCACTTTGCTTTAATGTGCCCTATTTTATAGCAGTGCTATATCAGTGATCACATTAAGGCCGATGCTTTTCCTTCTTGTCAATGATGAATGGCCTTATTTTTTTGAGTCACATCACATTCGGTTGTTGTAAGTGTTGCTAAATTAGGTTGGTGGTGGGTGAGTGACCCTGATTCTGAGTTTGATCACTTTTGGTTATTGCAAGCCTACAAAATTAGGTTGAGAAAGGCTAACAATATTTATTTTAAGGTTCAAAATTTTAAGGTTAAAAAATGATTCTACCAAAGGTTGAATCGTAATAATGTCATAAATAATAGAATATTAATAATAAAATAACATGCAAGTCGCACGTTGAAAAAATGAATATATATTTAAAAGTATTACAAGTCACATATGGAATAAGGTGCTATGATTCTTCCTCTATAAATAAGGAAGAAGTATTAATAAGAAGTGTGACAAGTCCCACATTGAAAAATAAATGAAGACTCTCTCTCTCTCTCTCTCTCTCTCTCTCTCTCTCTCTCTCTCTCTCTCTCTCTCTCTCTCTCTCTCTCTCTCTCTCTACACTTAGCACGATACTTCTAATACTATTTGAAATATTGAATGTATGGACTAATTTTTATTAGGCTGAGTATTTTTAAGTTCAAAAATGATTTACTACATTTATTCTTATAATAATAACAACAACAACAACAATAATAATAATAATAATAATACTCCTTCCGTCCCAATTTGTTTTTCCTATTTGAAAAGTCAAACTTTTTTAAGGAATATCATTTATTGTCTTGTCTGTCTTATAAAAATGTATAAGTTTACAAAACTACCCTTAAATAAATTTATCAGCTTTTTTCAAAAAGAGTTATTCTTAATGAGGCAACTAAAAACGTGCCCCTATAAGATTGATTTTTTTTTTAATATTAGTTAGTTTTCTTTTCAAATAGTTTTGAAAATAAAGTAGGGATATAATAGGAATATTAGTAAATTAATAACTTTTATTTTTAGAAGCAGGGCAATATTTTGGAACATCCCAAAATAGAATAAAGGACAAACAAAGTAAGACAGAGGGAGTATATTATGTGATGTATTTTCCTAGTTAATTAACCTGGTTTTAACTATGCTTTTTTTATTATATAATTGTTAAATTACACACGGCCCACTGCCCGCGGGGGGGGGGGGGGGGGGGGGACTAGGGGCCATGTCCCCACTTTTCAAAAATCCTCCCTATTATATTTTTGGATATAAATTTAAATTAAGGCCCCCTTAGATTTTTTACTTTACTAAACATATGTAATGTATTTATATAGTTGACTAATGCATTTTTGTTCCCTTTAATCACTCTTATATCATACATATTTCACTGAATCAAGTATATTTAATGTATACCATATGTAATTTAATAATTTTTTATTTTTATTCAATTAACTTGTATATTTTTAGACATGTCAAGACTTTTTTTTTTTTCCCATAAAGATATAGAGATTTGCTTGATATAAATATTTGTATTTACGTAAGAAAATATCATATATTAAATCAAAATTAAAAACATTCTTAACGTATAAGATATATATGTGTGTGCGCATGTTATTCTTTAGATTTAATATATATAAATATATATGTGTGTGTATATATATATATATATATATATATATATTAGCTTGGCCCCTTGAAAAACTTTTCTAGCTCTGCCACCAATTACATATGCACATAGATTCAATGAGTCATGACCGAAAAGAGGAGAATTAAACTATTGGTTTCCAGTAGAATCTAAATGCCAACTAGTAATATATTCTTTACCACGCACCTTGATCTAATGAAACATTTTCGACAATGGCAATCCTATCTGGCTTCACCACCTCAACCTGTGTTCTTTAGATTTCCTTATTATTCTATGCCACTTTTCTCTTTTGATAAGTTATTATTCTGTGCCCTTAACTTGATATAAACCACCCTCTCATGTTTCTAAGGTACTAAACAGCTTTTTTTTTGGTTTAAAAGGTACTAAACAGCTGAACCCTAATGTCTTCAACAAAACAGTTTTTTTCCATTATGAGTTTATGAAAGTCATAAACTTGGGGGAGAGAGAGAGAGAGAGAGGGTTTAGATTAGTTTCATAAATGTAACAAAAGACAAGTGTACAGTAGGCCTAGGCCTGTAGGGGAAATTATGTGGCAAATAAGATCGGAGACACGACAAACGAAACACAACAAACGAGAACCAGGACAACCGTCTGCAGATACGGACTGAGAAGAAAATGACTAATAATGGCGTATCCTAATCCCATGGAGATGGATGTCCACCCACAGCTGTACTACTGTCGTACTTAATTAACAAATGAGCGCTTATTACCGCTTAAACTAGACCATGTTAGGGACATATAAAATAGCACAATTTGTGCTACAGCTCTTTCATTTAACGTGGTGTGAGTAATGAAAATGTGATTCCAATATTACTCTTTAAACTGTGTAAACAAGGATTGTAACCCAACTAATGGACCCTTCATAATATTTTTAAACTAAAAATAACGCACTTAGCAAAAAAAAAAATTATTAAACAAACCATTCAGCAAAAAATAATAATAATAATAATAATAATAATAATGGCAATAAATAAATAATATTGTTTTAGAAGCGCAATAAATAGATAATTAAACTAACAATTCAGCTAATATAATAATAATAATAATAATAAATAAACTAATGGTGGCGGCAGTTTCGGAGAGATCTTTTGTTTCCTTTTGAGGATTTTTGGAAAGATGTTATGAATGAATATAATATTATATGCACTTAAACGGATTCTAAAATTCTAACTTTCTATAATAAAAAAAAAATGTTAACAAATGGCCGGATTAAAAACTATTTTTAGAAATATTTTTTTTTACGAATAAGTGATAAAGTAATTAATTTTTTTTTGACAGAATAACTCCCAAACTAATTAATATTAATTAGCTAAATGAAATGCAAAAAAAAAAAAAAAAAGGTTAGTGTAACTAGTATTTTTTTTTTTTTTTTTTACTACCGCACTTTTAAAGTATATAAATTAAGTTCTTGTGGGGGGAACAAGGATCGGAAGTTAAGTTTTCGGTATCTTATATATATAAAAATAAAAAAAAAAGTTTTTTTTTTTTTTTCATATAGGATTAGAAATACTTATTTATAAAATAAAAAAAATAAAAAAAAAAGAAGAAGAAGAAGAATAAGGGTTTGAATTTCGTCTACTTCAACATGAGTGCAATTTTAAACACAAAGCATTAACAGTATGGACCGTAAATTCATCCTAAAAAAGAGTATCATAGTGAATGGAAATGGATTTGAGAAATGAGAACAAGAAGAAAAAAAAAAAAAAAAAAGAATAAAGAAAAACTCTTGCCTGTTGCCACTAGAGAATTCGTAGAGCTTGCCGCGGCAGGAGAAGACGCAGAGCGCAATCTCGACGTCGCAGAGAACAGAGAGCTCTCGAGTCTTCTTGATTAACCCACTTCGCCTCTTCGAGAAAGTCACTTGTCGACTGCTCTTGTCCTCAATTCGCTTCAGAACCACCTTCTTCCGCCCCATTCTCGATTTCTCTTGCTACTTAATCAATTTCAAGCTGCTCTAAGTAACTATACTCACCCACTTAACTATTATATATTCCCCTTTGTTTTTTCTTTTCTTTTATTTTCTCTTTGCCTTTTTTTTTTTTTTCCCTACTTTGTCTCTTTGTCTTTTTCTCTGTTATCAGAGAGAGAGAGATGTAGAAAGAAGAAAGAGAGAAATAAAAAAGAAAAGTAGTGAAAGTCGGTCAATCTGTGGTGTAATTGAAACGATTCTCTGTCTGACTGACCCGTGTCTATTGCGGCTGTTATTCCACGGATTCTAGCTTTATCTTTTTTCTTAGAATAGTAAATCCTCCTTTTTCTTTTTTTGGGTTGGTTTGGTACTGTGCTAGCAGATAAAGCATGGTCTTGATAAACTTAACATAAAAAGAAAATATCATAAACCAAAAAGGAAACTTGGTGGAGTGGAGGAGTTGAAGTGAACAGAGGAGCCAGATATTTTTTACATTGAGTGGGTGCAAACTTTCTTTATCTCACGGGATTTAGTGGTCGGGGTTCTGGTACGGCCTAAAATAATAACTCGTGGGTTGGAGTACAATATGCTCTCTTTGGGGGGGGGGGGGGGGGGGGGGGGGGGGGGAGGGGGGGGGACGGGGGGAAACAAGACTTCTTAAGTACAATCATTTACACAGTTTATAATTTCTTGTGCCCAATAGCTAATAGGTCTACAGGAGCATTAGCATAGGAATTTTTTTTTTTTTTTAAATGGATAGTTTAATAGTGATGATGAACGAAAATTAGTAGGTTGTAATATTTCGGACTATGACGATGACTGTAAGTCTTAAAAAGAAAGAAAGAATTTGTAAGTTCGTTTAGACCCCTGTACCCAAATTAACCTAGAGAATTAGCCAAGTTATTAACTTAGGTAATTTAATTAAAACTAGGTTAACACAATTAAGCAAAAATAACAAAGCAGCGGAAAATAAACAACACAAAGATCTGATGATCCAGGAAACCACACCGGTAAAAACCTGGGGAGGATTTGACCTAGCTATCCTCAAGGTAAACTGAATCCACTATGAAAGAATTGAAGTTTACACAATAGACTTAGACCACTAACATCTTATTGCTACCCGAGTGTAGGAAACTTACTACCATGACCCCATGATAGCTCCGAGATCCACGGACTCCTTCTTTCCGGAATTCTTCAACAAATCCACAAGCGCACCTGCTTGTATATCTTTGTGTTCTCTTGATTCTGCAACTGTAACGATCTACACAACTCTTGACATAAATCTCAAGTTTGTAAACCCTAAGTGTATGTGAAGGTAAACACCTCTAGATCTCACAGAGAGATTCACAAACACAGCAAAACAGAACTATAAAAACGTGGCTAGGGTTTTCCCTTTTATACTTAGGACAAAACATAAAACCCTATACATTAAAACGGGCTTGGGCTGAGTTGGAATTTTCTGCAGAAAAACGTTCTGCACGATTTTCGATCGATCGAGTCTAATTTTCGATCGATCGAGTCATACAGAAAGTAAACAGTACTTCTGCATAAAAACTCGATTCCAACTTTACAATAAGACCCATACTTTGAGCAAGTCTAACACACGACTAAACATTGTTTTGATCATGGTTTGCCAACATACAAATTGAAGTTCTAAATACATTAGTTCCTAATTTTTAGAACCTAACAAACTCCCCCTTTGGCAATCCGTGACAAAACACAGACTTAACAAAAAGTTCAAAGTTACAAATTGAAATAGCCCATTACAATAAAATAGCCACTCAACAATTCAACCTAAACTACTATCTAACAGTTGCAAAGTAGACAGCAGCTCGACTGAAAGCAACCTGTATATTCCTGTAACACTTAACAAACACATAAACGCATGTGTGTAAAGGAAAAACAGTAAAACAACAAATATGCAAACTAACTCTCCCCCTAAGTTAGATACACCAAAATAATTTCAACTCCCCCTAAACAGAACAATCATGTTTCTTCCACACATATTCCACATTCAACTCCCCCTTTTTGTCACGTATTGACAAATATAACTCAAACAAAGAGTAACAACTCAACAGAGAACAAGGGGAAATAGAGAATTAAGGAAACACAAACAAAACAACTCTATAAAAAATAGAGACAACTCCCCCTATGAACAACAAAAGTTAAAAAAAAACTTTTCTCCCCCTATAAAAAATAGGAAAAAAAACAAGTTTTGGGAAAAACAGTTTTGGGGAATATTTAGGAGGTGGGGATAAATAAAAACACACAAACCTAAAAAAAATTTAGTTGAGGATACACATGAAGAAAAATATTCTCTCTTTTAATAAATGCAAACTTGACACTATGTGACCCATAAATAGTTGCATGAGTAGAGAAAATATTTGCACATTGATTATCCTTCATATCTCGTAAGAAAAATATTTTTTGCAATTCACACATAAAGAAAAATAGCATATACTAAAATGTACAAAGGACTCAAAAATTAATCAATCAATTTTTAATTCAAGTTGAGTACCCAATTTAGCAAAGTGTATGCATGTTATGTGTGAAAACAATGGGAGATATGACTGCAAAACTGCAAGATGGATACAAAAACAATGCAAGTCATGTGAATCCTAAACATAAATGATGCATGAAAAAATTTTGGTCAAAAACTCTAAAAAACTGAAAATTTTTCAGTTTCGATTGATTGAGTATCGATCGAATACCAATCGAGTCAGACAGAATCAAACCAAAAATTTTAATCGCAATTTCGATTGGTCGAGAGACAGATTCGATCGGTTGAAATTCTGGAAAACTCAAATTTTTGAAAAACAGAGCAATTTAATGCAGAAACTCCTCAAAGCATAGTATTTCATGAATGAAATGCATGAGTATGAGACTAAATGTTTTTCAAAAACACATGAATACAGCCCAGATCTTCCAAAATTAAGATTTTCAATCCATTTGTCCTTAAAACTCAAATTTTGCATCAAAATCAAGGAACATATAATCTTGGATGGCCACAACAAAATCACACACAATAACATGTACAAAGTTTAGCAAAGAGTAACCTTGTGTAGTGTGTGCAACTAGCAAAAGCTTGAGATGCATGTGAGGTGATATGTGAATATTAATCAATCACAAAGTCTACAAAATTCATCACATAAATTTGAAAGAGACTATCACCTAAAGAGTTACATCATATAACTCTCACATCTCCTAGAATAGAAGCTTGCAATCATGTAAGTTTCTTGATTTGCCTCATTATTCAATTTAATTGATTAGAAACTTAATAAAAGCCGGGATAATGTACACACCAATTTTATGAATTATGTGAAATTATTATAGCCCAATAATGTACACACCAATTTTAATAGAGGCTACACCTTATGTTCTTTTTGTGCATGTGCTACACTTTCTCGAGCACAAAATCTTATAATATGCACTAAGATGTTCATGATTGGCTAGTAAACAGTGGTGAGATGGTTATTTATGCCATTCTCAATAAGTTCAAGTCCAACAATCAAAGGCATGTGACTTCAAGATCAAGACAAAGTGATCAAAAACTATAAACATCTTCCCACACAACATGCACTACAAAGACTTCAGCTAGTAAAGTGCAATAAATAAGCTCATCTAAGCTAAACAAAGTATATAAACATGTTATGTAAAAATAATATGGCCAACCTTGATTTCAAATCCAAGAAAAATTAATGCAAAACACAAAAGTATTTTTGGTTTAAAAAAATTTATGACCAAAAACAAAAAGCACACATTATGCTAAATGAACAATGTAAATGCAATGCATGACAGTGCTTAATTAAGCTATAGAGGGTACACAAACAAGAAATATCAATTTCTTAATTAACCCATGAGTACATGTACAAACTAGTACATACTCAAATAAAATCAAAAATAGCTTAGCACTTATAGAACACATACTTTTTATGTTTCTCCACAATATCAAGCATGTTCTACATCAAGAGAGATATCATAATTCATGTAATCCTCAAGAAAAAAATAAAGCAAGACACAAAATAAAATATTTTTGTCTTTTTGAAATTTTTCAATGTTTTTGGATTTTTTTTTTTAAACAACCAAAAAAAAAACAACCAAAAACAGAAACAAAACATGTCCACAAATAATTGAAAGAATTAAATCAGGGACAAGTCAACAACACTCACCTTAGAGAATCTTTTCTCACCCATATAGCACGAGTCTTCGGCTTTGTAGGTGAAAATCCATGTGAAGCAGAGTGTGTTTGAGGGATTACACCAATCTTCTGAGATAGACTAAAATCCTGCAAATTCCTTTCACAAGCCAACAAGCTTAAATTTTTCAAAAGCATATGAAACAATTTATATGGACTTATAGCAGGAGAAATATTATCACATGTCCTAGACTGAAACACAGAATGCTTAAATTTCAATTTATGACAATTAGGACGAATGTGACCTGAGACACCACAAAAGTGACAAACGGGAACAAATTTAGGAACATCAGTATTCCTAACAGCAAATCTAGTCTCAGATTTTGGTTTTTGCCTCAACAAAGAACAGTTTGGTCTAATATGACCAACAACACCACAAAGGTGACAGGTAGGCACAAAAACAGATTTATTATGCTCTCTAACAGTAGGTTTAGACATAGGTTTAGAAACTCCAGCGTCTCTATCAGAACTTTTACCTTTGTCTAACCTAGCAAAATAAGTCTTTTCTTTATTATTCCTCTTGAAAGGAGGGATATAAACTTTTTCAGCTTTAGGTTTAAGAGAAACAGAAACACTTCTGTTATCAGCAGCAAGCTTGGTACTAGTCAAATTTTCAATTTTAGCTTTAGACTCAACTAAATCTTGTTCCAAGCTTTTCATCTTCTCATCTTGAGAGGAAATTTGATTTCTCAAAAATTCATTCTTCTTATTAGATTCATCTAATCTAACAAGCAATTCCTCTTTTTCAAGATTAGCCAATTTTAACTCTTCCTTAAATTTTTTAGCAATTCTCATAGTTTTCAATAATTCTTTACGAAGAGTTTCACAGGCATCAAAAAGATCAACAGAAACAACAGTGTCCTTTTTATTCAGATCATCACAATCAAAAACAGTAAGACACTTAAAATTATCCATGATAACAGGGATCAAGGATCAACTCTTAGATCAAAGGATCTACAACAGAAGAGCTAACCGCTCTGATACCACTTGTCAGTTCGTTTAGACCCTTGTACCCAAACAAATTAACCTAGAGAATTAGCCAAGTTATTAACTTAGGTAATTTAATTAAAACTAGGTTAACACAATTAAGCAAAAATAACAAAGCAGCGGAAAATAAACAACACAAAGATCTGATGACCTAGGAAACCACACCGGTAAAAACCTGGGGAGGATTTGACCTAGCTATCCTCAAGGTAAACTGAATCCACTATGAAAGAATTGAAGTTTACACAATAGACTTAGACCACTAACATCTTATTGCTACCCGAGTGTAGGAAACTTACTACCATGACCCCATGATAGCTCCGAGATCCACAGACTCCTTTCCGGAATTCTTCAACAAATCCACAAGCGCACCTGCTTGTATATCTTTGTGTTCTCTTGATTCTGCAACTGTAACGATCTACACAACTCTTGACATAAATCTCAAGTTTGTAAACCCTAAGTGTATGTGAAGGTAAACACCTCTAGATCTCACAGAGAGATTCACAAACACAGCAAAACAGAACTATAAAAACGTGGCTAGGGTTTTCCCTTTTATACTTAGGACAAAACATAAAACCCTATACATTAAAACGGGCTTGGGCTGAGTTGGAATTTTCTGCAGAAAAACGTTCTGCACGATTTTCGATCGATCGAGTCTAATTTTCGATCGATCGAGTCATACAGAAAGTGAACAGTACTTCTGCATAAAAACTCGATTCCAACTTTACAATAAGACCCATACTTTGAGCAAGTCTAACACACGACTAAACATTGTTTTGATCATGGTTTGCCAACATACAAATTAAAGTTCTAAATACATTAGTTCCTAATCTTTAGAACCTAACAGAATTGTCAAAGATGACCAATGTAACCTAATCAAGAACCCTCTAACGGTTAAGTCAGTTTTCTCTCTAAGACACAAGGATAAAAAATAGTGAATGGTTAGAACTTACCTTGAGTGAATGGAATTTGTTCCTTTTATAGAAAGTTAGTAATGGGTCTACTTGTTTGGATCCACTATCATCATGGATGATATGGGTGGTTAATGGAGAAAATGGGGTATATAGAGCGAAGTCTGAGGAGTCTCTTCCACGTAATAAGAGCAATGTGTCGTGGTATGATTATGTGGAACTTTTTGGAGAATTATTTGTAGGATTTATCAAGTGTAATTCAATCGTCTATGTATACATATATATATTCGTCCATGTATTTAATCGTCCATAAAGGAATTCTAGATTGGACTATTTTGTTGTTAAAGGACGAGTGTTGTTCACTCATTCTTAGATTGCTTTCTTTGGACGTGATTTGGTCATGGACGACTAAACCTCTAATCCCCATCAGTTGCCCCCTCGTCCTTGTGTTGTCAGTCATTGTTGCTTCGATTTGTGGCGATTTGATTGATTTTTTTATTGATTTGATTTTTTTTTTAGACCTTGTCCCTGATGTTGACATGTGGTGCAATCTCGAGGTTCGTTCATAATGTTGTTTTTTTCTTCGAGAGAAATACCACGTGGCTCCATTTGGTTGGTTGCATTGTTTCAATGACTAGGTTTGTCGCCTATAAATAGTGAAATTCCTCTTCTACCCTCTCACATTTCCTATATTTTCTCCTTTGACCTTTGTCATCCAGCGCCTCATCTAGAAGTTTCCGTCTTTAGTTATCCTCGTTTAGAGCCAGGTATCCTCTTTTTCTTGTCTATAGGCTTTTCTTCAGTTTTTCAAAATGTCTGAAATCATAGTGTCTTCGTTTAGCAATAGTGATGATAGGGAGATAGATGAGTACCATGATAGTAACCCTAGTTGTAGTAGCACTGATAGTAGTAGCAATAGTAGTAGTGGGGAAAACACCACGGACGAGTAGTATACGTCTGGGGTTCCTTGAGTTCCTTTGGATGTTTTCCAAGAGGAGATGAGGACAAGGATGGCTTCTGGGTCACTTATTGGCACATCCACCAATGCCCCTTTGCTCCTTCAAGTGAAGAGGAGACTTTGTATAGTTGTGCAATAGGCATTCTTTCTAAAATTGACAAGAAAAAACTTACTTCCCTTAGGAGTTGGTACCAGATCCCAGACGACCTTAATTCTCGATTGGCCGTCTGTGGTGAATGGTGTAGTCACCCTCGTTTTGGGGTAAATATCTATGAGGCTTACCTTCTAGGAGGACTTAGATTGCCTCTTAATGCTTTTGCCAGAGAAATTCTCTCTAGGTTAGGTTTAGGGATTAACCAATTTAATCCAAATGCATGGAGGCTTATTGTCTCTATGCAAGTTTTATGGAGGGAAGCATTTGATGGGAACCGTCCTCTTACTGTTTATGAGTTCTAATACTGTTACAAGCCCTCTGAAATTAGTCAATCCCTAGGTTTTTATTATTTCTTAGCTAGGGGTTCAAACTATAGATTGGTGAAGTCCCTCCCTACATCTAATAGGAAGTAGAAGACGGAGTTCTTCTTCGTCTCCAAGTTTTGGGTAGGAAACCCTGTTGAGGTAGGCAGGGATCCATTTCCTCCCTATACTGGTGAGATGGGGAATCCTTGCCCAGAGAGTGTGTCCCTTTTTCACTACTTATTTCATTTCTTTTGTTGTACTCGTTTAACCTTTTCTTTTCTTTTCTTTTTAAATAGTTGTAAGATGACTTATTTGTCCAAATTCCATCTAGAGAGCGTCCAACGAGCTCGTTCTTTCGCGGATAGGGCATTTCACTGCTTAATGAAACTTCGCCGTCTTGCAAGTTGGGGACTTGGCCTTGAACCTACTAAAGAAGCGCTTGCCCACGAGCTTACCAATCGAAGACGTGAGTTTTCTCCTTAACATTTTTATTACTTGTTTCGTCCAAACTCTAACATTTTTCTTCTTTGTAGGAATGGAAACCATGAAAGAAAATAAGGGGAAGGGATTGGCAGACGAGGAAACTACGTAAGAAGGGACTCATTCCCAACCTTGTCCAGCAGTAGGGGATAAAAGGAAGACTCTGTCTAAGATAGTTGACATGGGGAGTCTTCCAAGCCGTCGAGGCCATAAAAAGGCAAAGCATAAGTTGTCCAAATCTAGGGTCGTCAAACCTGGCTCAGTCGTCCCTCTTGCCCCTACTAAGCAGCCGTCTGTACAGATTTTTGACTTAGACTTGTCTAACACTCTTGAAACTAACTCGTCTAAACCTCTCAAAAGTGCTTCTATGAATCTTCTTGAGAACGAAGATCTTGCCTGGGAAAGGTACCAACAAGCTGTGACTTAAGAGGACGTTATTGTATGTTATGACATGTCTATGAAGGAATTTGAACATTCCACAATTCACGATCTCTTCAAGGTATTTTCTTTGCCTTGAAACATCCATAAATTAATATATTCGTGTACTTATCTTACATCCAATTCTTCTTATACAGGCTATGTCAAAGTTTATGGCAGCGTCCAAACAAGCCTATGAGTTGGACCATGAAAGGGTTAGACTGGAGGCATAGATTCGTGAAATGCAGACGGAGTCCAGTCGTTAGGCTGAAGTGAGGGTCAAACTTGAGGAAGAGGTGAAGAAGTTAAAGAACCTCATCGAAGAGCTTAAAGCAGACGCTATTGAAAAGGACACTTGTCTTGATCATTTACAAAAAATAAGTGACGAGCTCTGTACCCTTCTTGGAAAGGCCAAAGGAGCAGCTATCAAAGAGTTCAAAGTGTCTAGCGAGTACATTGATCTCTTGGACAAGAACTATGCTGCGGGATTTGAAGATTTCCGAATAGATGCGCTTGAGCTTTTCCTTGAGATTAACTTCAACCCTATTGAGTTCCATGTTGCTGCTGAGAGCTCTCTTCTCTAGACAAGCTCTGAAGACATTAATGTTGAAGACGATGCTTCTACTCAGCCTACTAATGACGACCCAAAATCTGGTGGTGATGCCCCCAGTGGTTTATCCCCTTGAAATGATTTCCATTTTATCTATTTCCTGGCTTTTTGTTTTGTGTTGTTTTGTTATTTTTTTTAGAAAGGGTCTGTTGTTATGGACCACTTTAAGTTTATCTAAGTACATTTGGCTTGTTCATGTTTAAAGACGAGTCTTGATACAATTTCCTTGTTTAGGCTTAACTTTCTTAAGGGTTTTTGGACAATAGTCGTCTATCCTTTATATTTATGAATGCACTTTTATCCGTATTGCCAAATTTAATTCCAAGTCTTTCTCGTCCATGTTTAGGACTTGATTTTGGAATATATGTATATTTTCCTTGTCCTTAGACTTATTCTTGGAACTTTGTTTGGTTATTCTTTTTATCTATAGATTGGATTATTTGGCAGGTTGGACATGTTGCCTATAAAAAGTATCACATGCATGCTTTTCTTCGTCTTTAATTTTTTTGGACGAGTGTACTAGGAGGTTTGTTCCTTCCCTTTGCACTTATCATTATTGCCTTAGATTTTATGGCAATTTTCCTTTTCCTCATTTAAGGATGGCTCATGACAATATATTTCCCAGAGATTTTAAACGTTTTTAATTTAATATGGACATTAATTTCACAATACACTTAAATTAGAGAATTCAAGCAACTTTATATACAATAATTGTACATAACATCGTCCATAAACATCAGAAAACTTAGTACATAGTAGTCCAAAGACATCGTCTATGCTAGTACTTAGTCATTTTTTGTACTTAGTCATTTTTTAGGGAATTCAAATTACTTTATATATAAGGACTTTGTTCATGACATCGTCCACAGCACACGCTAGTAGCTAATGCTTTTTAGGGAATTCAAATGCTAGAAAACATAAGGTACCGTTGAAAAACATAAGTGCTAAAAGATAACATAGATAAACTACTAGAAATCACTAGCAATCTTTAGACTTGTCCATGCTGACCTTCTTGATGAGTCTTTTTTACTGGTAGTACTTCCTCAAGTGCTCCACATTCCACGAGTGCTCCAGCTACTGATGGGGATCAAAGGTTAAGTCGTCCTTGGATGTCGTCCATGACCAAATCATGTCCAAAGGAAGCAATCTAAGAATGAGTGAACAACACTCGTCCTTTAACAACGAAATGGTCCAGTCTAGAATTCCTTTATGGATGATTAAATACATGGACGAGTATATGTGTATACATAGACGATTGAATTACACTTGATAAATTTACAGATAATTCTCCAAAAAGCTCCACATAATCATACCACGACACATTGCTTTTACTACGTGGAGGAGACTTCTCAAACTTGGCTCCATATACCCCATTTTCTCTGTTAACCGCCCATATCATCCATGATGATAGTGGATCCAAACAAGTAGACTCACTACTAACTCTTTATAAAAGGAGCAAATTCCATTCACCTAAGGTTAGTTTTAACCATTCACTATTTTCCATCCTTGTGTCCTAGCGAGAAAACTGACTTAACCGTCGGAGGGTTCTTTGCCGGGTTACATCGGTCACCTTTGATAGTTCTTTTTTTTCTTTTCAGGACTTACAGCCATCATCATAGCTTGAAGTATTACATCCTACTGATTTTCGTGCATCATCAGTTAGCACCGTTTGTGAGAATAAGAGTGCTAAAGGAAAAAGTTTCTAAGTGTTAACTTATTTGCTTTTTCCAAGACAAAAAGGTTGGATGGTTCGGACTAGGTCAATGGCCACTAGTCCAGGACACCAAGAGAGTGGAAATGCCTCCAGTCACCCAAATCGTGCGCCACCACCCCCCATAACCGTCCAACAACAGTTACAGTTCATGGCAGCAGCAGTGGAAAAAATGACATAGCAGAACCATAAGTTAACTAGAGAAGTTAATAGATAACATCATCAAATAGTATTTATATTAATTTAAGAAAAAATTGTCTATTTTAACATAAGAATGTACTTATTTTATTATACACAATTATTTTCAAAATACCATGTATCAAATTATCTAATTTACTCTACATTTTATTAAAAATATTATTTGTTTATCAAGTTTCTCTCTCTCTCTCTCTCTCTCTCTCTCTCTCTCTCCGACGCTCTCACTGCCTCTCTCTTTGGTTGATTTCTGTGGAGCGATGTGGGTTGATTTTGGGCTTCAATCGAGTTTTGGTTGTGATTTCAATCAAGTTGTGGCGATGAGTTTGCACGGTGATGATATTGATTGGAAATTTGCTGGTGGGTTGTTGATTTATTTGGATTTTTATTGGTAAATCTACAGTGGATAACTTGGTTTTGCTATTATGCTTGCAGTGGTGGGTCTTGGGGTGGTACTGGGTTTTTGGTGGTTGTTGGTTGCATTAGAATACAAAGAGGAAGGGAGAGAAAGAGATCAAGAGGAAGGGAGAGAAACAAATAAAAAAATGAATAGTGTGGGTGTGGTGTGAAAAATAAGAGATGGGGTGTAGGGTGAGTTTTGAATTGAAATGGTGTGTTAAAATAGATAAAGTAGTTTTTGGAGATGCTAAAAGTTAATTTTTTTATAGACCTAGATGTGAGTTCTAATACTGTAGCAAAGTTCTATTTAATTTCTTAACTTTTGAAACTCAGAAGTAGCTAGTATTTTTGTTTTGGCACCTCCAATACTAATGCCTAAAGAGCATTAACATCCAAGTTTGTAAAACTCCCAAAATGTTATATTAGCATTCAAAACCATAATTATCAAATCGTGGAGGCACAAAAAAATGACTAAATAAACTAAATGTGCAACGGAAATTAAATTGACAAGGTGATTTGCTGACAAATAGGGAAAACCTTTCACAAGGCAAAATCTCCCACCAGGTGATTTTCAGGTCATCACTCTCAAGAATCCACTAATCAAAAACATGCGATTACAAGTATAAGGAATCTTACCACTACCAGGCCTATCCCAAATACAAACCTACAGTTGAACCTTTGCTCCTATCCCCAATCGCACTTGATTTTGTAAAAGACTTCTTCCTTTGCACAGATCCAAGTACTCATGACTAACTCAATGCAAATTCAGCTTTTTACACGAATCCCTATACATGACTAACTCAACAACAACCCTTTGATTGTTGTAGTTGATTTAAAAATAACTTCACATAGAAACACCAATAAGATCTTCAATGGTTGGTGTTAGAAACTTTGCCTGGTTACAGAACCCAAAGGCGTATAAGAAACACAGAAATATCTCTTTCTTCTGTAGGAGGAGGCTAGGGTTTCAAATAGAAAACCTTATAAAGCTTTCCAGGGTTTGGGTTTTCTTTCTCCACCCTCCTTATTTTAATAGGAGCTTAATGGGCCTTTCAAATGGGCTTTCCTATTCCTATTAGGTATACACATACCTTTAAACAAATAGCCAATAGGATTAAAACGTTGAATGCTATATTCTGAAATCCCGCAGCTCGATAGATCGAGAGGTATCAAGACAGGTATCGAGCTTCATTAAATCTCAATAGATCGATAGGTATATCGGGTCTTGCAGATTTAGCTTTTCATGAGTAATCTTCATGTCTTCAATGAAACCACTTGTTTTGTCTTATGAAAAAACTTCTTGATATCCTAAACACATCTTAGATCTACCCAATTACAAGTAAAATGCATTTTGTCAAAAGATATGCCAATACATAAAAAATATGACCCTAACAATCTCCCCCTTTGGCAATCCATGACAAAACCGCAAAAACAATTATGAGAGAACATTAACTTAACAATCTCCCCAGTTAATTTACACAGAAAACACAAAAGCCTAGTCTAAAAGATTTAAACCTTGGAAGTTGATGCAAGAAGAAAGCTCAGAATCTTGACTTTGATTTAACCTATCTTTCCTGAAAGGTGCCAAACAGGACGCATCAAGGTATCATGTGGAAAACATTGACAAGTTAAATAAATAAGCTCAAGAAAACTTTTATTCACAATACTAGCAGAATAAACAAGAGGAATATCTCAATGGTAGCATGTGAACCAAAGCACAAAGATACACATCTCAAAACATATCAATATCAAAGTGTATCAAACTAACTCTCCCCCTAAGTTATTTACACAAATATATATATATATATATATATATATATATTTTCCCTTTAACATGAAGTTCTCCCCCTAAATCTATTACTCCCCTGAGGAACAACATTCAAATCTCAAATTTCTCCCCTTTTTGACACAATTCTCAAAGGGCATAGAAAGCCAAAAAACTTGACCATAGACAACAAAAAACTAACACAGAGGGAACAAGGAGAGCAAGAAACCATAGACTAATATGAAAAACATGAAAACAAGATGCTATGGACACAAAAGGGACAACGAAAATGCAAAATATGAATCACACATGAAATGCATGCAAGAGGAGCTTGATCTATTGAGAGGTATCGAGGGTCATGTTGAGAAGACTTCGATAGAGCGACACAAGTATCGAGCAAACAGAAATATGAGAAAATAAGCTCGATGTATCAAGGTGGTGTCGAGATGCATAAAACGTGAACTTTTCAAAGAGGAAAAAGCATGGAGTGTATGCAAACATGAAATAATCAAAATCATGAACCAAGCCGTATTAAAACGAGTTAAACATGTGAATGAAAAACTCAAAGTTTCAAAATAATTTAAAAGAGAAAACACAAATTTTTGTATTAAAAAAAAAAAACTCATACTAGTACAAGAGTAACATTAAATGGCCAAATCACATTGTATCAAGAGTAGCAAAGAATTGCGTGTTGTATGTGAAACTTTTGCAAGTAAGCATAAGTGTCTCATCATGCAAAAATAATGATACAAGAGAATCATAAAAAATCACACATAATCATAACCATTTGATGGAGACTATTGCTTTTAGGGTACATCTTATAACTTCCACATCTCCTAGAAACACGCTTGCAATCATATTTAAAAGTATTTTGATTCTTTTTGTTTTTTCTTTTTCTTTTAGGCACAATGAAGTATATCATGCATGAGTACATAAGAGAGAGAAAAGAAATACCCTTTGTTTTTTTTTTTTAAACAAACACCATTTTTCTTACAGTGCAAGTAATACACCTTACCGAGCACGGCTTTTATAAATTGCACATAGGTGTTAATGATTGACGAGTTTTAGTGGTGAGAGGAAAATTTATTGGCTTCGTTTGATTTTGAAATCGATTCATCTTTTTCAAGCTTGATCTTCTAAAATTTAGTTTTTAATTTTGTAGAACTTTTAAGAGATTTCATACAAAATTTATAAAGCTTATAATAAGCATCTTGAATATCATCATCATCATTGTTCAACACAAGATCATGCAACTCAAAACAATCAACAGTTTTCATGACAACAGGGGTCAATGGATCACACATCAAAGATTAAAAACCTAATCAAAGTGTGCCCGCTCTGATATCACTTGTTGTATTATATAAACATTGATGTAGGTGCTCTATTATATTATTACACAAGTACCACCCCCCTTTTGATATAAAAAAAAAAATTCATTTTGGTGCTTTTTTAGTATATATATTCAGAATTCAACTTAAAAAATTAGGCCTTATTTGGTTTACGCATCACTCATATCTCACTTCTCATATCTCAAATCTCATAACTCAAAACTCATTTTCATATCTTATATTTTATTCTCTACTTTTCTCATAACTCACTCAAATATGTGTGGCTCGAATATTTGCTTTAGTTTTCAGCTTAAAAAGTCAAGTTTAACTCAAAAAGGTGGAACCCACAAGTTTGTTTTTTTCAGAACGGTAACAGTACTCTTCTTGTTGCCTTTACCCGCGTGATATTTTCTCTCTGCCGCTCTTTCATTTTTCTCTCTAAAAATTCATGCAAAGAGAATGGGGCATTAGCTAAAAAGAAAGGAATGTAGATCAAACACAAGTAGATCATTCCTTCTACAAATTCATGTTCCACTATATAGTTAGTTCATATACACACGCACATCACAAGGCTACAGTTTTTTCTAATACCAATTTTGAAACAAACCCAAAACCCTAAACAAAAATCTTTTATTTTGAAACACCAAATCCAAATCCAAATTCTATTTTTCAAACCCTCAAACCTAAATAAACCAAATCTCCAAACCCATAAACAATTACAAAGGAAGAAACTTTTAGCTTAAAGAAAAAAGAGAAAATTGAACAAATAAATAGAAAGAAAATAAAATAGAAAGTGAGTTTCAAAAAGAGGGTGGAGCTTGAAGCTTAAACCATGGTGGTTCAGTTTAGAGAGAAAAGCCAAAGGTGAGAGGGCAAGGCCCACTTGGACTGAGCTTGAAGTTTCAACCATAGTGGTTTGATTAAGAGAGAAAAGCTGACGGTGAGAGAGCAAGACCCACTCGGGCTGAGTTTGAACCGAGGGACTCGTGATAGAGAAGGACTTGAGAGTGAGATCCATCTCATGTTAGCTCATGGTGATGGCATGTGATGCTCGTGTTGCAGTGACTTCTGGTTTATGGAGGTTCGGTGAAGAAAGGAGATGAGAGAGCTGTGTGTTTGAAGAGAAGAAAAAAGATGAGAATGAGAGGAGAGGAGATGAGAGAGAGAAAGAGCACGGGTAAAAGTGTGGGAACCAGGGCCGGCTCAATGCATAATGCAATTGAGTCAATCGCTTTAGGCCCCCAAGTTCTTAAGGCCCCCAAATTTAAGCAGTAAAAATATCTCTTTGTCATTGTGAGATTAATAATACCTTAAATATTAACCAATAAAAGTAAAAGAAAGCCCTCAAATTTAAGTAATAGAGATATTTTTTTACCATTGAGAGTATTAATTAAGCCCCAAATATTAACCAATAAATTGAAAGTATTATTAATTTTTATACAAAAAATTAGAAAAAAAAAATTGAATATGCAACCTAAGTGTTCGATTCTCTATGTGAGTCATTAATCTCCCACGCCTAGAATTTGAAAATTCATTCTCTCCCTCTCTCTCAACAAGACAAAACATAAATCAAAAGACAAAAAAAAAATAAAAATAAAAATAAAAATAAAAATAAAAATAAAAATAAAAATAAAAATCAATCTCAAACCTCAAACCTCAAACCTCAAATATTTTTAATGAATTGTTGGAAAGTGACTTTTTCATACGTTTCTTAGCAGTGCATTGGATCCTCCTCTCCGTTGAGCGTTGCCCTCCTTCAAGTTTTGCACTACTCTTAAATGTCTTATTCTTGCTTACTTATGTCATTTTTTGGTTCTTGCTACTTTGTTTTGCTTTCTCAGATTTCTCACTTGGTTATTTGATACTTGCTTCATTGTGAAGCTTTAGCCTTCTGACAAAGCATAGGCGTGTCAAATTTTACTGATTTACAAATTGGGTGGGGCTAGGGTCCCGGGAACATGTAGTAGCATAGTAATCCTAATCTCCAACCATTCAACACTACGCACTTATCTTTTAGGTTTTTTTTTATTTAATTATTATTTTAGTCAAAAAAGATTTTATTATTTTAAATAAAATTTTACGTTCAATTTATTCTTTGTTTCTATGTATATATTATATATATTTTTTCGGTTTCTTATTATAATATTCTAATTATTAACTAAAAAAATTAATTTTGCGAATAAAAAAATGTATAACTAATCAATTATGCCACAAAAAAATAAGTGGAATAGTTATATTGAAGAAAATATTAAGGAAACCTAAATACAAAATTTTTTTCAATAACTTTGTACCTTAAAAAGTAGGAAAATATATTTAAATATAAATTGACATAAAAAGTTAAATAAAAATTTATTAATTAAACATTATAATATGAGAAAAGGCCCCACATAACATTTTTGCCTTAAGCCCCGCAATGTATTGGGCCGGCCCTAGTGGGAACTAAGCTTCTGATGGGAAAAGACTCTGCTGTGGGGTCCACTGTGAACCGGGTATTTACAACTTTGCCATTGAAACTCAGTTTTGGTATTTTGAAAACAAGTTTTTGGCTTCACTCAGTTTTCTAGTTCTTAACTCAAAAAACTGAGAAATGAGTTAAGGAAATCTTGCCAAACATTGTTTGCTTGTGTGGAGCTCACCGGTTTTGAATAATGTGTTATCAAAACTTAAATATGAGTGATGAACAGGGGTGTCCAAACACCACATAATCGCTAGGTCTGGAAGAAGCCTTGTCATGTATAAGAAGTCTAATCCAGCCTATCTGTAAGTCTATTGCGTCTTTTCTTTTTCTTTTATGAGAAGTCTCTTATGTCTTAAATCGCAATCACGAATAAGTACAACCTCGTGGTACCACAATCACGAATAAACTACAACCCTGTGGTACCTTTGCTCAAACGTGAATACATGTATAATGTATTCAGCCAAAAAAAAAAAACAAACGTGAAGACATGCGCCTTGTCATGTATAAGAAGTGTAATCCAGCCTATCTGTATATAAGTCTATTGCGTCTTTTCTTTTCCTTTTATGAGAAGTCTATTATGTCTTAAATCACAATCACGAATAAGTACAACTTCGTGGTACCACAATCACGAATAAACTACAACCCTGTGGTACCTTTGCTTAAACGTGAAGACATGCATGTACGTACGGCACATATAGGCACTAACATCTGGTACATATAGTTTCTTAGGAGGAATATATTATCTGTAAAAGTTGTCAAAATTTGGATTATAATGTATCCATGTGATGTGGCCTTCGTACGTAGTAAAATTAATTTATATTCGGAAGGTCACAAGCACGTGTTGTCCTGTTTAATATAAACTTTGAGATATTTCGCCAACATTTTTGTTTCATAAAAAAAAAAAAAAAAACTTTTTTGTTTTTAATGATGGCCTCGTAAAATGATATTTGTTGGGTGTTTGGTAAGGGTGTTTAATCACTGAAACACGTATTTTTCCAACACTTTTTAACTCACGCGTATTTCTACAATGAAAAATACTACGTCCACAACATTTCTCACAACATTCTCACAACAACTCCTAGTTGGCAAGTTGTTATTTGCTATTACTAGTGGGTAAGAAAGTAATTTCAGTGTTAGATTTAAATTTAAAACCTGTAACAACCTGCCAACTAGGATTTGTTATGAAAATATTGTAAAAAATGTTATGAACGTAGCAGTTTTCTTCTATAATACTTAAACAACAATACTAAAAATCTCTAACTACAGAGGTCAAAATCTGGAATTTGACCCGCTATAAATGCAGGATTTGTAAGAGTTAGAAATTCTTTTGTTGCTCTTTGGAATAAGATAGTTATCAAATGAAAGGGCACTGACTATTGCTTGTTAAGTACTCAACAACTATTTAATGTGTTAAATGTAAACATTTTGCCATCTAAGCTCAAATCCCTTTCCTACGTTAATTGTTTCTATTATCAAATAATAATAATAATAATAATAATAATAATAATAATAATAATAAATTCCATTGATATAACTTGAGATTTGGGTTAATCCCAACTAAGTTCAAGACATTTTGAAATTGACCAATTTGATCCCTAAAGACAATTTGGTCCCTAAACACCGTTTACCCGTTATCAATTAGTTTGTCTATCTTTTCTATGTAACTCTCTCCTCTTACATTCCTATTCTCTCTTCTGCTTTCTCTCTTCACTCATTCCTCTCTCTCTCTCTCTCTCTCTCTAACCTCAAATTAGCCACATCCACTGCCACTGCCAACTAACAACCAGTGTCGGCTCTAAGATTTTTTTCCTAGTGGGTCAATAAAAAGATAAATCTTAAATAGGAAATGAATCATGTGGTCTACGACGTTTCTTTATTACAAATTTGTCCATAGTACTAGCAAGAAAATAAAGTATAAACTATTAGTTCATTTGACATATAGTTTTATAATACAATGAACATACTAATTATTATTGTTAAGATGAAATCTTGGAAATCATCAATTGTTTCTAAATACAATAAACATATTAATTATTTTTACTAAGTGAACTTTAATTATTATTGCTCAGAATTCTTTAATCTATTAGTTTGTTTTAACCCTTTACAATTCAACTCAACTTTGACAACTATTGTTCTTTGTAATTGTATTAAGTGTGTTTGGGTCTTGATTATAAGCCAACTTATTACTTCATATTTTTTCCTACTATTTGTGGTTCTCATGTGAGTTCCTACTTATTTTACGTTTTTCGTAAAAAGTTAGATAAACTATTCCTAAATAGATATTAAGAAAATTTTTGTTGTGTTAACATTTGTTTTTGTCTTCACTCAATCACTCTTGGCCTATCCTACACCAAGTCCCCACTCAACAAATAACAAATTAAAAGTGTAGACACTCGATTTTGCACCCATGATTTAATCAAGAAAGATGACTAGAATGACCATTCATGTACCCAAAATTCATGATTGCATTACATGCGTTAATTTGTTCATTGCATATCATAAAAATGATCTTGAGATTCTAATGTTCGCGACGGTATGCCCGATTTCCAAATCGAACAGTCGGATTGAAAGATATCGCATAATCAAGTTTGCACGGTTAGCTTGCATTGTGTCTAGGTAAAATCAACCACGCATGATTAATTTAAATTAATTCTGATTGATTAAAAAATTAAAATTAATTAAATAATTTTGTGATTGGTTGTTAGTTAGTGTCAAAAATAGGCTTGTTTGCATGAGAATAAAGGGGATAATCAGATAATTACAAAATTAAGGATAATCAAGATTTTTATAGAGTATTTATCTACAAGATAATTGTTGATGAAAAGACCTGAATTATCCAGGAAAAAGTTTAATTTTTAGAATATGGATTAAAAATGCGTTTAAGTGCTAGTCCCGATTCAAAAAAATCTAAAAAAAGGAGTCCAAAACCGACTGATACTTGAAAGCGGGCCTGGCACATTCGACACTTTTGAAGTGCCGAACAGCACTTTCCAAGTGCCGAATGGCACAAAATGGGACCCTGGCCCAGGGGCATTTGGATTAAGCTGAAACACATCCTTTGTGATTTTTTAGAGATAAGGATGTGTCCCAGTTTGTATTCTAATCATCTAGCTATTTTTTCGAGCCTCCCAACTTCTATAAATAGAGGCTAGATCTCAAAATTCAGGAAACTTTTTTAGGCTCTGAGATTTCCCCTCTTTTTGATTCTTTTCTTTTCCCTCTTACGTTAAAGACGTTCTAGAGGCTCTTGCCTTAGGAATTTCTTTATTGTAAGAAAAATATTTTAGGTTTCAAAGATAATTGAATAAATTCCTTTGAATCCTAAAATATCCATTCACAACGAAGAGCACGCATGCAAGAGGTAGTGAATTTATTTTCTTTTTTTAATCTTCTTTATTAATTTTGATTGGTGATGCATGAATAGATTTAGGATGTTTTTTTAATTTCTGATGTGGATGCCATGTATTGTTAAATTTTTCCTTGAAAACATGTTCTTAATTCTTTTATTGTTATGGTTTTTCTTTTGAATTTCAAAAATTTGTTCATTAACAAATCTTTTTAAAAAAAAAAAAAAAAGATTTGTATCTTCCTTAGATGCAAATTTGAATTTTTGCTAACATAAAAACAGATCTGTGTCTTCCTTAGATGCAGATTTGAATTTTTTTCTATTACAAAAATAGATTTGTATATTCCATTTGAATTTTTCTAATACAAAAATAGATTTGTATATTCCTTAGATGCAGATTAGAATTTTTTCTAATACAAAAACAGATTTGTATCTTCCTTAGATGCAGATCTGAATTTTTCAAAAAAAAAAAAAAAAAAACTGATTTGCATCTTCATTAGATGTAAATCTGAATTTTTCAAAATAAAGTTGATTTGTATCTTCATTAGATGTAAATCTGAATTTTTTAAACATAAAAACTGATCTGTATCTTCCTTAGATGCAAATCTATTTTTTGTAACAAAAAAAAAATAAATCTATATCTTCTTTAAGATATAGGTCTGAATTTTTAAATATAGTTGATTTTGAAATAAAAAAGAAAGTCATGAGTAGTAATGTCATGTTTGTTTTGTTTGATACAAGTAGCCTACGTTTATGTCATGAGTGTAGTTCTTCTTAAAAAAGAAAAAAAGATTTTTATTTCACATAACAAAACAGGTTTGATTTTTTAAAAGCTTTCTACAAATCTGGATTTTTTTTATTATTACAAAACAGATCTGGTTTTTTTTATCCCCCATATAAACCAAAAAACAATTTTTATTTTGTTCCAAAACAGATCTGATATTTTTTAAGCAAAAGACCCTTTTTTTAACAAAATAGATTTGACTTTTTCTTCACCAAAGCTAATTTTTTTATTCCAAAACAGATCTGATTTTTTTTTTTTTATGAACCAAATCAATTTTTTTTTTTTTTTAACAACAGCATATCTGAATTTTTAACAAAGAAGAGGACACATTCATAAAATAGACGTATGTGACTTTGTTTAGTTAAGTGTTTCATGTATGCAACACATCATTCATATCATGCATAAAGGGGTACATTGGTCATGAGAGTCTAGAAGACCAGACTCTGTCTGGGCGGAATGGATGCCTAACACCTTCCCATTCCATAACTTAGCCTCCGAATTTAGTGTATTTGGATAGGTAAACCTAGTCTTTATTTTTATTTTTATTTTTTTTTTTTGGTAGATTGTAACTAGGACAAAAAGCTATGTATCTTTGGTAATTTGTAACTAGGACCCAAAGCCATGTAATACTCAATTTATTAAGTTTGTATTTTTATTCAATCAATGAGAATGGAACAATTTAGTCATGTAAATTTGTACTTAATTTTTTCTTATTTTTTTGTATAAAAAATAAGTGGCAACTCCACACCACTTACCCAAAAAGAGAGGTGCCCTTCAAAGCACCCAAATCTCTTTTTTGAAAGCACTCTCTCAAGAAGTTGTGGTCTCTCACAGTGATAACACCACTGGAGATGTCGAGGGCTAAGCTTCGTATTAGACTTAAGTGACCAAATAAGTACCCTTGTTTTTGCATGGTCTTGCATGATATTGTTGTTTGTTTGTTTATTTATGTTTGTTGAGATATTATATGATATTTTGTTGTTTGTATTGTTTGTTAAGAGCTTTCCCTAACTGTCATAGTGTGTGCCATCAAAATGACAAAAAATATGTATGCACCCCTTTCAACAACAATATGGTGTGTGCCATCAAAACGACAAATATGTATGCACCCCTTTCAACAACAATATGGTGGTATAACCATGGATCACCAGTCTTCATTAAATTCGGGTACCTAGTGGCGAACTCACCAACTTATAGCCTAAAGTTACTGGATCATTTCCTGCTGATTGTAAAGGACATACCATGTCATTTGGACCAACGCAATGTTCATTACATTACAAGTTGGGAGGTGTGATGTTCTAGCTATGGGAAACAATAAAACAACAAACCCACCCTACAACGTAATAACTTAGAACCTACCCTTATGCCGATCCATGTTAAAATTGCATTACATGTTGTGTGTATTTGTTTTGCTTGGTTGGTTGATACAGATGGTGACCTAGCTTTAATTGACCCAAGAAAGCCTGTTCTAGAGAGAGAGAGAGAGAAAGGGAAGAATTTGGTCAAGGTCTAAAGAAAGGCTGTAAAGAGAACCCAAGGCTGACACTCAAGCTAGCAATTCCAGTTCCAAACCCATCACGGTACTGAGGACCGTGAGCATAGAAGACACTTCGCTGCTGCAACATCACAATCCTATATTTGACCTAACAGTTCTAGTTCCAAGCCTATTACGGTACTGAAGCCCGTGAGCATAGAAAACACTCCGTTGCTGCAACCTCACAATCCTGTGTTCGACCTAACAGTTCTAGTTCCAAGCCCATCACGTTATTGAAGCCCGTGAGCATAAAAGACACTTCGCTGCTGCAACATCATAATCCCATATTCGACCTAGCATTTCCATTTCCAAGCCCATTATGGTGCTGAAGCCCGTGAGCATAGAAGACACTTCACTGCTACAATATCATAATCCCATGTTCAACCTATAAGACAACCCAAAGCCAAAGTCCACCAAGATTTCAACCCTTTGGATCACAAGTTCATCAAAAGTCAAGCCCATCAAGCTCAGGGAAGGTTCAACCTTAATGAGTCAAGAAAGAATTGAAGATGTTCTCAACTCCATCCTAGAAGGTCAAGAGAAGATAAATGAAGAGCTAGCCCAAATCTCCCGGATAGCTAACTACGCATTACAAGTCAGCTTAGCCAATCAAGCTATGCTCTCTACCTTATGCAAGGATAATTCACCAGAACCCGAAGAGATCCCACACTTCCAATTTCTAAAGAAAAGAGCTAGGGATTTCAATGAGTTGTCTTTCCAATTATCCTTTCCAATCAACGAGAATGTTAGGGACATATTCGATGTAATTGGCTAATCCTTTGACAAAATGTACTTTACTTGTAATTAGGTAGATCTAGGATGGGTTTAGTACTTCAAGAAACATGTATTCAAGTTTAGTATTGAAGCCATGCAAGTCTGACCAAGAAACAAGTGAAGAAGTGTTGTTCATTAAAGCTCTATAGATGTCTTAACAGAATCATTTCTATCGAGGATTAATGTTGAAGCTCGACAGAAGCTGTATCTATCAAGAATTACAAAATTAGAATTTTTAGATCTGATTTCACGCATATCCATGAGTATTTGTGTAGGGTTTCTTTTCACATAACTTTAAACATATATAAGGATTATTTTAAGAGCCGTCACAAGTGATGCAAAGTGGTAATACATGCATATTGTGATCGGAGACAATTTACCCTAGTTCATTATATTCTCTCTAGAAGTTATTGCGTCTTTGCGCCAAGGGTTTTGTGACCAAGGAGCTTCTTGATCTTCATTGTTGGATGAATTGAAGAACTTTGCAGCCAACATCTTCCTCAAGTTAGTGTGTTAGTCATGTATTGGGATCCATGCATCATTGTTTAGTCACGTACTGGGATTTGTGCATTGAAAGGAGAGATTGCCGCTACAGCACAAGTCCAATTGGATATTGGGGTAAGGGTTCAACTGTAGGTTAGTATTAGGTATTGAGATTCCTTTTACTTGTAACCGCTTGTTTTAATAATAGTGAATTCTCGAGAGTGGTAATCTTAAATTCACCCGGTAGGGTTTTGCCCGGTGGTTTTCCCAATTTGTAAACAAATAACTTGTGTCAAATTTATTTTCCACTGCATTTAACTTAGTTGGTGATTTGTTTGTGCTACCACGCTTATTGCATATAATTGATTCTAATTAATTCACTTGGATAATTAATTAATTAATTTACCAAAGGGTTCAATACATTTTTGGCCTATCAAGTGGTATCAGAGCGGACACACTTTGATTAGGTTTAATCTTTGCTTTGTGATCCTTTGACCCATGTTTGTCATAGATAGAGGACAATATCTTATTATACCTTCTTTATTTAATGACACTAACTATGCATACTGGAAAGTACGCATGAGAGTTTTCTTACAGTCTTTAAATGAGAAGGTGGGGCAAGCTGTGGAGATTAGCTAGACTAAGCCAAAGGAAGTGTCAGCTGATTGGGATGAGGCCAAGATCAAAGTGGAGAACTTCAACAGTAGAGCATTGAATGCCCTATTCAGTGCGGTCACCAATGAGAAGTTTATGAAGACACCCTCAACGAAAATTGCAAAGGAAGTACCTATGAAGGGACTAAGGCTGTCAAGGATTCAAAGCTCTAAAGGCTCACTACTAGTTTTGAGGAGATAAAAATGGAGGAGGATGAGTCATTTGATGAGTTCTATGCCAAGCTAAAGGACATAGTCAACTTAGCCTTTAATCTTGGGGAAACTATTCCCGAACCCAAATTTGTAAGAAAGGTGCTAAGGTCTATGCTTGAGAGATTTCATAACAAAATCACTGCCATTGAAGAATCAAAAGATAGTGACTCTATTCCTTTGACGGAGCTGGTTGGCAACTTGCAAACCTATGAATTGGGTTTGACTAGAAACAGGAAAGGAAGCAAAAGCAAAAGCATGGCACTGATGGCCAAAAGTAATAAGACTAATGAGTCTTTTGATGATGAAGATTCCAAGATGAAATCCTACATCACTAGGCAGTTCAAGAAGTTCATGAAGAATGCCAATGCGAAAGGATTTGATAAGGACTGTAAGCAATCCAGTTCTTCTCATTTCAAGAGCCAAGATAGAGGAAAGAAGGATGCTAAGGGTGGCGGTCAGTACACTATTCCCTCCAGACCAAAATGCTTCGGATGTCAAGATTTTGGACACATGAAACAAGAATGTCCAACATATCTCAAGTCAGTTGGGAAAAGCAAGGCTCTTGCTGCTACCTTGAGTGACACCGAGCCTGAGATTGACTCAAATAACAGTGATGACGAGGAAATTTTAAATGCCTTCACTGCTACAGTTGATCCTACTGAAGGGGTTACAGAAACAGTAGATGATGAAGAGGACTTGGTGGATTCTAAGTTTGAGAAAATGGACGATCATGTGACATCCATACAGCCTATGCAAAATCGTACAAGGTTTCTAAAAAGCACGAGAAACTGTATAGGTTGGCCACCAAGAAGCTGAGTGATGTGGAGTTAAGTCGAGAGGAGCTCTCTACAAAGGTTGATGAAGCAAATCAAAGCATTGGAGCTTTGTGGTTGAAGAACAACTTCCTTGCTAAAAGGACAAAGAAGCTTAAAGCACAACTGTTCCAGGTTAGAGCTCAATTGGAGAGGACTTCCAGTGTAAAGCTCGATGAGATGCTAAGCTTTCAAAAAGCTGTTTCTGATAAAATCGGTTTGGGGTATGATTTCTCTTCTCCTAATATTGCCTTATCTAATACAACTGTGTTTGTCTCACCTGCTGATAATGTTTGGTAAATCTATTTTAGGAGCACCCCCTAAGGTTGAAAAGAATGAGACTAGAAACCCTATGACTAAAAAAGTTAACAACAAAAAGTCTCAACCAAAGAAGCCGCATTTTTGTCATCACTGTGGAGCTTTAGGGCATACTCGTCCAATTTACTACAAATGGTTAGCCACTTAACAAAGTAGTAGGATGCTCTCATCTAGAAACCATAATCAGTTTTCATCCTCCTTTATCCCTCGTGGAGATCTTTTCAAGGACCTTATGATCCTTCCGAACTTGAACGGTTTCAATTCTTCCTCCTCACCACCGGGTCAAAGGTTCACTCAAAGAAAAGGTTCTTCCAAGATGTGGAAGGAAAAAGGCTCAAAGTGATTTAGTCACTTTTTCTCTCTCTCCCCTTATGATTATGCATTACGTGTTTGTTTTGCATTTTTGTTTTTTAAGTCAGTCTAGTTTTATGCTTTGTTTTGTTTAACATGTTTTTATTTATCTGTTTTTAGTTTTGCATTATCTTGTTTTTCATAAAAAAATTGAAAAATCAGAAAAATACAAAAATAGTGTGTGTTTGTGTATATTGGTACTTGTGTACCTTGGATGGCCATTGAAACAAAGTTTTCTATATTTTGTATCTTTTGTAGCTTAGATGAGCATCTCAATGCACAACTAAGCAAGTAAGTTTTATGGCTCGTGTTTGTGATGAGTACGATTAAGTAACATTTTATACTTAACACTCATATCACTCTCTTCGATGGGAAGGACTAGAAAATTCTAAGAGAAAGATATAAATAACCATCTCACCACTAAAGCCCACCAATCATGAATAATATCTGTATGCTTCAGCATAGTAAAATTGTGATGTTAAGCTTACATAATTGGGTATTTATTCTCTCTCTCTCTCTCTCTCTCTCTCTCTCTCTCTCTCTCTCTCTCTCTCTCTCTTATATGCCTATGCATAATATGTTCAAGAAAAAAATATATGCAAAGAAAATCAAAAGCAAAAAAGAAAAAAGAAAAATCGAAATGCTTTTAAATATGGTTGCAAGCCTGTTTCTAGGAGATGTGGGAGTTATAGGATATACCTCGAAGGTAATAGTCCCCATCAAGCAGTTATGATTGTGTGTGAGTGAAATTGATTTTCTCATATCTTAAATCTTCATAATATGAGACACTTATGCACTCTTGCTATGTTTTCACACACAACATGCAAATTCTTTGCTACTTTTGATACATATGCAGGTACAATGTGATTTGGCCATCACAAGGAATACATGTGTTAATATATGCTCACTAAATTGTCATAACTTGTTTTTGAAATATAAAATTGGTTAGACTTGTTTAGTGTGTGTGTGTGTGTATTTTGGATCTCGAATGCTTTGCATATATGTTGAAAGATGTTTTGAGAGCTTAATATGTTGATTGGATCTATGTTTAAGTAGCTTGCTTGTTGCATTCATCTATTTGTGTTTTTCCTCCTTGAAAAACTTCTTTTCTTCAAGCTCGACAACTTCTCAACAGATCTTATCGCAATCTCGATCCATCGAGGTTTTTGGGTTTCTTCTTGATAGATGCTCGATAGCTTTTTCGATCCATCGAGCAACTTTCTGTCTAGCCGATAGATTCTCGATAGCTTCTCGATCCATTGAGATATTTTTGCCGTCGATAGATTCTCGACAGCACCTCGACAGATTCATTTTTGTTGAGATTTAGTGCTCGACAGATATCTCGAACCATCGAGTTGCGATTTCTATTTAAGGTCAGAGTGTGAATCAGATTTCATTTCTTCTTCTCTCTTTCGATAGAAAACCATTTTCTCTCGCCCCAAACACTTCTCTCTCACTCAAAACCTTCTACCCTTGTACTTTTCGGCCTATATCAAGATCAAAACACTTGGTAAGTGTTTTAATCTTCTCTCTTTTCATGCATTCATGCATTTTAGACCTAGGTATTGGGGTTTTTCAAAATTTTAGGGTTTTTTGAGTTTTTCCTAAAATTTTTGGGTTGGGCTTTGTGAATATGTTGTTATATGTTCATGCATTGCACTCTCATTGCATTTTAAAAATGTTTCATGCATTTAGATGTGTATTTGATTATTGGAATGTGTGCTGGTAGGTTTGGATTGGGTTTTTACCCATGATGCAATTTTTATTTTGCATGTCACATGTTTATACATATTTCATGCATACGTATCTTTCTTTTCTCTATTTTTGGTTGTGATTTTTTTTTCTCTTTCTTTCTTTCTCTCTATCTCTTTCAAATAGACTGCGCTATGGCACCTAAGCGTAAATCTACTCCAGGCCGGAATCCTCTTCAAGGTTCTGATTCTTCTTCTTCTTCTGATCCTCTTCCCCCTCTTCACGTTTGATTCCGTGTTGAGAAGGCCCGTCAGGACTTCCCGGAGAACTTTCAGAAATGTGGCGTTCATTTGAAACGTCATGATGTTCTGTCGAACTTTTCTGACACTTCTCTACCCAGTGTCATTTGGACTCGGGGCTGGGATTCTCTTATGGAGGAACCCTTGAGGTGTACAGTCGTGTTATACAGGAGTTTTACTCCAACATACACGACATCGATACCTCTGTACCTCGTTTTGCCACAACATTTCGAGGTACACGTATCGTAGTTACCTCGGATCTTATATCCGAGGTACTACATGTCCCGAGGGTAGTGCATCCTAACTACCCTGGCTGTGATCGTTTTCGAACTGTGTCTAGAGACGAGCTTCTGTCTCATTTTTATGAGACACCTTCCATATTGGGCGGGAAGCAAAACACCCCATGCTTGGGCTTTGCAAAAGGTTTTAGATTCCTTAACATGGTGATGACTTTTGTTCTTACTCCACTGTCACACTATAACTCTATCATAGAGCCTTGTGGTCGTTTTCTTTTGTTCCTCTTAGAGGATCTTTCTATCGACTTTCCCTCTCACTTCATCACTTCTATTCTTGATGTTTATCAGGATACAGAGACCTGTGATAAGCTCTTCTTTCCTTCAGCTGTCACATGGATCCTTCACCATTTTTCCATCCCCATTCCTGATTCTCCTTACTATACCACCATAGGTGCCATTAACGCCGGCTCTGTTCGACGGAGTGAGGCTTAGTTTCAACCAAAGCGGCCACGTGTGGAGTCTACTAGTCCTGCAACTTCAGCTGTTCCTTCCACCTCTGCTCCTTCTTCCTCGACTGGTGATGTGACCCTTAAGGCTATCATGGCGTAGTTTTAGCGCATGGATGCTTGCCTTGACACTCTCTCTGATGAGTTGTGTCAGGTGAACACCCGTGTCAGTCATATAGCACGACAACAGGCTCGTCTTGGTGGCTTTGCTACTTCTCCATCTCCTTCTCTACATGCTTCTGTAGATGAGGATGGTGATGATGGTTGTCGACACCCGGCCTCGATCGGGACAGAAGCGGAAAAACTATCACCGCTGTCATAGGCCTTTGTTCGACTACCCGCCGTGGTGACAAATCCCACGTATGCGCGAGGCCCATTTAAGGACCCTCTCGTTGTAAATATGTATGGTTCGCGTGGAGCTTCTGGAGTAGAGCATAATTTCCTTGGTGCAAGCAAAATGGGCTCACCTAGTACAAGACACTTTCCTAGGCTTGGATGTTCACTCTTTGGGCTTTTCCTAGTATTGATGGGCTTTGGCTTGATCTAGTCTTCACAGGTTTGACATAACTAGGGTTTGACATAACTAGGCCAACTGTTTGCAAAGGCTTAACTGGCAGGTGGTTCCTGTCCTATGGTACTCAATCGCCATACCCCTCCCTTCATGGAAGTTATGGGGTAGGAAGTATCGAAGGGGCCTTTTTAGCTTCGACATCAGCCCCGAATCTAGCTATGGGTAACACTACTAATGTTTTCGTCTAGGCATCTACAGATGAGGTGATGAAATCCCCAAAGAGATATGACTACACCAGCAGTGCGGAGCTCAGGTTCAGCTCAAAAAAGGTGTATATGTCATGCAATTCTAAATGAAGGGGAAAGACTTTTTCAAAGCACAGCAAATATATATATATATATATATATATATATGGACAGCGGATAAAGGTGTAGCGGAAATTAAATTTTGCTACCCTATGTTTGCATGTGAAGAAAAGCGGTAAAGCATGTGAAGGAAAGCTGTAAAGCCCCATATGAAAATACCTCAAAGCCTCCCTTCTTGAAATATGATTTTTGGAAAAAATATTTTTGCTCTTTTGAAAATGGTCTACTAGGATATAGTAATAGCCTTTTTCAAAAGGAAAGCATCGGAGGCTAATGCCAATTTCTGTGTTTTTGAAAGCCAATGTCCAAAGATTATGGTTTTATCAAAAGCTTTAAAGGCTAAACTCTCATCCATCCCTAGCAAAGTCGCCAGTTTGTCGATGCTCGGCCTCAATCAGAAGGGGCGGAAAAACTGCCGCCACCGTCGCAGGCCCTCGTTCGATAACCCACCGCGACAACAGCTCCCGCGCGCGTAGGGTCCTCGTTGGAGGTCCTTCTCGATGTGAATGTGTATGGTTCACGCGGAGCTTCGGGTGCTCTCTTTCTCGGTGGAGGAAGGTAGATCTACCTTTGGTTTTATGGCAGGAATCTGGGCCAAATTTTAGATAATTACCAAAGGTAAGTGGAGTTGTCACCAATCATTGGGTTTTTCTAAGGTGTGATTGGTCACTTGTTTCTAGTTAATTTTATTACCAATCCTAGGTTAAGAAAAAGATCATTTTTCCTAATCTAATGTGGACAGCAAAAAATCTTGATTCTTAGGTTCAGAAGTTTGGTTATGTGTGGGGAAGGTGTTAGGCACCCCACAATGCCTGTCCAAGGACAGTCATTTGTTTTGATAAAACCTTAATTTTTGGATATTGGCAGTAAAAATACGATTTTGGCATTAGCTTACAGGGCTTTGCATACATGGGGGCTATGAGGTTTGGCTTTTGGAATGGGTGTGGTCTCAATCTATGCTTTCCTAAGGCATTCGAGCAAAGTGCCATATTTCTGCTGCGAAAATCCGGCGAGAAGTCACCTTACTTTCATGGCGAGAATTAGGCATTGCAAGCCTTAAGTGACACAGATCGTGACGATCACACCGAAGGAGGGCAAGCAAGTATATATATACATGCATCATGCACAATGCTAGCACACAGAGCAGGAAAGTAAATGCTTAATTCCCTAAAGTATGGCCCAAAATATAGGTGCAGGAAAATAAACAGGGTTTGCCACACTCTAGAGATGAGGACGAATGGTACAAAGCATGATATACCTAATACAAACCATCTAAGGGAGAAAGGGAGGAGGAAGGAGGGGGTTTAAAAGAGTACATAACCAAAGGGAAAAAGCTAAACCCTAAACCTATTGACTGTGACTGCCACTCGGTTCGTGTTGGCATGATCGCATCCTTTCCCCTTTTGCTTGCTTTTGGGAGACCATGCCTTAACTCCAAGCAGCCTTGCTCCGTGTGCGTTCATGCAAAGGCAAAGACAAGAAACCAACAGACAAGCAATGGAAGGAAAAAGTGTAGATAATAGCAAAAGGACGTAAAGTGAACAAGCAAGATAGATATGGCAAGCACAGCATGTGTCAAAGGTAAGAAAGCTAACCAACAAGCAGGCAGGGAAATAAGCAAGGAAACAAACGAAACGTGGTGTCCACAAGGGACAAATGTAGGTTTGGATCGAATGTCCATAACTTCATTGTGTCGAAGCATGGACGACACACTAGCAAGCAAGACTCATGCATAGACATGTAAGCAAATGTGTAACAATGCACAAAAAGCCAATGGGTGGCACAAACAAGCATGGTAAGCATATCATCGCACAAAGCGAAAAGGGAGAGGTATGCACGAAGCAACTGGCATTATGGCGATGCATCCCAAGTGGCTACATCCAAACAAGGCCTAATGGGCGTTGGACGTAACCACACAACCACATACCCACTAAAGGCGTTAAGCATGGCAAAGCCTAGAACTAGAGATGCTAACACAATCATAAAGCATAGAAGCAAGCAAGCATAGACATGCGAATGGGGTGATCCAAACCCTTTGATATGGGCTAAGGCATATGGACAGTGACAGAGACCATAAGGTCTAGGTTGGGTTCGAACCAATAGGTCAAAATGCAAGAAAGAAAGGTAAAGTGATAAAAGGGCTACAATAGCACATGGCAAGACAAACATAGCCTAGGTCTAAGCACACAAATTTGGCATGGAGTGCACAAGCACATGGGAGATGGCATAAAGCAAGCAGAGCATAGATTCAAGCACACAAGCATGTGAAAACATAAATCTAAGCACATAAACATAGATCTAGGCAGAGGCCTGGCAACACGTGTGTGGGCATCAGAAAGCTTAACATATAAACATGGAAGAACGTGAATCCAAGCATATAAGCGTGTACGAATGCGAATCTAAGCACAAAACATGGCAAAAAGCAACGAGCACACAGATCCGAGTGAAGCATAACCATAGACATGATATCAAGCATGTGAGCACATAACCCTAATCATCAACATAAAGCAAAAAAAGGTGCAAAACCAAGGAAACATGGCATAAGACCCTAAGCATGTAGATCTAAGCATGTAGAAACATAGATCTAAGCATAAAACATGGCATAAAGGCACACAAACAAGTAGATCAGGACAGATAAACATGTGAACAAGCATAAAAGAACATTGATCTAAGCTAAAAACACGCTAGAAACAAGATAAAGCAAGAAACATGTCAAAGAAAGCAGTAAAATATATTATTATGGCAAAAAGAGCAAGAACATGCTAGGAAAAAGATTTAGAAGGTTAGGGGTGTGGATGATGGCTAAAAAAAGCTACATCCACACCCCTAAACCCCAAATCCAAGATGTAGAACAAAGGAAAGCAAGATTGGGTTCAAAAACAATACCTTATGTTCTTGTTGGAGATGCAAGAATTAAGAAACGTTGATGTGTTTCGGGCCTTTTTTTGGTGTTTGGAAGAGTAAAAAAACGTAAAAAGAGGCTAGGCAGAAGGGAAATTTCATAAAAATGTCTATCCTCCCCGTCTAGGGCGTGCCTGGGGCTATGTATAGCCTCGAGCACGAAAATCGAGGCGACAACCATTGAAGGGCCGTTGGCGGCCTTTCAATGGTCGTCGGCCTCAATCCTCCTCTGATTAGGCCGATCTTGACTCTTTTGGATAGATCTTGATTTTTAGTTTCTAAAAAGGTATGGAACTCAAAAATCCATTGGTCGGATCAAAAGTTACGGCTCTTGAAAGTTTGAGGTGCATCGATCAGTGCGTCATTCCAATTTTTATGATATCTCGGCCGTTCTAACTCTGATTTTGACCCATGAATATTCGTTGGAACAAGAATTTAATAATCTTAGTAATGGCATTGGTTTCAACCCGTTTTGATAGCCAGATCAAAATTAGGGTTTTTGGGGCCCACCGAGAGTCAACTTTGGGTCAAACTTGGTCAAAGTTGCTAAAAACCTCGGAGGACCTCGGGTTTGATATAAAACCATGAAAAATATTATTTTGTGAGGATTTTGACCTTTGGTCAACCCAGGGTTGATCAAGGGCATTCTAGTCATTTTAGCTGAAAAAGACACTTTAAGCGCTTCAGTGTCCGAACGGGTTGCACCATGCCATTATATATGTTCTCATGACCCCATGAAGAGAAAATAATATTTTTGGATTTTTTCAGGGTTCAGCATGCAAATCGAGGGCAGAGAAAATACGGTATCAATAATGGTGATGGTAATGAGGATGAGGATGCTAGCTCTTCCGGTGATGATGAGATGACGACTTGCATTTAGTGGGAGAGTTAGCATATGATATTTTTGTTAAGGGGAGTGTTTATATTCTTGAGGGATGTAGTGAGGATTTTATGTACTTTTCTTTTCTTATTTTTTAGTTACATTATCCTCTTGTACACCGGTCTTGTGACCATTTATTTATGACATACATTGTATTTATCTTTTGATATATATATATATATATATATATATGATGTATGTTGTTCTTCACCTATCTCTCCATGTGTTGTTTCTTTTCTCTCTTTATACATATGAATCTTTATGTATGCAATTTTTATTTCTGATTTACACTAAGATGCTTTAATGAGTTTTGCTTAAAGTATTTTAGAAAGACAGGTTGTGAAAATCTATCATGCCATGAACTATTTTCTTGCAAAGTTTTTCAAGAGTTTATGTTGGGGTTAGATTTGTTTTGTATTCCAACAACTGGTTATGAGTTTAGTGATTTAAGACTTCTCTCATAATTTATTTTTTTGTTGTGGTTTTGTCACAGATTGGCAAAGGAGGAGATTGTTAGGGACTTATTAGATGTAATTGGCTAATCCATTGACAAAACACACTTTACTTGTAATTGGTTAGATCTAGGATTGGTTTAGTACTTCAAGAAACAAGTGTTCAAGTTTAGTATTGAAGCCATGGAAGTTTGACCAAGAAACAAGTGAAGAAGTGTTGTTCATTAAAGCTCAACAGATGTCTCGATAGAATCTTTTCTATCGAGGATTAATGTTGAAGCTCGATAGAAGCTCAACAAAAGCTGTATCTGTCGAGAATCCATGTAAGGACTTTTGCTAAACATTCAAAATATGATAAGAAAAGGTCCTAAAAGACAATCAAAGAAATACATCCATTCATCCAAATTTCTTAAACCACATACACTCAATCTCAATCTCTATAGAATTTTTCACATTGTTGGAGCATTTATGCTTCTATTCCAAGAATAATTTATTAAAAGAGCTTAAGAAACTGTGCTAACAAGTAAGCATCACTAGGGATAGGAGGCCACCTTTGATAACCCGCATTATTCCTTGACACCTATTACAATAATTATCCATCGCTAGCCAACTTGAGCCAACTTGAGCCTTTAAATAGTTAGCCTGTTTTTCAATGAACCCACTAAAAACTTAAACCTTGGGTGGGGAAATTAAGTATGCAAGCTTAAATCTGAAGATGAGGAAGCGTTGACCTTGTGGATCTAGCACCACTTGGTAAGGTCCTCAATAAAGACAATATGACAAGTTCAAAAGAGGAAGATTCATCAAGTTCAGAAAAGAGAGTTCATCAAAACTAGGTAGAAAGGAAATCCATCAAGAAGAGATAAGATTTCGAGAAAGCATCAAACTGTGAGGAAAAAAAAAGGCCATCAAGCTAAAAAAGACTTCAACCCAAAAGAGAGAGAGAGAGAGAGAGAGAGAGAGAGAGAGAGAGAGAAGTGAATGCAAGAACTTTCTTCAAGTTGTGAAAGAATACTAATTCATCAAAAGACGCGAGAGATATGAGATTCCATGAAAGATCATTCAAGTTGAAAAGGATGAGCAAAAATGAAGATTCATCAAGAGAAGAAATTTAATCAAGGTGAGGAAGACGAGGAAAAGAAAAAGTAAGATACATGTCATCAAAAAAAGTGTGTTCAATCAAGTCAAGGAAAATGAAAGTGCATTAGAAAGGATAAGAGGGTATCAAGGAGAAATGCAAATTCATCCAGGAAAGATGGAAGTCTGTCAAATTGAAAGAAAAAAATGCAGTTGAGTGAAAGCCAATAAAATTCCAAAAAAAGAAAATCCAAGAAAAAAAAAAAAAAAGAGCTCGTTAGGCTGAAAACCCGAAAGGGCGGTCTAAGCAAAAATTAGAGCGAAAAAAAAAAAAAACTTTCAAAAAACGAGAAAAACAGAAATGAGAATGACTGATTTGACCACAAGATAGGATGCCAAGAAGACCAAAAAGAGGAAGTTGTCAAGCTATATAAATCAAGAGTAAATGAAAGATATCAATGAAGATCGATGAGAAGATGATGAACATGACAAGGATTTAGCACAAGAGTTAATGATGGAAGATGTGGAAAAATCTTCCAATGCTTGAATTTAAAGTGTTTGCATACTTGGGGAAATATCATAGGGGTTTTGAGCCTTTTATATCATTTCTTTCAATAACCTGAACTCGGCCTACATTACAACCTTCGAATAAAGCCTTCCTTGAAATCCTGCTGATTGAAAGCACACATTTAGTTCTGATAATATTTTCTCTTGGATTAAGAAGGAAAATTGCTCAAGATTATCAAGCCCTAGTGGCTGATATCTTTAAAAGACAAATTTCACAAATTCTTAAGTGACCAAAATTTTTTTCTAAGCTCCAAACATTCACTTTGTTTGCTCCCAACAGAATATAACTCTCAAGAGAACAAATTTCCAAATTCTCAAAAATTTTTAAATCTTCAAACTTAGGTTTTCTCTTTCTTGCTTACTCCAAATATGTGTGATTCCCAAGCATTTCATTCCTTTGATTGTCTTTGAAGACTTAGTCTAAAAAATTTTCAGAATGAAGAAGCAAATTGGATTACATGTTTTTAATGATTTCAAATCCTTTCTAGTCAATGAGATCGAGTTAACAATTGAGCATTATGATTGGTCAAAGAGGTTGTTCAAAGGATAACCTTTTGTTCATTTGAAAAAGATAAAATTTCAAAAATCTCATTCCAATTAAATTGTTTTTTTCAAAAAAAAAGGGTTGGGGGGGGGGGGGGGAGGGGAGAGACTCATTTTAAAAAAATTCATTTTTCAAAAGAAATTTCAAAACTTCATTTTTCAAAACTTTTTTTTCGAACTACGTCTGGACCTGATCCTCTATAAGAGAGGTATGTAGGCAGCCTTTTCAAAGGCCCGATCACAATCACCCAAAAAGAAACTTCATTTCAAAAAAGAGATTTCAAAACTTCATTTTTTCAAAACTTTGTTTTCGAACTACGTCTGGACCTAATCCTTTATGAGAGAGGTACGTAGGCAGCCTTTTCAAAGGCCCGGTCACAATCACCCAAAAAGAAACTTCATTTCAAAAAATATTTTTCAAAACTTCATTTTTTTAAAACTTTGTTTTCGAACTACGTCTGGACCTGGTCCTCTATGAGAGAGATACGTAGGCAGCCTTTTCAAAAGGCCTGGTCACAATCACTCAAAAAAAAAAAAAAAAAAACTTTTTTTCAAAGACTCAAAATCAAGATGTTGAGCATTTATTTTGCATTAAGCATATCATCAATTTTTTGTGCAAGCATGTCTAAACTAGGGGCATTGGCCCAAAACATTTTTATAATAACTGATTACTAACAAGCTCATGGAAAGAATCGTTTGCAGGAGGTGGACATGGATCTTCCATCTACTCAACAATCACCATCAATCTTCAGTTTAGATGTGCCAATCGACACTCCAACAGAACCCATTGGCCCATCATCCCAGCAGCTCTTGTTTTGCTCAGTTTTGTGATTTCGATCTTGTTTTACTTAAATTTTGCTTTATTGAGGTCCCTACACAATAAGATTTTTCAAAATTCACATTGATTGTTGAACTAGGGGCATTCGATTATGCCTCATTTAGGTGAGATCGCTAAAGTAAGCTACATCAGTTCTTAATCAGGTTTAGATAAGATTCAAAGAGTTTGTAGCTGAGTAGGAAAGTGTTTCATGGTCACAAATGAAGAAAATATTTTTCAAAAAATTTGAGAACGCAAAACATAAGTCGAAAAGGCGCGAGAAGTCGGCCCACCATGGTTTTAGCCTGGTGGTGTGACAAAGTGCGATTCAGCACTTTAAAAGTGCCGAACGGCACTCAGCCCCACTGATGCTCATTTGCATTGTGTTATGTTTTCGGGCACTCTTAAAGTCCATTTTTGACCGTGTCAAACACTCAAAAAGATTTTTTTTTTTTTTGGGTAAAATTGGGGCATTCAAACATGCCTAACTCATTTATTTTCTAAAAAAAAAAATCATCACTTGCATCACTACTTTCAAAAAGAAGAAGAGAGAAAAATGGATCAAATCAAGATTTTCCAAAACCATGGTTTCATGTCCCAAACTAGGGGCATTTGACCATGCCTTATTCATTTTTTTTTTTTTTAAGGAACTACCATCATCATCTTTTTCAAAAAAAAAAAAAAAAACCAAGATTTCAAGATTTCCAAAAATCATGCATTCATTTTTAAATTAGGAGCATTCAGTTCTGCCTCATTCAAATAAGTGCAAATTCCATTAGAGCCAATCAAGATAAGTTTAAATTGGTACTACAAGACCTCATCAGGTGAATTCTAAATTTGTCTTATTTAAAGTTTCCACATGATCAAAGGCAATTCCAAAGACAAAGAGCTAAAAATGGAAATTAATACAAGATTGTCTAAGGAACACTTCTTTTTATTTTGTAGGAAAAATTAAAAATACAAATCAAACATCATTGGGACTTAAGGTCTGCCTGCGTGAAGATCTCCTCGACCCACCTCTAGAGGAGCCACCTTCGGTATTTCGCTCTTGACTTGCATAGAATCGAGGATCATGCTGACGGTTCTCAAGTTCAAGGTTCCTGATTCTTTTCTCCAAAGATCTTCTGGTGGAATCAGCCATCTCCATCCGACTCACCTGAAAAAATCAGCAAAGACGAGTGTTAAATCCATTATTAGGAGAAGTCCAAGCAAATGATACTCAGAAAGCATCATCTTATACCCAGCTCGCTTCATTGATCACATATCGGGAAGACTGAGTGTGAGCCAATAGTTGCAAGCCTCCAATCATCTGCATACTTTCCTCCACAAGATCAACATCAACCTGAAGCACAAATCTACCAGATCATGAGCCACTCAATAAGCCAAGAAGAAAAAAGGACAAAGAACTCAAATTCAAGAACACGCTGGATCGGGTCAAGGGACGTTTGGGGTGTGCTTTGGCCTACCAAAGGCATGGAACTATATGTTCCATCAAGATTCATCACTTCATATTGCCATGCTAGAAAATGGGGACAAGTCTCCATGAAATAACTAGAAGAGCTACCAGCATGGTTAGGAGAAGGAATCTCTTCTTTCTCTTCCTCTTCTTCAAAAGATGAGCCCTAAAAGTCCAACATGCAAATATCATCACAAGGCCAATATATGGAGGATGAACATACAAGATGAAAATTTGACTTTAGAAGGGAAGGGAAATACTGAGGCAACAGGAATGCTAGCCAAACATCCTTGCAATTGAGTTTGAATAAATTTAGAGTAACTTCTTAGTATCCCTGAAATAACATGGCCAATCCGAGTCCAAGCATCTCTTCATTAGTTAGCAGATCAGCCAACCTAATGGAGGGACAAGGAGGAATTGGAATTATTGTAGGAGGGTACATATGTTGAACATGAGGCAACACCCGATCACCAAGATACCAGCACCTCCCATGCCCAAACTTAAACAACACCTGGCGACCATTCAGTTCTAAAGCCCGTGCATATTCAACATACTCTTTACATCTAACCCAAGGATTTAAAGACATTTGAAAATCACAAAGAACCCCAAAATGAGAAGGAGACCAAACCACAATCAAACACCAAAGACCCCTTACAAAAAGAGAGAAACTTACATCAGCAACAGTCAAATTGTCGATCAACATATGCCAAACCTCCAAAGAATGCCTGAAAGGCGTTGACAAATGGTATTTGGGCAACCAACAGAGAAATCTAGGATAAATACCATCAACCTCCTCCTGAACTTGAGGACTAACCCCAAAGTATTCATACATCCAAACCGTAAAAAAATTCACAACACTATTACAATCTAGCCAAAATAACTTTCCAAAACCCACACACAGCTAAAAAAAAAATCCAAACCTCACCTACCAAACAAATGGCATACCTCCTAAACTTAAGAGACTACGCTTGGAAAGTTAAGTAAAAATGCAGGAGGGTTGCATAAGCCATGCCACCCCAGTCATAATTCTTAATTTGGTCAATATCTCTCAGGCTCCACAAATAGCATAGGTTCACAGCACTGCCGAAGTCTAGACACATGAAGGTCCCGATGAAAAGGAGTATGAACATGCGTGTACCCATTGCCATAGTTTTACAGCTCTTAATGTTCTCATACAGCCACATCTAAAGGACATTTTTACTCCTCATTTTTGAAGGCACTACACCTAAAAGACTCTTAATTTCTTTGGAGTAAGGAAATCATTGATCCTAATTCTTTCACCACCCAATCTCAAGCCAGTGATGACGGAGAAGTTGTAAGGAGTCAACATTACTCCACCAATGCTCAGAAAATGGAAAGTACACGTGGTGTCCCAAAAACGTTTTGACAAAGCAAGGAGTAGCTGAAGATCCTTGTACTCATGGGTTTCTTGATTCAATACCAAAATCACATGTCCAAAAAATTCCCATACCAAAATCACATGTCCAAAAATTTCCCATAACCAAAATCACAACTACAAAAATTTCCTATGACCAAAATCACAACCACAAAATTTATCACGCATCCAACAACACATACCCAACCAAGATTTTTCCATAGCCAAAATCTCATACCCACAAATTTTTCCATATCCACAAAAATTTTTTCTATACCCACAAAATTTTCCCATACTCATATCTACAAATTTTGCCATGCTCATGAAATAAAATGTACACATGCCAACGAAATTTCCCTCATATATCATGAATGTATTCATCCAAAGCCACACAACATATTTTTCACAATTTCAATGCCCCCAAAATCCAAGCTAAAATTCATTCAACAACATCACAAATTACCAACATTTCCAAAATTCATGAGCCACCAACATTGTCCAAGTTACACCATGACCAAAAAATACAACAATTCAAAAATGCTCCAAAGCCAAGATTACAACATGGTCAACCATGCAATGCCTCAAATTTCAACAAGACCACACAACAACACAACGACAATGTCCCAACATCAAACTCTCAATGGAACATGAAAACAACATTTTCCCTCCCAAAAAAAAAAAAAAAAAAAAAAAAAAAAAACCTCACCTAGAAGTCTATGTGGGAATGTGGAGCATGGGTCTTAGGGTCTTGAAGGAGCCCCTCTTCATCATTCCATTCAAGTGATGGATGATGTTTCTTCCCATGAAAATTAAGAAAACAAGGCCCATTGGAAGAGGATGACAATGTTGTGCAAAGAAAATGGAAGTTTGGAAATGGGTTATATAAAATGGGTGTGTAGCAAAAATGACCAAAGACACAAGGATTTGAAAAAATATTGAGGGAGATGAGTGAAGAAGAATTGGTGGGGTTGAGAAGCTTAGGAAAGTAATTTTTTAGAGAGGAAATGGTGGGGTGAAGAAGAAAAATCAAATGGAAGAAAAAAGGTGAACAATAACAATGGTGAAGAAAGGTGGAGGAAGGAGAAAGCAAAAAAGAAAAAAGGAAAAGACAAGAAAAATGGGGGCCAAAATTCGGCCCCCCACACTTAAAGTAACTAAGTTGCTAAGTCAACTCTCAAAAAAAAAAAATTTCTTTTTCTTTTTCTTCTTCTTTTTTCTTTTTTTGTAAGAAAAAATCATGAAGGAGAGAAAGGTCGAATCAATTTCCAAGAATTTTTTTTGGAGCGGATTAAGGATAAAAGATTCAATTCCAAATTTTCAAATCCCAAATTCCCAAATTTTCAATCCAAAATTTTCATTTCCAATTTCAAAATTCCACATTCTAAATTTCAAATTCTAAATCTAAAATTCCAAGTTTCAAAATCTCAAGTTTCAAAATTTCAAGTTGCAAATTTTCAAAAGCTCAAATTTCAAATTTTAAGTATCAAATTCAAAATTTCCAGTTTCCAATTCCAAGCTTCAAGTTTCAAAAATCAAATCTTTTTCAAAGAACTATAAAAATCAATCAAATTTTTCTTGATAAAAATGTAATATCCAAATCAAGAAGGAACAAATGGAAATCACACATATCAAAAATAGTGGGACCACAAAGCCCTCATCATTTAAAGCCTAATCCCAAATTTTGACTTTTTGCAGGCAACAGCGCGATCAAAGTAGAAAAGCCCTTTGATCGACATTTCAACAGCAAGATCAAAGTAGAAAAACCCTTTGATTGACATTTCAACATCAAGATTGAGGTTGAAAAGCCCCTTGATTGTCACAGTTCCAGTTTTGAGGTTGAAAAGCCCCTTGTTGCCACAGTTTCGATTCTGAGGTTGAAAAGCCCCTTAGTTACCTTTCATCAAGATCAAGGTTGAAAAGCCCCTTGGTTGCCACAACTCCGGTTCTGAGGTTGAAAAACCCCTTCGTTTCCTTTCATCAAGATTGAGGTTGAAAAACCCCTTGGTCGCCACAGCTCCGGTTCCAAGGTTGAAAAGCCCCTTGGTTACCTTTCATCAAGATCGAGGTTGAAAAGCCCTTTGGTCACCACAAATCCAGTTCCGAGGTTAAAAGGCCCCTTGGTTACCTTTCATCAAGATTGAGATTGAAAAGCCCCTTGGTCATTACAGCTCCGGCCCTAAGGTAGAAAAGCCCCTTGGTTACTATCCACATTTAGATTGAGATAGAAAAACCTCTCAGTCAATTCAATTGTCAAGAATCATTTCAAGATTCATCAGCTATCAAGTAGGTCAATCATTTGCAATTTTTATTTTTGTCAAAGGTAAGGCACTAGTTCTATGTTCCAAGATTTTAGGTTCGAGGGTTAGGTAATCTTTGAAAAATTCAACTTCAATTAAATCATGGCCGCTAAAATCAGTGTCTTTGTTTTACATTGACATTCGCTTTCCAAGCTTTGTCAATGAGGGGCATTCTATAGACACTTGATTTTGCAATCATGATTTAATCAAGGAAGATGACTAGAATGACCGTTCATGTACCCAAAATATATGATTGCATTACATGCATTAATTTATTCATTGCACATCATAAAAATGATCTTGAGATTCTAATGTTCGCGACGGTATGCCCAGTTTCAAAATCGGACCGTTGGATCGAAAGATTTCGCATAATCAAGTTTGCACAGTCAGCATGCATTATGTCTTGGTAGAATCAACCATGCATGATTAATTTAAATTAATTCTGATTAGTTAAACAATTAAAATTAATTAAATAATTTTGTAATTGGTTGTTAGTTAGTATCAAAAATAGGCCTGTTTGCATGGGAATAAAATGGATAATCAAATAATTACAAAATTAAGGATAATCAAGATTTTTTTTGGGTATTTATCTACAAGATAATTGTTGCTAAAAAGACCTGAATTATCCAAAAAACAATTTAATTTTCAGAATATGGATTAAAAATGCGTCTAAGTGCAAATCTTGGTTCAAAAAATCTCAAAAAAGGAGTCCAAAACGAACTGAAACTCGAATGCGGGCTTGGCACACAAAAGTGCCATTCGGCACTTTTGGAGTGCCGAATGGCACAAAATCGGGCCCCGGACTGAGGGCATTTGGATAAAGCTAAAACACATCCTTTTCGATTTTTTAGAGATACGGACGCGTCCCAATTCGTATTCTGATCATCTAGCTATTTTTTTGAGCCTCCCAACTTCTATAAATAGTGGCTGGATCTCAAAATTTAGGACACTTTTTCAAGCTCTGAGATTTCCCCTCTTTCTGATTCATTTCTTTTCCCTCTTATGTTAAAGACGTTCTGGAGGCTCTTGCCTTAGGAATTTCTTTATTGTAAGCAAAATATTTTTGGCTTTAAAGATAATTGAATAAATTTCTTCGAATTCTAAAAATCCATTCACAACGAAGAGCACGCATGCAAGAGGTAGTGAATTTCTTTTCTTTTTTTAATCTTCTTTATTAATTTTGATTGGTGATGCATGAATAGATTTAGGATGTTTTTTTAATTTCTGATGTGGATGCCATGTATTGTTAAATTTTTCCTTGAAAACATGTTCTTAATTCTTTTGTTGTGATGGTTTTTCTTTTGAATTTCAAAAATCTGCTCATTAACAAATCTTTTTCAAAAAAAAAAAAAAAAAAAAAACAGATTCGTATCTTCCTTAGATGCAGACCTAAATTTTTTCTAATACAAAAACATATGTGTATCTTCCTTAGATGCAGATCAGAATTTTTTTTCTAATACAAAAACAGATTTGTATCTTCCTTAGATGCAGATTTGAATTTTTTCTAACATAAAAATTTATTTGCATCTTCCTTAGATGCATATCTGATTTTTTTCTAATACAAAAACATATTTGTATCTTCCTTAGATACAAATTGAATTTTTCAAAACAAAAACTGATTTACATCTTCATTAGATGCAAATCTGAATTTTTCAAAACAAAAAAACTGATTTGCATCTTCATTAGATGCAAATCTGAATTTTCAAAACAAAAAAGCTGATTTGCATCTTCTTTAGATGTAAATCTGAAATTTTTTAAACATAAAAACTGATCTGTATCTTCCTTAGATGCAGATCTGATTTTTTTTTTTTTTAAACAAAAAAACTGATCTATTTCTTCTTTAAGATATAGGTCTAAATTTTTAGACATAGTAGATTTTGAAATAAAAAAGAAAGTCGTGAGTAGTAATGTCATGTTTGTTTTGTTTGATATAAGTAGCGTAGATTTATTTCATGAATGTAGTTCTCTTCTTAAAGAAGAAAAAATGATTTTTATTTTTATTTCACATAACAAAACGGATCTGATTTTTTAAAAGCTTTCTACAAATCTAGATTTTTTTTATTACAAAACAGATCTGGTTTTTTTTTTTTTTCCATATAAACTAAAAAACAATTTTTATTTTGTTCCAAAACAGATCTAGTATTTTTTAAGCAAAAGCCCCTTTTTTAACAAAACAGATTTGATTTTTTTCTTCACCAAAGCTAATTTTTTTATTCCAAAACAGATCTGATTTTTTTTTTTTTTTTTCACAACAACAAATCTGAATTTTTAACAAAGAAGAGGACACATTCATAAAATAGACATATGTGACTTAGTTTAGTTAAGTGTATCATGTATGCAACATATCATTCATATCATGCATAAAGGGGTACATTGTTCATGACAATCTAGAAGACCAAACTCTGTCTGGGCAGAATGGGTGCCTAACACCTTCCCATTCCATAACCTAACTTCTGAATTTAATGTCTTTGGATAGGTAAACCTAGGCTTTATCTTTGTTTTTTGTTTTTTGTTTTTTTTGGTAGATTGTAATTAGGACAAAAAGCCATGTATCTTTGGTAGTTTGTAATTAGGACCGAAAGCCATGTAATATTCAATTTACTAAGTTTTATTATTATTCAATCAGTAAGAATGGAACAATTCAGTCATGTAAATTTGTACTTAATTTTTTCTTATTTTTTTTTATAAAAAATAAGTGGCGATTCCCCACCACTTATCTAAAAAGAGAGATGCCCTTCAAAGCACCCAAATCTCTTTTTTGAGAGCACCCTCTCAAGAAGTTGTGGTCTCTCACAAAAAGCACTTTAGATTCAGCAACTAATTTATACTTTCAAGGTCTAAGATTAAATTGGCTTGTTGATGGGCTTTTTTTTTAAGGCAAATTACAATTTACTCACTTATGGTTTGGCCGAAATTTAAGTTGCCTACCTGTGATTTGAAATTTGACTCTTTACCCACCTGAGGTTAGCTCAGTTAGATTTCTATAACCAACATCTGTTAAAAACAAAACTAAATATGTAATTTTGCTCCACTTTTATGTCTCTTTCTTCCAAAAACACAAAAAATATAAAAATACAAGATCAAATAAGATCAAAAACTATCCATCGGAACACTTGCATCATGGAATTTCAAATCATAGGTAGGCAACTTAAATTTTGGTCAAACCTTAGGTGAGTAAAGTGTCAAATTTCAAACCATAGGTAGACAACTTAAATTTCGGCCAAACCATTAGTGGGTAAGTTGTTATTTGCCCCCCCCCCCCTTTAAATTCCAAAATATTGGTAAGAGGAGCATATTTAAGGTTATTTTAGTTATGCTTAAAAAAATTATGGTCAGAGTGTTCAAAATTTTATTTTAGAGGGTCAAAACAAAATAAAAATAAAAATTTTATATATTATATATTCTTTTTTGCCAAGTCAAGGGGTTTGAAACCCCTAGACTATGGCTAGTGTCGGCCATAGGAACAACCCAATTTTATGTTAGGATATGTGCCCTTAAATCCTATTGTATGATACTATGTATGATATTATGTATGACATTATGTGAGAAATGATGTATGACTTAATATTGTGTTTAATAAAGTTGTTTTATTCTTATCTAAAGTAATGGTAACATGAATATTCGAACATTATCAAATAGTCCATGAGATGCATAGTATGTGATTTATGTGAAAAGTCACAGAAGATATAAATCACAAGTTCTTTGTAAACTCAGAATTTTGGTTCGTAGTCAGTGATGAAATTGGGCATTTCATCTGCGAAGACTATAACATATTAACTACGATGATTTGTCTTGATCATGGAAGTGGTGACTTTTAGTTAATATGTTGATATGTTTTAAGAGTTAAGACATATTGAACTGGACCGCTGTGAGATTTATTATTCTCCTAACGACTGCCAATTGAATAATAAATCTCACGACTTGTATTCACATGAACTCTTAATCCTGAGAGAATAATGGACCTGATCATGAAATGTAGGTTGCTTTGATATATCAGGAGTGAGATCTAAAGTAACGGTCAAAACCTCAGTATGTTGGGCAGCCACATTTAGTGTTGATGGAACATATATTCTCAAGATGGAATTCATAGTCTCTTAACGGAGATATAAAATGTTCCCTTGAGATAAGTTTAATGGGTACAGTTATTCAGAGAGTTAGGCCTAACCACTTTAGTAAGACTAAAGTATATATTTATGAAATTGGATTTCATAAATATATTGTGAATAAAACAAAAGGATTAAACCGGGTACTCAAGGATTAAGATGTAGTAATTTACAAAGTGGCAGTCTATATTCATGACTTTGTATTACTACGAATATTTTATGAAGGGGTTGCATGTATAATAAAGTCTTGGGATATAATTTATTAATGAGGCCTAGAGTGCAATTATATTTATATAGTGGTATTAAATATAATTAATGGTAACTTTGGACTTGTCAAGAGTTGACAGAAAAGCCCAAGGCCCATTGGAGCTAGTGTCTTATTTGTTCCCTTTTGGTCCCACTCCAAGCCACACACTAAAGCCCAATTGGGAAGCCCAAAAGGCTAGCCCAATTAGATAATCAGTTATGTGGAGAGAAACATACAGAATTTTATATTGAATGAAATGGTTTGTATGTGTAAGGTAATGAAAATAAGGAAGAGAGACACTCTTTCATATTCTCTCTAGAAACATAGAACTGATTGAGAGACCACACATCTTGGGCATCAAGTGGAATTGGAGTGAAGATTGAAAGTCTTCCCGAGTACTTCTTCATTCGGTTTTGAATTTCACCGCATCAAGGTACACTCTCTTGTTCTTATATTCTGAAACTTACATAGTGCATGTTATCAATTGCGAATGAAGTAGATCCGTTTATTTTCCGCTGCGTATGTTTTGTATGCGATGCAAACATGATGATTTCCCAACATTGGTATCAGAGCGGTCTTCATTTCGAATCTGTATAACATGTTTTGTTCGTTCTGGTATTAGAGATTATAGTTTCAAGTTGATAGAGGATTATACATTTAATTTTCTATATGGTTGTTGAAACTATGATTTGATAAAAACCGATATTGATGTTATGATGTTGTTTAAATATGAATTTAAGAATGTTAAATTGATCTTTAAGGCTATAGCATCAATAGATTTCAGTTTTGGTATCAATTTCTATCTCTTTCATTTTCGTATGATGGTTGTTTGTTCATGCAAAACGGTTGAAAACTGCCTTAGAGGAATTTCTGGAAATTCGAGTTTTACGATTTTCGATCGATCGAAATTTACTTTCGATCGATCGAGTAAAACAGAGACTAATCCTTTTGAATCGATTAATTTTCGATTGCTAGTCGATCGATCGAATTTTATTTTCGATCGATCGAGAGGCGATCGAGTATCAATCGAATCAGACAGAAGGTTTAGTTCGAATTGTTTAATTTTTTCGATTGATCGAGGGGCACATTCGATCAATCGAAAGTGCAAGGTTGTGTATAATTAGTTTATGCATGTTTATAAGATAAAAATCTTTAATTTAAAATATCTAGTGGGAGAGAAATACAAGGGTTGGATCTCACGGGCTTCATTGTTGGTTCATAGTAGTATGAAATATATATTTTGTCTTAGCTTCGAGCTTTGCATTCCATGCGGAGAATATGTATTTCATGGTCCTACAAGATTGAATTTCTTGGTTTATAGTGGTTTGATCAAACACCTTGTCTTAGCTTCGAGCTTTGCATTCCATGCGGAGGGTGTTTTGTATCATGGTACTACATGATAAGCCTGTTAAGGGGATGAAATGTGGCTACACATGATTCTAGACAATGGTATACACTAGACTAAATATTATAGTATCCTCTATGCTGAGTTCTTGCTATAATCATTTAGAGGCCAAATGTATAACGGCATATTATTAAGTGTTTGATAAGAGTTATCATGATAGCACTAATAATAAGAATAGTTCTCAATCAATCATAGTATTTAATGTTCACTCTATGCTGAGGGACATTGAGTATGGGATTGGGTTGTCGTTGCATATATTATATTATGGTTTTATTAAGGTTCCATACTATATGTTTATATGCTAAATTGATAATGTCCAGTTTACTTATTATATTCATGTTTATTATTTTCAGATTTGAACATGGCATCATTTAGCCCACTTGTTAGCATTCTTAATCAAAACAAACTGACTGGAACCAATTATGTTGACTGGAAAAGAAACTTAGACATAGTTCTCACAGCTAAGAGCACAAATATGTGCTTACTCAACCATGTCTTAGCTTTCCTTCATTAGATGCTCCTCCTGAGGAAAAACAACGATATGATCGTTGGCAAAAATCTAATGAAATGGCCAAGTGCTACATCCTAGCGTCCATCTCAAATGTTCTATAGCATCAAATGCAGGATGTAGAACTAGTTTCGGACATTATGCTAAGTCTGAAGGAGATGTTTGGTGAGCAAGGCCGTTCTGCAAGGCAAGAAACCATGAGACAAATATATAATACCAAAATGGCTGAAGGTAGTTCAGTGAGAGAGCATTGTCTTACAATGATCTCTAATCTGAATACTTTAGAAGTTTTAGGTGCCGACATTGATGGAGAATCCCAAGTGGATATGATACTCCAGTCACTACCGGAATCATTCAAGGAATTCAAACTTAATTATAACATGAACAAAAAGATTTATTCTTTGTCTAAATTAATGAATGAGTTGGTAGCGGCAGAAGGCATCCTTGGTACTTCTAATGTTCAAGCCTATGTGGGTGAAGCTTCTACTTCTCAGCCTAAGTCGAAAGGCAAGGGTAAGAAGAAGAAGAAGAAGGACTTTACTAAGCAGGAAGGTAAACAAATTGTCTTAGGGGTTGCCGACAAAGGAAAGAAGCTGAAAGGAAAATGTTTCCATTGTGGTGAGAAAGGACATTGGAAGAGAAATTGTCCAAAGTTCAAGGCTGTCGTCAATAAGGGTATGAAAATTTCATTCCTTCTTGAAATATGTTTGGTACAAAATCCCACGGATTCCTGGTGTGTGGATTCAGGTTGTACTAATCATATCTGCAATTCTTTGCAGGGGTTCCAGGAGGCCAAAAGACTTAAAGAAGGAGAGTTGTTTCTGACCTTGGCTGATGGAAGTAGGATTCCAGTTGTAGTTATTGGAGTGTTTAATTTATGCTTTGAAACTAGAGTTTTAATATTGCAAGACTGTCTGTATGTACCTAATGTTCATAGGAATTTAATTTCTGCAACTTATTTAGGTAAAAGTGGATATTGTGTTATCCTTAAAGACAATGTTGTAATAAAGAAAGGTAAAACATTTATCTGTTCTAGCAATATTGTGGATGGTCTTTATATTTTAACTCCTGATAAGCATGAATTATATAATTCTGAATTAGATAATAACACTCATGTAAAATCATTAAAGAGAAAGTTTCCTTCTACTAATGATGCATATCTTTGGCACTTGCGTTTGGGTCATATTAATCCAAACAGAATTCAAAGGCTGATCAAAGATGGTCTCTTAGAGCCATTGGACTTTGATGAATTTCCAGTTTGTGAATCTTATTTGGAAGGCAAAATGACCAAACGACCTTTTAATGCAAAAGGTAGAAGAGCCCAAGAGTTGCTAGAATTAGTTCATACGGATGTTTGTGGTCCTATGTCAATCCAAGCAAGAGGTGGCTATGAGTATTTCATTACATTCACTGATGATTACTCTAGATTTGGTTATGTGTACCTAATGAAACGGAAGTCCGAAGCCTTTGAAAAGTTCAAAGAGTTTAGGGCTGAAGTTGAGAATCAATTGGGTAAATGCATAAAGACCATTCGATCTGATCATGGTGGCGAATACCTTCTTGGAGATTTTGAGGATTACTTAACTGAAAATAGGATTTTATCTCAATTGACTGCACCTGGAACTCCACAACAAAATGGTGTAGCGGAAAGAAGGAATATGACTCTTTTAGATATGGTTAGGTCCATGATGAGTTATTCGACTCTACCAACTTCTTTTTGGGGATATGCCTTAAATACTGCAATGTATCTTCTGAATTTAGTACCTTCGAAGTCTATTCCTAAAACACTTGTAGAGTTGTGGAATGGGCGTAAGCCTAGTATGAGACATCTCCATATTTGGGGTTGTCCAGTACATGTGTTAAAAGGAAAGTCTGACAAGTTACAGTCTAAAACAGAAGTGATATTCTTTGTAGGGTATCCAAAAGGATCTGCCGAAGGTTTATTCTATAGTCATAAAGATAATAAAGTGTTTGTTAGTACAAATGCCAAATTCTTGGAAAATGACTATATGAATGATTTCACTCCTAGAAGTAGAGTTGCCTTGGCTGAAATGAATGAACCTATAATTGAACAACCAATGGTTGAAACTAGGGATGATGTGGCTGTATTGGATACACCACAAGATACTACTCATGAGATGTCTAGTACATAGTTGCCTCGTCGTAGTGGGAGGATTGTTAGGCCACCTATAAGATTCATAGGTCTTGGAGAGACTTATGAGGCTATCTCAGAGAAGGCCGAAACTGATCCTTACACTTATGAAGAAGCAATAAATGATATAGATGCACATCATTGGGTTCAAGCTATGAAATCAGAATTAGATTCCATGTATTCCAATCAAGTTTGGGATCTTGTAAAGGCGCCTAACGGCATTAAACCTGTTGGTTGCAAATGGGTTTACAAGAGGAAGAGACGGATAGATGGAAAGGTTGAAACCTTTAAAGCAAGGCTAGTGGCAAAAGGGTATACTCAAAAAGAAGGTATTGATTATGAGGAAACCTTTTCACCAGTAGCAATGCTTAAATCTATCAGAATTCTCTTATCCATTGCTGCTCATTATGATTATGAGATTTGGCAAATGGATGTCAAGACTGCATTTCTTAATGGCAATCTTGAAGAGGAAATCTATATGAAGCAACCAGAAGGTTTCATAGCAAAAAACCAAGAGCATATGGTATGCAAGTTGAATAGGTCTATTTATGGACTTAAGCAAGCATCTAGGTCATGGAACATCAGATTTGATCAAGCAATCAAATCATTTGGTTTTGAACAAAATCTTGATGAACCATGTGTGTACAAAAGACATCAAGACAAAGTAGTAATATTCCTAGTGCTTTATGTTGATGATATTCTACTCATTGGAAATGATGTAGGAGTCATGTCGTCAGTAAAGGTTTGGTTGTCAAGCCAATTTGATATGAAGGACTTGGGTGAGGCTAACTTTATTCTAGGGATCAAGCTTTGGCGAGATCGTAAGAATAAGATGTTAGGCTTATCACAAGCTGGATATATAGATAAAGTTCTAGAACGGTTTAGCATACAAAACTCCAAGAAATGATTACTTCCTTTCAGACATGGAGTTCCTCTGTCTGATGACCAAAGGCCTAAGACTCAAGAGGAAGTAGATATGATGAGACAAGTTCCTTATACTTCTGCAGTAGGAAGTCTCATGTATGCCATGCTTTGTACTAGACCAGATATCTGTTTTTCAGTTGGCATGGTTAGCCGATATCAATCAAATCCAGGACCATAACATTGGCAAGCTGTAAAGCATATTCTCAAGTATCTACGGAGAACGAAAGATTATATGCTTGTTTACCGTTGTGAGGATTTAATTCCCATTGGCTATACAGATTTAGACTTTCAATCAGATCTAGATTTCAGAAAGTCCACGTCAGGGTGTGTTTTCACCTTGGGAGGTGGAGCCATAAGTTGGAGGAGTGTTAAGCAATCTTGTATTGCAGACTCCACCATGGAAGCTGAATATGTTGCTGTTTGTGAGGCGGCAAAAGAAGCTGTTTGGCTCAAGAAATTCCTTTCTGATCTTGGTGTAGTGAGAATGGAGCAAGTTCCTATTACATTGTTTTGTGATAATAGTGGAGCGGTTGCACAATCCAAAGATCCAAGGAATCACAAGAAAGGAAAGCACATTGAGAGAAAGTACCACATCATTCGAGACATTGTTGCTCGTGGAGATGTGGTGGTGGCAAAGATTGAAAGTGCAAATAATCTAGCAGATCCCTTTACCAAATTCTTGCCTCAAAGGACCTTCGAGTCACATTTAGAGGGAATGGGAGTTAGATTAGTGCACAATAGTCTTTAGGGCAAGTGGGAGATTGTTAGGATATGTGCCCTTAAATCCTATTGTATGATGCTATGTATGATATTATGTGAGAAATGATGTATGATTTAATATTGTGTTTAATAAAGTTTTTTTATTCTTATCTAAAGTAATGGTAACATGAATATTCGGACATTATCAAATAGTCCATGAGATGCATAGTATGTGATTTATGTGAAAAGTCACAGAAGATATAAATCACAAGTTCTTTGTAAACTCAGAATTTTGGTTCGTAGTCGGTGATGAAATTGGGCATTTCATCTGCGAAGACTATAACATATTAACTACGATGATTTGTCTTGATCATGGAAGTGGTGACTTCTAGTTAATATGTTGATATGTTTTAAGAGTTAAGACATATTGAACTGGACCGCTGTGAGATTTATTATTCTCCTAACGACTGCCAATTGAATAATAAATCTCACGACTTGTATTCACATGAACTCTTAATCCTGAGAGAATAATGGATCTGATCATGAAATGTAGGTTGCTTTGATATATCAGGAGTGAGATCTAAAGTAACGGTCAAAACCTCAGTATGTTGGGCAGCCACATTTAGTGTTGATGGAACATATATTCTCAAGATGGAATTCATAGTCTCTTAACGGAGATATAAAATGTTCCCTTGAGATAAGTTTAATGGGTACAGTTATTCAGAGAGTTAGGCCTAACCACTTTAGTAAGACTAAAGTATATATTTATGAAATTGGATTTCATAAATATATGGTGAATAACACAAAAGGATTAAACCGGGTACTCAAGAATTAAGATGTAGTAATTTACAAAGTGGCAGTCTATATTCATGACTTTGTATTACTACGAATATTTTATGAAGGGGTTGCATGTATAATAAAGTCTTGAGATATAATTTATTAATGAGGCCTAGAGTGCAATTATATTTATATAGTGGTATTAAATATAATTAATGGTAACTTTGGACTTGTCAAGAGTTGACAGAAAAGCCCAAGGCCCATTGGAGCTAGTGTCTTATTTGTTCCCTTTTGGTCCCACTCCAAGCCACACACTAAAGCCCAATTGGGAAGGCCCAAAAGGCTAGCCCAATTAGATAATCAGTTATGTGGAGAGAAACATACAGAATTTTATATTGAATGAAATGGTTTGTATGTGTAAGGTAATGAAAATAAGGAAGAGAGACACTCTTTCATATTCTCTCTAGAAACATAGAACTGATTGAGAGACCACACATCTTGGGCATCAAGTGGAATTGGAGTGAAGATTGAAAGTCTTCCCGAGTACTTCTTCATTCGGTTTTGAATTTCACCGCATCAAGGTACACTCTCTTGTTCTTATATTCTGAAACCTACATAGTGCATGTTATCAATTGCGAATGAAGTAGATCCGTTTATTTTCCGCTGCGTATGTTTTGTATGCGATGCAAACATGATGATTTCCCAACATTTTACCCACCCAAATCCTCTAGCAAAACCCAAATCCAAAAAACCCATAGTTAACCCACCACCATCCCTATCGCAAATCCACCCCATATCGAAACACACCACCACCACTAAAAACCATCGCTGGCCACAAAACCTAGCCAAACCTATGGCAACAAAACCCAAATCCAAAAAACCCATAGCGAACCCACCACCACATTGGAACTCCCAACCACCCCCACTACAAATCAACCCCAAATCGGAACCCACCATCACCATTGAAAACCACCACCGACCACAAAAACCAAATAAAAAAACTCCAAAACCCACACAACAAACCCACCACACCATTGCCATTGCTTGAGAGTAGAAAGAGACAATTAAAGGTGAGTTGGAGAGAGGAGAGTGGGCTGGGTTAGAGAGAGAGAGGAATGAGAGAGAGAAGTGAAACCTGAGAGAAACAAAGTCGTAGAAGGGAGGGAGAGAGAGAGAGAGAGAGAGAGAGAGAGAGCTCAAAGAAGAGACGTTTGAGAAAGAACATAGAAAAAGGAGTAACGGAGGGCTAATAGGGTTAGGGATTAAATTGTTTTTAGGAAAGAAATTAGTCAATTTTAAAATGTCTTAGACTTGATTGGTATTAACCTAAATCTCAGGATATGTTAGTGAAATTTACATAATAATAATAATAATAATAATAATAATAATAATAATAATAATAATAATAATAATAATAATAAATGTGAACATGCTCAAAAAATTGTGTATATCGTATGTAAAATTATGAACATTGTGTTTAAGGAGCAGTACATTAACTGTAAGAATTTTTCCCAAATGGAACATTCAAATCTAACCTATTGTTTGATATGGCAAAACACCTGGGCATTCGAGTTCATTTTAAATTCTTGAGAAATGCTACAATATGCTTTATACGCCAGGTTGAAAACCCATCAAACATTGGGCTGACTGTTGTGAAATAAAATTAAAATAGTTAAGTAATACAAAGAAAGTTAAAGTGCCTTAATCAAAATTTCTTTGCCAGCACTAGTCAACTTGGGAAAACTGTTTGTGTCTTATGTGGACAACCTGAGGAAACAACATGCTACTTGTTGTGGTTTTGCAAACATGCCTGTGAGGTATGGGAGTGCAGTAAGCTTGCTCTACCCTTCGTCATTGATCAGTCTTGGACCTTCTTGGATGTCATATAGAACCTGTAAAATCGAGAAGCACCTCAACCTAGTTTACTAGAGAAGGTCATCTTTGTTTGCTTGGGAATATGGAAAGATCGAAATGAAAGAAGGATGGGGGGGCGAAGGCAAACCGGGAAGAGTGATCCTGAAGTCCTCTCTGCACCTTGTGGAAGAGTACCACATTGCGAATGAAGTTAGACAGGGAGATATCCCGGGAATGGGACCATTGACAATATGGAAGCCACCTGATTGAGAACGATACAAAGTGAACGTAGACAGTGCAGTATTCAAGCATAGGAAAAAAGCGAGAATAGGTGTGTTGATTCGGGATGAAACTAGGGAGGTAATAGCAGCCTTAAGTAAGATAGTGAATGCACCTTTGGGGGCAGTGGAGATAGAAGCAAAAGCAATGGAGGCGGGGGTAAGGTTTGCATGGGATGTGTTTATTAGGGAGGCAGTGTTTGAAGGCGACTCGCTAATCATTTGCAAGGCTCTCCAGGGTGAAGGGGTGGCACCTTCATCCATTCAAAATGTGTTTGGCGGAACACTGGAACTAACCACAGGCTTTAGGATTTTTTCTTTCTCTCATGTGAAAAGACAGGGAAATGTCCCTGCTCACTTGTTAGCGCAGTATTCTAACAAGTGAGCAAGGACATTTCCCTGTCTAGAGGAATGCCCTAGCTTTTTAGAGCACGCATGTGCTTATGACATGTCTGTAGTTTCTCACTCTTGATTTAATGATATTATTCAGTATTTCCTATCAAAAAAAAAAAATAGAAGAAAAAAAATAAAGAAAGTTGAAGTGCCTATCCACAAAAGAAAAAAAGAAGGAAAGAAAAGAAAAGAAAAGAAAAGAAAAGAAAAGAAAGCTGAAGTGAAATAGTAAGTTTCTTATTCGGTGGTCATCCACTAGTAGGATACGAAATACATATAAATGGCTAGTGAGATAACGTATTTGATACAATCTATCATCTATGTAATAGTTTGACTGATACCAAATACATACCATTTGTGACAGCTTAGCATGCATATATATATATATATATATATATATATAGGGTTGTGTTCAAGTTACATCTGGTGTAACTTTAAGTAATGTTACACCACTCAATATTTTTTAATTGGATGCGAATTTTGAGAAATCCACCATTAGATTACATTATTTTTATATAGGGCAAAACTTAGGTACAATACCTTAGGTTTCCTACCTAAAATTTTGACATCTGTCCAATTTAACATCTCAACCAAACGCCGTTAAGACTAAATTTTTTTTTTTCCTTCTTCCTTCTTTTCTACAGACGGCTTCTCTTCCAAAACCTTTCTCCCTCATTTTCTCAATAACCAAACAGGAAAAATCAAAAAATAAAAGCCAGATCTACTGGGTTTCAAACCAAAAAAGGAACCCTTTTCAGCTATACCCGAAACTTCCACACTTTTAACATTAACAAAGCCATCGTCACAGCCTTCATTATTTTGTCCACAGAGAGAGAGAAAGAAGAATCATAGATCAGAAAAGAAGAAAGGAAGCATAGATCGTAAAGAATCATAAATCAGAAAAGAAAGAACCATAGATCAGAAAAGAAACACACACACGTACCGATAGAGAAAGAGGGAGAGATATGAGAAATTTTTTTTTTTTTTTTTTTAGGTTTTGGGTTTCGAAGATCTGGGTCATGGGTGGTTTGGAAGAGAAAAGTTTTGGGCAAGAGAAAGGTTTTCCAAGAAAACTGGACTCAAAGAAAGAACCAAAGGCAGAAGTAAAAAGCAAAACAAAAAGAAATGTTGCTGGCGTTATTTTTTTTCTTGTCAAACAGTACCCTTTTTTTTTAGCTCTTCCCCGTTACTTTTCTTTTCTTCAAGTAGCTTCTTTGATTATTTTCCTTTTCTTCAAACTCATTTTATTTTTTGATCTTTCCTATTTGGTTACTGAGAAAATGAGGGAGAAAGGTTTTGGGTTTGGAAGAGAAGCTGTCTGCAGTAAGTACAGGAAAAAGAAGGTAAAAGGAACAAAAAAGAGAAAAGAAATTTTAGTTTTAACGGCATTTGGTTGAAAATGTTAAATGGGACAGATGTCAATATTTTAGGTAGGGAACATAAGGTACTGTACCTAAGTTTTGCCCTTTTATATATTCTCCATGCTTGCAAAATTTCGATGTGATAAAAAATTAATAGTTATGTCATCAGTTCACTGTTTAAATTCAAATTTTTGTAGTTTAAAATAATGCATAAAAGATAAGTTTATAGATTAAATGGTAAATAACATTCAATTGACATGAAAATTGGCATGAATATTAAGAACATATAGAACATATAATTTAACGGTGAGATTTTCAAAATATGAATTCTATAACAAGTTATTGGGTAGTGTAACATTACTTAAAGTTACACCAAGTGTAACTTGAACTTAACTCATATATGTGTGTATATATATATATATATATATAGGGGATTCTAGCATTTTGCCCTTATTTTTAAAAAAAATTTAGCAATATGTCCCTGTTTTGAAATTATTTAGGTTTATGTCTCTGTTTTAAAACTCAATTTGTAGAAAATCGAGTATGGGGCGATCAAACTTTAAAAAAAAAAAAAATTTGGAACTCGAGTACCTTAAATGGAACTCGAGCTCCATGAACTCGAGTTCCACCAATTTTTATTTATTTTATTTTAAGTTTCATTTGGCATAACTCAATTTTATTAAAATCAAGTTTCAAAACAGGAATATATTGCTAAATTTTTTAAAAAAATAAGGGCAAAAGGCTAGAATTCCATATATATATATATATATATATATATATACACACACACACTACACATATGTGTAAAGTCGATTAAGCTACTAAGAGCATTTGCATCAGCTCGTGCAAAAAGTTTTGCATTTTACACCTCTAAAACCTACTTTTTCTATTTTACACGCTCATTTTTACAAGACACCCACATCAGTTTATCTATTCTACACATTTATTTAATAAAATATTAATTCTACCTCATTTTTTTATTATTCTCTCAACTACCCGCGCGCGTCCCTATTTCTCCCTACCCCCAGCTGTTCTCTGATATATTTCGCCTCTCTCTCTCTCTTGATCTGGCCTCTCTCTCTCTCTATTTTCTACTTCTCACATTTTTTCTCATAAATTCCAAAACCCATCTCACGTTTTCACCGGCCGATCTTCTTCACCGGCCACGATCTAGACCATTCACCGGCCGATCCTTCTTCACCGGCCACGATCAGACCCCTTCACCGGCCGATCTTCTTCACCAGCCACGATCCAGAAGCCTTCTTCACCGGCCACGATCACCGGCCACAATCCTTCTCGACCCAGACCTTTTCGCCGGCCACGATCCTTATTCACCGGTCGATCCACGATGCAGATCTTCACCGGCCACGATCACCGGCCACGATCTAGACCCTCGACCCAGCTTTCTTCACCGGCCACGATCACCGGCCACGATCCTTCTCGACCCAGACCTCTTCGCCAGCCACAATCCTTTTTCACCGGCCGATCCACGATGCAGATCTTCACCAGTCACGATCTAGACCCTCGACCCAGCCTTCTTCACCGGCCACGATCCTTCTCGACCCAGACCTCTTCGCCGGCCATGATCCTTCTTTACCGGCCGATCCACGATGCAGATCTTCACCGGCCACGATCGTTCTTCACCGGCCGATCCAACCTCCCGGGTCTTTGTCTGTGTTGGTTTGTGTGTGGGTATGTTTCTGTGATAATTTGTTTGGATGAGTTTGTGTTTGTGTGAATCTGAGGTGAAAGAAGAGGAATTGGCTAAGGTTGTTGTGAACGGAAAAGAGAGAGAAAAAATGGTGGGAATGGAAAACTATTAAAATAATGAATACAAGTGCTACAGTAACCGTGCATATATGCACGGTTACTGTAGCTAGGTGCAAAAATGCACAATTTTGCACCCACTGATGTGGGTGCATTTTTGGACCAAATCTTGTAAAAACACTACCTTTTTGCATTTTACATGACTTTCCATGAGCTGATGCAAATGCTCTAAGAGGAAGTGATGTAATTGATTTTGCCTGGATGCTCCGTGTGGCATTAAGGGCCGCACAAAATTACTGCTAAAAGCCGCATAGCTGGAACTGCAAAGTGAAGAAAAAAGGCTGGCCACTTTGCCCAAGCCCCTCAATTCCAGCACCAGACGAAATGGAATTGAAATGAAAATTTGATTGTCTTTATCAAAACTGGTTTGAAAATACAGAAGGGCTTTTACATGAATAGTACCAGGTAAATTGTACATTGTAGATAAAAATGTGACTAATATTTGACCCTTTAAGAAAAAGTGTACTATTCTTAAAACTACAGTATACACTTTACATGAATAGTGCAATGTAAAAATAATTTTTTTCCAATGTAGAAACTTGCCTTGTATTATGTTTCGGCTTCTTAAACTAATCATGCTTACTAGTTACAGGTTACATTCCCCTCAAAAAATAAAAAATAAAAGTTACAAGTTACAACCCGCCTCCTATTTCTCCATTACCTACTAATCTAAAAAAACAAAAAGGTAAAGTGCAAATTACATACTTAAAGTTTGGGGGTATTTGAATTTTGCCTATGAAGTTTCAGAATTTAGATTTTACCTTTTAATATTCTATTCCGTTTGTATACATCATTTTTGTAGTCTAAAAAAATTAAATAATTAAAAATAACGTGGCATTATTTTATTAGATAAACTAAACACGCGTGACAAGTTTATTTGGTACTTAACAGAAAATTTGGATGGAAGGATTGCTGATGCAAACAGAATAGAACTCTAAGAGTAATATTCCAAATTATGAAATTTTATGACGTAAAATTCAATTATTTTCAAACTTGAGGGACTGTAGATTGCAACTTAGCTGAAACAAAAATAAAATCATTGTTATGTTACCGATTAATGGAACATAAAGGAGTGTATTAGGCTATTAGGCCGAGACATTAGACCGTTAACTGAAAGTCTGAAACACAGGCCTGGGTGGGTTATACTTGGAAGCTTTTATTACCATAGACTACGAGTCTACGTCCACCTACTTTAGAAGCTTTTATATTGGCCTATGACTTACTCTATTTCTTTCTGAATTTATATCAGTCGGTCCAGCTCTCGATGGGTTACGGTGGACCGTGACTTACTCTACTTCCGGGGTCTTGATTGGACAAACACCTACCCAAATCTGTGCTAAAAGATCCTCCAAACTGTTAAGAATCAGAAAAGCTTATGAAAATGATAAGAATTATTTGGGAGAAATCTCACTAGTTTATTGAAAAGCAAACTTGGCTATTTTATAGCCTTACAAAGCTTGAAAACAGAAAAGTAACAGCCCACGTTTTACAATCCTAATAACGTGGTAAAGACTAGTTCAATCAAACAAATATCCCTTAACAATAGGGATTTATTGACAAAGTGGTAACAAACCACTAAAAACAACCTACCTTCTAGAATAACAAATCTCAACAATTCCTCCCTTAAACTGAATGCTACAAACACTCAGTTTATATCTATCTCAGAACAAACTCCCAATAGCCCTCGTAAGTTCAAGAAAACATCCAGCTTGAGTGGTTTAGTCATCACATCAGCCAACTGTTCTTGTGTCCCACAATGCACCAGCTCCACTGTACCAGCCTTTGTGAGTTCTCGAAGAAAATGGAAACGTACATCTATGTGCTTACTACAACCATGAATTACTGGGTTCTTTGAAAGTTTGATTGCAGAACTATTATCACAACGAATAATAGTTGTCTTGCCTTGATTCTAACCCAGCTTTCCCAACACCCTCTTCAACCATACTGCTTGGCATGCACATGAAGCTGCAGCAATAAAATCTGCCTCTGTGGTAGATAGACTTACTACTGGTTGTTTTCTTGATGACCAGGACATTGCTCCTGAACTCAACAAAAACACATATCCTGAAGTACTCTTTCTGTCCTCCAAATCTCCAGCATAATCACTATCAGTGTATGCAACAAGTTCATCATCTCCTCCCTTCTTATAGAAAATTCCAAAACCATTTGTTCCTTGCAAATATCTCAGCACCCTTTTTGCTACCTGTAAATGGAACTCAGTAGGATTCTCCATATATCTACTAATAAGACTCACCAAAAACATCATGTCAGGACGAGTAGCTGTCAAATACATGAGACTACCCACAATTTGTTTATAGTAAGTCTTGTCCACCTTAACTCCACCCTCATCCTTCACAAGCTTAAAGCCAGGAACAATAGGATTATGAACAGAATTACTTTTGTCCATCCCAAAACGTTTCAGCACCTCCAAAGCATACTTCTTTTGACTAATAAAAACACCATCAGATCTTTGCAAGATTTCAAGACCAAGGAAAAACCTCATCTTACCAAGATCTGTCATGTCAAACTCATGCTTCATGGAATTTTTAAACTCTGTAAACATCAATTCATCATTTCCAGTAAAAATAAGATCATCAACATAGAGACTTACAATTAATACTTTGCCTTCTTTGCTTGTCTTGATGAACAAAGTATGCTCGTAGTCACACTTCTCAAAGCCTTCTTTCATGAAATAGGCCTCTATACGACTGTACCAAGCACATGGTGCTTGCTTAAGCCCATAAAGTGCCTTCTTTAACTTGTAGACCTTCTGTTCATTTCCCTTTTGCACATAACCACAAGGCTGCTCCACTAAAACCACTTCATTCAACTTACCATGTAAAAATGCTGACTTTACATCTAGCTGATAGATAGTCCATCCTTTTTGAGCTGCAAGTGCTATCACCAATCGAATTGTCTCCATGCGTGCCACAGGTGCAAAAACTTCAGTATAGTCTACCCCATGTTGCTGAGTATATCCCTTTGCTACAAGCCTAGCCTTGTATTTGTCCACTTCTCCATTTTCATTATACTTGGTCTTATAAATCCATTTCACTCCAACCTTCTTTGCTCCCCTAGGTAACTCCGTCAATTCCCACGTATCATTGTTGTTTATTGCTTCCATTTCTAAATCCATGGCTATCCTCCATTTCCTACTCTTCACAGCATCTTCAAAGTGAATAGGATCAGTAGTTGCAAGCATAGCCAAATAAGCTTCATTATCTTCCTCAGAAATGCCTTCCCCTGTTTCATAGTCTTTCATCCAGATTGGTGGTCTCCTATTCCTCCCTTCATTCAAGCTAGGAGAGCTTTCTTCGGTCAAGGAGTCTGAGGATAAATTTTCTGCAGCTGCGTCTACATTAGCTTCAGGTTTAGATTCAGATTCGCTCCCCTCTTCATTGTCATCAAACATAGCTGCTTCCTCCTCAAGATCACCCCATTCCAAGTCACACACAATGGATTCTTCATGTTTCTTATCCCAATCCCAATTCTTGTCTTCTTCAAATACAACATCCCTACTTATTATGATTCTTTGTGAAACTGGATCATAGAGCCTATAAGCCTTGGACTCCTCACTAACTCCCAACAAAACACAACTCAAGCTCTTATCATCCAACTTGGTTCTTTTACTATCAGGCACATGAACATGGGAGACACATCCAAAAATTCTAAAATGTTCAACTGAAGGCTTAACTCTGCTCCAAGCTTCTTCTGGAGTCTTGTTTTTCACTGCTACTGTTGGACTTCAATTCAAGACATGCACTGTCCAATTGACTGCTTCAGGCCAGAAGGTTTTTGGAAGTTGCTTTTCAGAAATTATACTACGAACCATATTCATAATAGTTCTATTCTTCCGTTCTGCAACTCCATTCTGCTGTGGTGTGTAGGCAGCTGTCAATTGTCTTCGTATGCCGTTTACATCACAAAAATTGATGAACTCTTGTGATGTAAACTCTCCTCCTCGATCAGTACGCAACACTCTAATGAACGAGTTTGTTTCCTTCTCAACATATATCTTAAAACTCTTAAAAACAGCTAAGGCTTCTGATTTTTCTATCAAAAAATAAACCCATGTTTTTCTACTAAAGTCATCAGTGAAAGTGAGTAGATACCTCTTTTTGCCATTTGAGATGGGCTTGATTGGTCCACAAATATTAGCATGCACTAATTGAAGAATAAGTGAAGCTCTCTAGGTGCTTTTCTTTGGGAATGAGAACCTTTGCTGCTTCCCTACTAAACAAGCCTTACATAGCCTTGAGGGAGACTTAAATTGTGGTAAACCATTCACCATCTTTTTCTGCTGAAGAGTCTTTAAGCCCTTAAAGCTCAAGTGTCCATATCTATAATGCCAAAGTTGCACCATATCTTCTGTGATTATGTTGAAAAAAGTAGATGCTATTGGTTGAGATATAGCATGTAGTATGAACATTTGATTTGAAGCCATCTTCGTCTCCATTATTAAACCTTTCTCCAGATGAAACACTTTACACTTTCTACCTTGAAACAGAATGTTAAGCCCCTTTTCTTGCAGCTGCCCAATACTTAGTAAATTGTTCTTCAGCTCCGGCACATAGAATACTCCTGTGATAACCTGTGCTCTTCCATTAACCTGTATCCGTACATTGCCCTTTCCCATTACAACCATACTTGAGTTTTTGCCCAGCTTCACAGAAACTCTGAAGCTTCCATCAAAATCCGAGAAGTATTCCTTCTTTCCACACATATGATTGCTACATCCTGAGTCAAGGAACCACATGTCTTCTCCATTTGCCTTATTCATATCAACACAAGCCATCAGCAACATTTCTTCTTCAGTCTGAGCATAGTTGGCTTCCTTCTCCTTGCTTGGACATTCCCATTGAAAATGCCCAAGCTTATGACAGTGATAGCACTCCACTGTAGCTTTGTCGAAGCTTTGTCGGCCTCGTCCCCTTCCTCTTCCTCTAAAATTTCCACGTCCTCGACCCCTTCCTCCAGATTGATCTCCATGAGTGATCTTTAGAGCGTGTTCTTCTTCCACATGAGAACTCATGCGTTGTTCATGGACAAGCAGGCTGCTTTGCAACTCATCAATGGTTAAGGTGTCTATATCCTTAGACTCCTCAATGGAACACACAACATAATCAAACTTTGGAGTCATGGATCTCAAAATCTTTTCAACCACAGAAACATCTCCTTTGTCCTCACCATTTGCTTTCATCTTGTTGGCTATGGCAAGGGTTCGGGCAAAATACTCATTCACAGATTCTCCTGACTTCATGTGAAGAATTTCAAACTCCTTCCGGAGAGCTTGCAAGTGAGCACGCTTAACTCTTGTTGTACCTTGATGCTTCTGCTTCAAAGAATCCCAAATGTTCTTTGCTGTATCCTTGTTAAGGATTGTCTCCAGGACCGAACGATCTATTGCTTGAAATAAATAGTTTTTTGCTTTCAAATCTTTCAACTTCTGATCTTCAATAGTCTTCCTCTGAGCATCTGTGAGACCTTCTGCTGCTGCAGGAATCCCATTCTCCACCAAGCCCCAATACTCCTTAGAACGCAAGAAGTTTTCCATGAGCATCGCCCAATGATCATAATGCCCATCAAATTTCGGAACTGCTGGCTGCACAAAAGAACTTTCTGCCATCACTACAAACGTAGAAGACTGCTGCTTCTAATTTTAACCTGGCCCCGTGACAGGGCTCTAATACCAAATGTTAAGAATCAGAAAAGCTTATGAAAATGATAAGAAATATTTGGGAGAAATCTCGCTAGTTTATTGAAAAGCAAACTTGGCTATTTTATAGCCTTACAAAGCTTGAAAACTGAAAAGTAACAGCCCATGTTTTACAATCCTAATAACGTGGTAAAGACTAATTCAATCAAACAAATATCCCTTAACAATAGGGATTTATTGACAAAGTGGTAACAAACCACTAAAAACAACCTACCTTCTAGAATAACAAATCTCAACACAAACTTGCACCAGAGGGAACAGTAAATATTACCCAATTTTAACTTTGGACTGTAAAATCTGAGTTGAAATCTGATCCATTTAAAGACTGGGCATCACTTGTGGAGTTTTAATACAGTATGAAAAAATGGCTAAGAATACAAATTTGTTTTACAAATTGTTGATGTGATGAGTGATTATTAGTAAATAAAAAATTGATATATTGGTAGGCCCATATGAGAATCAATAAAAATTGATAATCATTAACATTCTGTAAAATAATTATAAAATTGTTTGTGTTTCTAATACTATTTATACAATATATATGCACAAACATCAGTTCATCAGAAAAAATATAAATATAAATGTATATTTATATATATTCCCCTATTTAATTCTAACTTAGGATATCAAGAATTTGAGTTCTTAAGCGTTTGAGTTCAACAAAAGTAAAGTAATTCTACTTTCACAACAAGTTTTTTTTTTTTTTTTTTTGGTAAGACTTTCACAACAAGTTTAAAGTTTACAAAATTACCTAATAGGTACCACCATGAGCTGGTTTCACCCCTTTTGTTTTGTCCGCCTCCCCCACGTGATTCTGATATGTTATAAGTATGAGAGTGACTTTTCAAACCTTGGTCTTATTCTCACCTACGCATTAGGCCATGTGACCAAGTCTTAACCATACCTTTTATTTATTTATTTTTAAGGAAAACATTTAGTACTCTTTTCTTTTAACCTTAACAATGCAATTTTTTAATTAAATAATAGAAACCATGCATTTAATCTATAGCATTTTTTTTTTCTTTCTTCTTCTCAAACAAGAAAAAAAAATGACATTTGGTAATTTATTTGGTTAACCTTATTCTCCTAAGTCCTAAGTGCTTTTGTTTTTTTAGGAATGATATTATTATCTGGTAATATATTTATTTATTAAGTTGAAATAAACATAAATTATAATTTCAGATATTTTTTTCAAGTATTTTATTATTATTATTATTACTTAATTTCAAAACCTAAAATAAACATGAATTATGTTCAAAGATATTTCAAATACAACTAAAAATTTATATTTATTAATTTTTGTACCTCAGATGTGTCATACGCTAGTGTTTCAAAAAAAAAATGTCGTACTTTCACACTCATGCCTTTACTGGTGCAAACTTAGCATCTTAGAGCATCCCCAATGGGCCTCTTATATGCCAAATGCAAAGTGCATTTGGCATAAAGGCCCAAATATTGCTCATCAGCTGGCCGGCCATATGCCAAATGCTAAAAGAAAATTTGAGATTAAGCTACAGTACCATCTCAAATGTAAGATGGTACTGTAGCTCAATCTTATAAAAAAAATATTTTTTTAATACTCTCATTTCTCTCTCCTCTCTCATTTTAACCGGAAATTTCTCTCTCCTCTCTCATTTTTCCTCTTTCTTTTCTCTCTCTTCCTTCTCTCTTTCTCATCCCCTCTCTCTCTCACCGGTCACTCTCATCTCCTCTCTCTTTTTTTTTTCTTTCTTCTTTTTCAGTTCTGATCTCTCATTCCATCCTTCCCCTCTCTCGTCCCTATCTTCCCTTTCTTTTTTCTTTCTTTTTTTTTTCTCTATTTTCCCTTGAATCAAGCCTCCGTGTTTGGATCGGGGTGCTCGTGGTGGATCAGGGTGGAGATCGGTGTTTGGATCGTTGGTCGTGGTTGGGTCCGGTGTTTGGGTCGTGGCTGAAGTGGTTGAACTCTGGTTGTTGATCGTCAGAGATCGCCAGTGTTTAGGTCCGGCGAGGTCATGGCAATATCTGACGTGGGTTTTTTTTTTTCCGATGGGTCATGGCGATTTCCGATGGGTTTTTTTTTTTTTTTTTTTAATCTGGGTTTTTGTTTCGGTGGAATTTTGGTGGGCAGTGGTGGCGTGGTAGGCATGGTGGAGGCGCGATGGTGGTGACTAGGTAGTGGAGGCGTGCTGATAGAGGTTGAGGGAAGGTGGAGGATAAAATTGAGAAAAAATAAAAAGGAAAAAATATATTTTATTGCGTAGATATATTATTTTAACAAGTAGAATAGGAAAAAAGAATTTGGGATGCTGGAAGAATTGTAAAACTGTATTGTATAATTGATAAAGTTGCTTTTTAGAATGGTAAAATGGGATAGGACGGCATTTGCCATTGTGGATGCTCTTAGCTTTCTCAGTTCTTATCTTATATTAGTCTCTTTTTGTTTTTTCATTTTTTTTAGTAAAAGAGAATTGTAAAATTTTATGTATTTGCATTTTTTTATGTTAATATATTCCAAATTTATTTTTATTAAATTTTTATTATTATTTAAGTTTCTTAATGACTACTTAAAAGAAATATCCTAAAACCACAACTAACTTAAGCATGATTTCAACCTGCTAAGTTCAATTGATCAAGTGTGTTAGGCTAGGACATTTTAGCCTTATGCCTGTATAGACCCAAGTTCATTAAATTTGACCTGTACTCATGTCACTTATACAACACTCATATTAGTTACACTATTCTCATATCATGTGCCTATAGATATAAGCATTTTTTTTTTTTTTTGGTACCAAAGCTTCTCTTTTTTTTTTTTTTCTTTTTCTTTTTCAATAAAAAAAATTGCTTGCTTTCTTTGGCCTCCCTATTAGTGGCGTTTTCTCTACCAACAAGTCTAAGGCCACAACTAATTTTACAATGATTAAAATGGCATTTTGTGATTAGTGTATAGTAAAAGTGATGATAGTTGTGGTTTCACATAAAAGTGATGTATTACAAATTACAATCTATCACCTCAATAAGTTAATTATTAAAAGAACTGTGAAATAATAATGTTTTTGCAGCATGATTGTTTTGCTTAATTGTTCCATCTATGTTACTTGGTCTTTTTCATGGAGAAAACTTACGTTCAAATCTTGTTTTTCCCATTTCTCTATGCCAAAAAAGATTATTAATATATAGGCGGAAATCATATTTTTGTTCTTATATTTTTAGGGGATCCCAGTTTGGTCCCTAAATTTTATTTTTACTGTTTTTAGTTCCTATTTAGAAAAATGCTATCTATTTTAGTCCTTTTCGTCAATGCCCTAACGGCAAAATTCTAGGTGGCAAACGGAAGTATTAAAATAATAATAAAATTTTTTTATTTTGGCATTAAAAAAATGCCACGTCAGTATCTAAATTAAAAAAAAATTATTTATTAATTTTAACTAAATAAAAAAAAATAAAAAAATAGAATAAAAAATAAAAAATTACATGAATTGAGATCTAAGTGTGTCTTGAACAATAATAACAAGAACACAAACCCAAAAAAAAAAAAAAAAAAACCAACAATCAACGGAGGTCTATTATAGTCACAACTAATTAATTCAAGGTGTAAATACATTTTTAGTCCCTACATTTTGACCCGATTTCGATTTTAGTCCCTACATTTTATTTTTACCACTTTTAGTTCCTAAACTAATTAACGCGTGACATTTAAATCCTTACCATCAGCCAACTAATGGAAAAAGCTGAGGTGGCAGACAGAACACCCTATTAGCTGACGTGGCGCTAACATGGCTATTAAATATTATTAAAAAAATATTATTTGGCATTTTTATATGCCTCGTCATCATTTTAATTTTTTATAAAAAGCCACATCAGACAATTTAAACAAAAAAAACAAAATAAATTAAAAAACAAAATTAAACTCAATCCCCAGACCCAGCAAAATTAAACTCAATCCCAGGACTTCTCAAACCCAGATTGGTCTGTAATTTCCTTATATTTTGTTTTCTTTACTCTATTTAGTACCAAAAAAGCTGAGACCTTCCAAATCTGAATCTCAAATCAATGTAAAGTCTTCTCATTTTTTGGTTGTCTATGTTGAGTCCCATTTTTGGCATCAAATTCCATTTGGGTTTGAAGTCTAATCCCAGTTTTCCTTGTCTGCAAAGCCATCAGAGTCCACAGATTTGATTCTTTGCCTCAACTTGATCATTGACAAGAGAAACACTTCTTTTTTTCAAACTGGGTATTGAGAAAGTCACTTCATTTATAAGTCTTGTAACCTCTTTCTGCAAGATTTTTTGTGTTCACATCTGAAAGTTTGAAATTGAAAATTTCTCTATCAAACGTGGCCAATCTTGTTCCTGCATGTACTTGAGCCACCAAGGCAAAATTCTCCCTCACGCCGGCGAAGCCATACCCACCTCCAACATCTTCGAACTGTTGTCAGCGAAGCCAATCTTTGGGTTTGGGTTTTGATTTGTGGAGGAGGAGCATGACTGATTTAGGTTTGGGTTTTGAGGAGTGAGACGTGTAGGTTGCGATTTGGGTTGGTCAATTTGAGATTTTGGGTTGTCACGATGGACATCAATGTGGGGTCGTGGTGCTATGGGTGGACCTGGGTTTGTGGGCCAGCAGATCAAGGTTCTCTCTTAATGCGGAGAAAACAATGAGAATAATGGATTTCGTTGGAAAAATGAACTCGACCTGGGTGAGAGAGAACGATGGCGTTGGAGCCCCGGATCGGAGTGGTCGAGGTTGCTTTACATGAGGAGTTTTCTGCCGGAGAAGGAAGCTAGAGAACATTGGTGCTTTTGTGTTGTTGATGGCGGATTTGGGTTTGTTGACGGTGGATTCGGTGCTGTTGATGGTGAGTTAATCGTAGATTTGTGTTTGTTGACAGCAGATTTGGTGTTGTTGATGGTGAATTTTGGGTTTGTTTGAGTTTTTTTTTTTTTTTTTGCCCTGCCCTTGATGTTCTGGGTTTGTATGTGTTATGAGTTTGTTTATGTTCTAAGATTTTGCCCAAATTGTTCTGGGTTTTTTTTTTTTTTATGCGAATTTGTATATTTTTCTGGTTTTATGGGTTTGATTTCCTAGAGGTTTCAATGTTGATTGTGTTGGAATTTTTTGTGCTGAGATTAATTTTGAGTGGGTTTGTCTTGATTTGGAGAAGAACATGAAGAATGAAGTTCATGTTCTGGGTTGGAGGTTTTTGGGTTTGACATTTTTCTGGGTTGGAGGTTTGATGATTTTTCTGGGTTGGTTTTCTTATGTGGGTTTGGGTTTGATGATTTTTTCATGTTCTGGAGGTTTGGTGGAGGATAGAGATTTTGTATGAAATTTTGCATTGTTTTGGGTTTGATTGTTCTTGAATACGGGAAGAACATAAAGAACAAGTTCTTGCATGCCACACTCAATTACGCCACACAATCTATAGGTTTCTGGGTTTGATTATTGGGTTTTAATTTTGTTTTTTTAGTTAGTTAAAATTAATAAATTAATTTTTTTTTAAATTATACGCCGATGTGGCATTTTTTAATACTAAAATAAAAAATTTTATTATTATTTTAATGTTTTCAAATGATTTTTAATTTTCTCCGTTAACCACCTCAGCTTTCACCGTTAGTTGACTGACGGAAAGGACTTAAATGTCACGTGTTAGTTGGTTTAGGGACTAAAAGTGGTAAAAATAGAATGTAAGGACTAAAATAGAAATCGGGTCAAAATATAGGGACTGAAAGTACATTTACGCCTTTATTCAAACAAGATTCAAACTACGATCGGAGGTCTATTATAGTCAAAAGAGTCAGCCCAGAAGTTCAAATCGGAGTTGGGATCGAAGAGATGAACGGAGTTAAAATTAAACCGGTTCCCTGCCTTCTAAAATACTCTTAAACCTTCCTTTCTCTTTTCCAAAACTCTCAAAACTTATTCTAAGTCCATGGCTGCCTCCTCCGCTCATCGCCACTGCCGCCACCACCATAACTGGCGATGGTTCTTTCTTTTCTTTCTCTGATTGACCTACTCTCCCTATCTTACGATTCTCTCAAACTCAAACCCAAATGGCTCAAACTCTCTCTATCTCTTGATTCTCTCTCTCCCAAATCGTTGTCTCTGTCTCCCAAATCGGTAAGTCTCTCTCTTTCCTCTCTCTATCTCTCAGCTTAGTGGTGTAGGTTGATTTATGGGTTTGTGGTGTATGTTGATTTCTGGGTTTGTGGTGTATCTGGGTTTTTGGGTTTATGGTCTATGTTGATCTAGGTTTGTGGGTTTGTGGTGTCTGTTGTATTCCAATCTGGGTTTGTGGGGTTTTGGGTTTATGGCGTATCTGGTGGCTGAAATTCAGACCGAGTTAGCCTATGAGATGACCCATTGAATGATTCTACTGCATTTAACAAATGGTAGCTACGATTTGAGTTTTATGAGTGGCTTCTATTAAATTTGTTGTGAGGCTTCGGCTTCTTGATGGCTTGGAGAAGAAATGGAATTAAACCTTTCATGATTTCTTCTTCTTGATGGCTGGGTTTCAATTTCTTGTTCAAATTTTTTGGGTTTTAAATTTTGTGTTCATGTTTAATCTGATGTGGATCAAAAGTTTAATTTTGTATTCTTATTTTCTAGGTTTGTGATTTTGGTTTTTAATTTTGTGTTCTTAAATTTAAATTTTGTTGTTTGTGTTCTTGTTTTTGTTTTTAATTTTTTTTATTTAGTTAAAATTAATAAATTAATTTTTTTTTTAATTTAGATGCTGACGTGGCATTTTTTAATGCCAAAATAAAATTTAGTATTATTATTTTAATACTTCTGTTTGCCATCTAAGATTTTGCCATTAGGGCACTGACGGGAAGGACTAAAATGGATTGCATTTTTCTAAATAAAAATTAAAAACGATAAAAATAAAATTTAGGGATCAAAGTGGGAATCGCCTAAGAATATACTAATTAATATTTAGTAAGATATACTGAGATAATGCTTTCACTCGGCATGTGAAGATAAGAGAACGACCTATTCCCTTCCAAAAATCAGGCTTCTGTTATCTAAGTGGTTAGCCCAAGGACTCACCTTGAAGTGGTGGTCATGGGTAGATCCAAACTGGTCCTATAGAATTTTAAGGTCAGTCGATGGACGAGTTCAGAACTGGTCCTACAGAATTTTGTACATATATATTATTTCCCGTGAATATATTGTTTCCAAGTCGAGCTCGTGAGTGCTTATTCTTAATGAATATATTGTATTCCACAAGTCGAGCTCGTGCACGTGTAGTGCTTATTCATGGTCAATTAGTGGCTCATTAGTCATTGCAGCTACATTTATATCCAATAATGGACATGAAAGAGTATACGAATAGTTAGCTGGTCTAATTCTGATACGCAAATCACGGTTAATTATTCTCAAACATCTTATGCAACTGCTGAAAGAAGGAAGAGCAGTACTTGGGCACACACTACATTTAGACAGTTAAAACTTAAAAGCATAGTTCCACACCAATACATACCATTACAAATGTTCCTTTCATCAAAAGGACATAAAAAAAGATGAATATGCTGATTCTTATGGAAGGATGCCTGAAGCAAACCATGTCTGGCCATGCCCTTCTTATCATGGCATCCACCCTGACATGTAGTTATTCAAGGTCGGGGCTGAATTAGTGACGACTGATACTGCTTGATCGGACGGATACCTGCAATTCAGTTAACCAGTTTGATGAATTTAATTAGTGGATCTTCATCATCCATGCTTAATCTGTAATTATGGATGGTGATATTGCCTTATAAACTATTGAGAACATTACAATTGAAAACCATGATTCATTTGCAAGTATAATTAATTGTTCTTTTGGTTTAGCCTCTCCCTAACGAGATATTAATGTACCCTAATGAAATATGGCTAGTCAGATAGTTTTAACATTATATAAGATTACTGACCATTCCCTCTTTATGTTTTCACGCTAACAGACTTAAGTTGAAGAAGATATCGCATGCATTCAATATATGCATATTGATTCACACGTGTGCATCACACACGGCTAGAGTCCATGCTATGAGGGAAATGACGATCCTAAATTCTTAAAAAAAGAAAAAAAAAAAATGGCTCTTTTAGGCACTTTTCCATTCTGTAATGTACTTGAATGTCTCAGCAGACATGGAAAAGAGACTGTAATGGGTTCTAGGATTAAATAGATTTCTTGGTATCAAATTATGGTTGCATTGATACCCAACAAATAAAAAATAAAAAATCAGGGATGCATACCCAATATGCAACGTGGGTTCACAGTCCAAGGGATGAAAGAAATCACTCTGAGGTTGAGCATGTTGTCGGCCATATCCCATATCGTTGACACTTGGATTCAGTTGGAGTTCGTATCCCTCCATCAACTGCAAAACATTAGCAGAAAAATCTGTTACTGTTGATGATTATTTTGATAATGCAATGCAATTTGGTAGTTGCCAAATATTACTTTCAATTGTTTCGTCAATTCATAGCACTTCAATTCTTTGAAAAAAATTTCTTTTGCATATTACAAATTTTGCTTATGAAAGGTATACTTCAGGAGATTTATCACAAATTATTTGATTTTCAAATGAATTCCTTCTATATCAAATACTGAACTCCTTCTAATAAAATTAGTATATATTAGAAAACAAATGAAGCATACTTAGTGTATGGATAGAAATTAGTTATCTTTCTTCTATAATCATTTAGAATCAAAAAGAGTTGGGTATGTTGCATACCCTTTGTTTCAGTGACTTATTTGCTTCATTAAGCACATGTTCCTGTATATATAAAAGTTTGAGATAAATAAGTGGGTGAAGATACTGAATATGATTCCAAATAAGTTTTGATAATGTTCTCATACCTTATGTTGAAGTTCATTGAGCTGATCCAGCATGTACTGCGTCTGTCAAATAGAAAATAACAGAAGTTACAAAATAGCTAGTTCTTTTTACCATTTTCCTATTACTCATATATATACTTTTTCGGAATTCAAGTATTATTCAGTTTGATGAAGGCTTATTAATTCAATTCAACTGCTTTGGTTGATTTGTTTATTGCATGGAAAAGCAGATAAGGTTCTTAATTTACTCAAGAAAGACAAGCTCTCTTTTGTGTGGAACGTCAAGAATTCCAACCCATCTTGTATCAAATTATTGGTTACAAGTCCCCCTACGGTCCCAATTTTTATTTCACCTTTTACTTAAAATAGAAAAATATTACTGGTTACAAGGACTCGGTACTGATGCTAGTCGAAAGCCATTGCATCCGTGTTAGTAATAGCTTACATCTAATTCAGCTTTAACGTCATTCCCCTCCTATATATAATTGTTGTACATCGTGTAAATAAGAGAGTTGTAAGAAGATAGTGCATGCATGCCATTAAAAAAAGAAATATATTCAAGCAATGATACGCATACAGAAAATATACATGAACATACACCCCTCTCCTTCAAATACAAGGACAAAATAGCTTATTTTCCTATTAATTTCAAGAATTTACTAACCACACTTGGCCAAATGAACTTCCAGTATAATCAGTCCACAATAAAAGTAAAGTTATATTACTTCTACTCACAATAAAAACTCTTGCATTCAAACTCTAGAAGTTTTCTATCGTTACCTCCGAATCCTTGCATGAGAGAGACATGTCAATTGACACTTGCCAAAAATCTGCTTAATTAGGATATAACTTAAGTGCAATTTCTGAGGTGTTCTACTTATTTTTTAAATAAATTCAACCACATGATTGTGATCACCAATACAGTACAAATAATATATTTTTTTCTAAAGACAATTAAATTCAACTTATGTGGTTTATTGATAAATACAACCACATTGTTGAATTAAATTGAGAAACCTAAAATACGGTATCTAAAAAATTTTCCTGAAGTTTTGCTGAAACTGAAAACTGAAAACACTGTAGCAAAATAATTTTTAAATGTATGAATAGTATCGTGAGACCCATTTTTAATGAAAAAATTGTTGAAAAGTGAAATTTGTGGGTCTGTAAACAGTGCACATATGCACTGTTCACGAAAGAAAAGTCCACAATTGCGGTTGAAAAAAAAAAAAAAACGGATACCTAGTATATCAACAAGGGATATCTATTTTTCCAAGCATCACCTAGACCAATTATTCTTTCATAATACATTATACGATGCCAAAGACCCTTGTCATCAGATGACGCCTTTTGATGCCTCCTAAAGGAGAGATCCAAGATTCAATCCCCTAATAATGGGGCACATATATGTAGCAAAAAGAAAAAAAAGGTAATGACAACTTTAGCAAGAATGAAAAATTTATAATACACATAAACACATAATATACAATCTAGGTTATTTAACAATATATATATATGTTCAAATTTGATTACCTATTTGACTTTTCTTGGTATGTAAGGAAAGCTAACTTAATTACTTTTTTGAGTATTATTTGTATAGAAGGATAGTGTTTTCCTTGTTAAAGAAGTAATTTATATTTCTTGTCCACAAAGGAATTAAATTTGAAGGCTTATATATAGAGATTACAATGAAGGATTTTTTGTGTGGCTTGGCTTAAGGTGATCATCCCATATAGGGAAAAAAGAAAACTCTTAAAAGAAGACTTATCCAAATAGAAGAAAAAACTCATAGAAGAAGATTTTTTTTTTATAAAAAAGAGAAGTCACTTAGAAGAATAGTTCTCATAAAAAACTCTTAGAAGAATAGTTTCACTTACTAGAGGAGAAGACTATTAGAAAAAGAGTTGTTTTATAGTTTTTTTGGGGTTAAAAGAATACTCATGAATGGGACCTATGTAAGAGAGGTTGAGAGTCTTAACTTTTATATAGTATTGTGGATTTGATCTGTGCGTGTATGCATTGTGTGTGAAGGTAGATTTCTTGTCAAACTATGTAAATTCTTGTGTTTTCTATGTGTCTTGTTCTTTTATTTTCATTTATTGTTACTTATTCAAATTCATGGAACATTATTACACGAAAGATATAAAAGCTTCCACTATCACACAAGTAGTATTAAAGCCCAATGTTGATCATGATATGGTTCGAGAGAAGATTTTGAACGAATTTGCAATTGGTCTATATAGATTCAGGTTAGTTTGGTTGTGCAAAGGATGATCACCTTCCTTGAAAAGACTTGCATGGATTAAGGTGGAGCTATCATTCAAATAATGAAGATCATTCGTTAGAATTTTAATTAATATGAAGCTTTGCTGAAAATTCTCACAAATTCCTGTATGAAATAGAATCTCCTATTTGGCTTTACTTTATGTGGAAGGATAGTTGACTTGATTACTTTTTTGGGTTTTCTTTACATGGAATGAAAGTAAATCCCTTGTCAAAGAAATAAGGAATTCATTGTCAAAGAAGCAATGGGTATTTTTTGTCCATCAAAGAAATGAGTTGAAGATTTATACATACAATAACTTTTTGACCGCTTTGACACAAGGATCTTCCCATTTAAGTAGGGAAAGAAAACTCTTAAAAAAAAAAAAGGTTCTCATAAAAGAAGAGAAGACTCTTAGAAGAATACTTCACTTAAAAGAGAATACTCTTAGAAGAAGAGTTTTCCTTAGTGGAGGAGAAGAGTCTTATAAGAGAAGTAGTTTGATAATTCTTGTGTGGGTGTGTGTGTGTGGAGGTAGGCTATTTGCTAAATCATGTAAATTTTTATATTCTCTATGTGTGCTTGTTATTTATTAGCCTGTAGTATTATTTGTTTAAATTCTAAAAGCGTTATTACACAACAAGTGATATAAAAACGTCCGCTGTCCCAACAATTGGTATCACAATTTCCACTATCATATACAACAATATATAAGGAAAGAAAGAACTAAAAAATTGACAATATGAACTAGTAAATTTAATTTAATTATTTATAAACAATGTTTTATGGAAAAGAACAAATGATTGCATAAAAAACAAATTTGTATCAATTTTCAATTATAATCATAATGATAATGTTCTTTTATTTTTGGACTTTTTTAATATTGATTCCTTCCGTTTTTCCCCTATCATTTCTATTTTTCTATATATATATATATATATATATATATGAACATTTTTTTTATTATTAATTTTCTTAAAAGTTTGATGCATCAAAGAGATAATAGCCAATTAATTATACAGTAAAATATCAAGTAAAAAAAGAAGTTATACGTACGGTAAAATATATCAACTAGAGATAATTATAGTGATGGCCCATAAGCTTAAGGCAACTTGGCATGCTGGCTAGCTTTTGTGAGGTGAATGTCTGGTATTGATCAATTCATTCTATTTACTCTTAGTAAAAAAAATCAATCAATTCGTCTTACCAACAAAAATACATACAAGGAAACCCACTAAGGAAAAAAAATTCATAAATAAGTGGGATGTAATGATGTACATACAACACTTATACATTCATTCAGTGTAAGATGCATGGCTAGCTATATTATAAAAAGCACTTTAAAAAATTATGCAATTGGGAAAATTATTGGAAGAATAATTACTATGAAATCTATATAATCTGGTAAGTTGGTAGGTGTGAGTACCCGTGTTGATCTGATTAGCTTCAGTGAAACAGCTAGCTGTCTCTCAAGTGACTCGAGCTCTTTGCTGCTTAAAGGGCCAAGATCTTCTCCCATAAGATTCCTATTATGATAACAACTCAAATGTTTTAATTGACAGTGTTTAACATCTTTTCAATAATCAGCATAACTGAGAATAGAAATAGCAGTACCTTTGGGATCGTTGTAGGGCTTCATAACGTGCCTTGAGCTTCAAGTATTCCTGCTGACTACTCAGCTCCTAAGTATAGCAATAAAAATTGATTAAATAGATAATTCATGATACCACATACTATTGCACAACAGAGTATTACACTAAAATGGATGACAACTATCCCATCATATTTTCCCATCTACTTAGGGCTGAAACTCACTTATAACAAAAATATTAGAATAATAAACTTTTGGATAACTAGATTTTTTCAGAGACTTTTTCTTTTAGTAAGCATTCTAAGACAAACACTGGTACATACGGAATGCAGTTAGTGATGAATGGACACTTTTTAAAGTGTGGCAACATTGAAGCTTTAAGATGAATTGCAACACAAAGAGCAATGTCACTAAGTCCTGACTCAAGTTGCTAAAGAAAGGTTGATTAGGGTAAACCGAATCTTCTTATATCATACATTAAATTATGTGGATTGAATTAGATAAGTTTGTATTTTGTAGGCATTTGTTAAGTTGCATTAGATATTTACTAAATAAAACTAACTTTATAAGTAATTATGAGTAGTTCTATTTTTTTGAAGGACTAAATTAAGAATAGTTCTAATTGTATTATTAGCCTTATATTGTTACAGTTTATGCTTAACTATTTCTTATAAGATTATAATATGTTTGATATTTTTATATACTTCAGTATACAACCTCATAATTCTAGTAAATTTTGATGAGAAAAATGCTTAGTTTGGTAATTTACTCTTTTTAACTATATAATTTTTCCTAAACAAATTGTGACCTTATAACCTTTGGTCTATTTAGAATCCATAAAACTGAAAACAGTTTGAAATTTTGAGTTTTAGTGATAAATTTCTTTAGTGCACTTTTCAATTTTTATTACAAATAATAATTTGACATAATAGACTATAGTAATTTTTTCAGAAACACTTAATGTCCACCCATTTTTTTTTTTTGAGAGAATTGTCCACCCATTTTAAGAGAGTGTATGCAATAATAATAATAAATTAAATTAATTAGGTGTAACTATGAATTCATTTTTATTATAAAATTGATTATATCATCTCTAATCATTTCTCCCGTCTAAAAGTTAACGAAATAGTTTAACAGATTTAAAACAATTTGGCGCTTTAGTTTGCCAAACATTCTAAACACTAAGCTTTTATTTTATTTTATAAAATTTATCACCAAAGCTCTACAACTAAAGGTCAATAGATAAAAATCAACTTCTTTCAACAATACCAAATAGACATTTAAAAGTTTTAGGAAATTGAATAAAAATTTATAAGTACTAGATTTCATACTTTATTATATGGCAAGATATTTTACATACAATTTTCATTAACCTTTTTCTCCGCCTTTTCTTCAACAACCACCTTTTACCTCTAACAATGTGTTTTGGAAGTTTAGAAGGAGGGAATAGTAGAGAATAAAAGAAGGAAAAAAGGAGAAGGGAGGAGAATGAATAACCATTCCACTTGTTTGTATGTTTTAAAAATTAAATAGGGGGAACAGAAATTGATATTCCTCCCTTTTACTTAGATGTTTTAAATATTAAGTCGGGGAGTAAAGGAAAAGAAAATGGTCATATAAAATGAAAATTATGATACTTTTTTTCTACTTCAAAAAATAGGTAGAATGACATAATAAGAGCGAAATTAATTGACAAATTAAAATTTTGAATATAAGTATACTCCCTTCTCTTCTCTCCCACTTTAAATTCCCCCTAATTTGGGGCAATTAAAACTAAGGGGTTTGAAGGGGTAAGATAGGCTCCAAATCCCCTCAAATCTTTCCCCAATATCCAAATAAGGATTATTAAACCCTCCTTATCCCCTGCTTCTCTCTATCTCTCATTATAATTTATAGTACTAATCCCCAATCTCTATCATAATATATGTGACGAATAATTTTTTTTTTAATCAGTTATTCAATATGGATGCTAATTAATATAAAGTAAGAATGTATAATTATGCCACCCAAAAAAACTAAAACTTAAACCATTACCAAGGCTTCCCTTGTAGATACATTCGGCTCTGGTACTCCATAGTTGCATTTCTGGTACCTCTCCAGGGATTTGAGCATGCTGAATATTAACATAATGGAACATGTAAAAATTCCTCATGTCAAGAGGTGCATATAAGATCAAATAATAGATGATGGATCAAATGAAATGTGGCAAGCATATAATAAAGCGAGCTCTTGTGAAAGTAAGTAGTGTATACCTATTCAATGACTAAGAAAAAAGATTCATGAGTTAGGACTTGCCTCATTGGAATTCAAATCAAGAGGATACTATTGATTCTTGAGCTTGTATGTCAATAATATTTTATTCCTTTTGTTGTTTTTGTGTTTTAGTTTAAAATTCACCTTACATCATTGTTGCTAGCTTTGTTTTCATCTTCAAAAATGTGAATTATGTTCAATGTTTACTAGATTAAAAAAAAAAAAAAAAAAACTGTTTATATCCGTTACTTAAAATAACTTGGTTAAAAGATTCATAGTATAAAATTAATTAAGCCTCTTTGGACAATATTGTGAACTAAGAATTTTATAACAATTGAAAATTTTTTTCTTCCATCAGAGAATAAATAACCTGTGCAAACCCGCATTCTCTTCTAAGTAAATACACTCTCTTATCTCATGATATGTTTGGTGAAATGAATTCCTCTCCTTCTATATAATGAAATGAATCCAAAAGCCCTAATCTCTCAGAATATATAAAACCATTCCAGTATAACCAAAAAAAAAAAAAAAGTGTAGAAAGATAGATCCTAGCTATTACTTGAGTATGCATATACTCATACTCAACCTAAAATTAACTCACAGAATAAACTCTCCTTTTTTTTTTTTTTTTTTTTTTTGGATTCATTCTTTGTAGAAATAAAATGATATATCAAATCAATTTAACACAAAAGAAAAATTTTTGGAAGTAGTAATAAGATGAAATTGGGGGAACCCATGGATATTAGGGAGATCACTAGTAAACTACTCTTTAAAACTCAATAGACTTAAAAAAATGTCATCTTTCACATCAATTTGGATTTGAAAGGAAACAAATGATTGAGAGAGAGAGAGAGAGAGAGAAACCCTAAACTTAGGGCTTTGGAAAGATCAAGCCCTAAACTCATGTAATAAAAATGTCTCCATCACCATAACTGAGTCCTGACATCAAAACGTCTCATATGAAAGATCTGATGAGAGACAGAGAGAGAGAGAAAGAGAGAGAGTTTTGATCCATTTTAAAGATTGGAGACTCAAAAGGACCGATTTGAAGAGCAGAGTTAGCTATAGCTGTATAAAAACAATTTGAAACAACAAAGACTTAAAAAATGGGGGGAGTGAGAGAGAGAGAGAGAGAAAGAAACTACTACTATATTATGCAAATACTCTCTTTCAAAAATTACAAAGACTAATTTGAGCTAAGGTAGAAAGCTTAAAAGGAAATATAAGTTGAAAAAGAAAACCAAACAACTACAAATAAAGATAGAAGACAAAAAAAGAAGAAGAAAAAAAAAACCCTAGTTCAAGATCTGCATATAAGATAAAAAGAGAGATCTTGTAAACCGTAGAGCCGTAGAGGAATGGTTCATAAATTTGGATTTGTGGTTTAAAAACTTATACAACACGGAGCTGCTAAGAAACTTAGCAGAACGAAAAGGGAAACTAAGTATAAAATCCAAGAGTAGGTGAAAAAGGCTAGCTATGAAGAAGAAAAAAAAAAAAAATTTCCACTTGAAGCTTGAACCATATAATTATGAATGAATTTCTGACTCTTCTAAAGGCTCTCATAAATCCTCTCAATTAGCTTTGATCAGTTTAAAAAAGAACTAAGATCAGCTTCTCTCAGATCACTTTTAAAACAACGAAATTAAACGAAAATAGAAGAAGCAGATTTCAAAAAAGAAAGCGAAAAAAAGGAAAGCAAAATAAATGAAGGCAGAGTCTTTTGACTCTCCCAAAAATAACACAGAAAGAAGAGTCAATACAACAGTGATCGTCTTTTTATGGCGTTCCGTTCCCAGTTGCAGATCTAACACCGAAGCATTCAAGCCACAGTCATTTCACAGAAATGGATAAAACTCCAACACCCCAAAAATAAAATCAACTTTCATTTTTTCTCTTACAAAAAAAGCAAGAAAAAATTCAAAGCATTTAAAAGAAAAGAAAAGGGTTTGTGTTTTGTTTTTTGGTGTTTTTTGCATTTTGTTGTTTCCTTTTTGTGATTTGTGGAGTGAAAAAGTTGGTTTAGTTGTTTTGGTGATAATACCTTGAAGTGCTGGAAAACTCGTACAGCTTTCCTCTATTGGAGAAGATGATGAGTGCAACCTCGGCATCACAAAGGACGGAAAGCTCGTAGGCTTTCTTCAAAAGTCCGTTCCTTCGTTTTGCAAAGGTCACCTGTCTGTTGATTTTGTTCTCAATTCTCTTCAGCTCCACTCTTCCTCTACCCATTTTTTTTTTCTCTTTCTCTTTCTCTTTCTCTCTCACTCAACTAACTAAACCAAACCAAATTATTCACTTCTCTTTTTACAGAAAATTCAACAGCTATTTTGGTTCTGTGTGTCAGTGTGCCCTTTGCTTCTCTATTTATACTATCTCCGTCCCAGACAGTGCGTGGGCTATTTGAGCTTTGTTGCGTATCATATACGGGAAAAGGAGAAAGATTATAATAAAGCAAATAAATCTAAGAACGCTTTCGAGTTCACCCTCAATTTCACACCACAACGAAATGTTTGGTTGAAAAAATTGAACATTTTCTTTTTTAATACTTTTTACATTGACTTACCAATTTTTGTTTATCATTCACAATCGACAAATTTAGCATAATTTTTTACAGTGATCAATTTTTTTTTTTTTTGTCCAACATTTATATTATAACTAATGTTATGAATTTCATTTTGGTGCCTATTTCAGTTTGTGCATTAGAATAGAATATTTTGATACCATTTAATTCCAACATACCATTCTAGGATTGTCTCTAATATATACATAAACACAAATGCACATTCATCTTCAATGAAATAATAATAATAATAATCAAATTAAATTAGATTTAGTTTTTTAGTTTTAGTTCTTAAAAAAAAAAAAAACAGAATGAAGCAAAATCAGCAATCGGAATTGGCTAAAATGACCCGAAAGCTTCACTCGAAATGGAATAAGTGACTTTCTCGTTCCAATTTGCTTACATGTACAGCATTTTTTGGTTGTTTCGGGCAAAACGGAACATAATCCATAACTATACTTAAACTAGCCATTTTATTATATATTAAGAAATTAGATGTGATATTAGTTGTGAAATTCTGAAAAACAAATTATAAACCGTGAGTGATTCTTGGGCCACAGCTTTTTTTTTTTTTTCACAATTTTAATATGACATACTGTGAATGATTACTTATCATTTTTACATGGACAATATATGATGCCCTAATTTAATTAATTGTGTGATGAGTCTCACATCGGACATATACTGGGTTGAATTGGATTTTATTAACAATTACAAGAAACCTCAATTGTGACTAGTCATTTTGAGGTATAATACAGATGTGGCTAGCGTTTTTTCTTGGGTCATTACATATGGTATCAGAACTGGCTTAGTAACCTCGTGTAGGCTCAGGACACTACCCTACAAAGTAAGATTTGTGATGAGTCTCATATCGAGCATATACTAGGTTAAACTAGACTCTATCAACAATTACAAAAAGTCTCAATTGTGACTAGTCATTTTGAGGTATAACGTATATGTGATTAATGTTTTTTCTTGAGTCATTACACAATACCTACAATTTTTTCTCCACTACTCATAATTTGTCCTATGAAAAAAAAAATTATGGTCATAGGTTTTCTCTTAAACTCTTTCTCTATTATTTAATATAAACTCTCTCCAACTTTGTTTGGCTTGGATAATAACAACACTAAACAATGATAAGACACTCTAAACAAAGCTAGTAAGGACAAGTAATGGTTACTACCACTACTAAGGTGTAGGTATGCTTTCATTAATAGTTTATCCACAGTGTTTGTTGTGAAATGGTTGTGGATCTAAGGGTGGCAAAGTGAGGAGTGGTTGCACGTGGGAAGCAGGAGATTAGAACTAGAAAGTGGGATATGAGAGAAAAAACCTTAAAAAGAATGGAAGTGGCAATGAATGCAAAGTATATTGGGCAGTGTTACGCTACGTGTCGAGCTATGAACTAAAGGACTTCTGATATCCGTACCTGACCATATTCGGGTTCGGGCAATCATGTGACCTAACCTTAAGAAGTGGAACCACTGAACTTTTTCGTGCTTCCTTTGTTTAAGTATCAAATAATACGGTATTAAAATTTAACAAATATAGTGTTAGTAAAAAATAACTAATTTAACTAGCAAATGAGAGATATATATTAGTGAGTAATTATTTTTATATGTATATTTTTTATTTATTAAATTTTGATATAAATAATATAGTATCATTTGAGATAAAATATTATTTTCGTAGTTTCAGCCTTATACTCTTATTTTTTTATTTTTGACCACCCAGCCTTATACTCTTATATACGTCCAAAGATAGGATAAAAAAATGGCACAATTTTTACAGCAAATTGGTGAAAGTAAACAAGCATTTTTATTTCTTATATATTGCACAATTTTTTCATCAACATGGCTTGTGTGCGGTAAAAATAGATAAGCGAGTAAAGCGAAAGTGAAATATCTTGGGAGTTGCACATTGGCCATTTTACCGTGTCCATTGCCCATTGGCCATTGAGATTTTGGCTTGAATTTTCAAACAAGAGCCCTTGGGCTTCATAATGAGTGTGTACTGTACTATGTATATTCCCTTGATGACGATGTGATTTTGGCTTTTATGCATGATATATGGATTAAAATATACGGACCACAATTTTGTGTTTTCTCGAAATTATGTAGCAAATTGTGATTGTTTGACTATTTTTTTATTTTTATTTTTTTTATATAAGATAAAAATTTTATTTTAATTTAACTTAAGTATATACGTGTGTGAAATTCTTTCTTGGAAACTTGAATCTCAACTCTTGTCCTTCACACTCTACAAACATTTATACTTATAAAGTGACCATTGCACCAAAGATGTGCGGTAATTTTAAAAATATAGTTTGACTATTTTTTTTTAACTTTTACATAAATTTACTAATTTTTTCAGAATATATATATATATATATATATATATATATATATATACACTTTAAAGTTTAAAGTTGAATGTAAATTTGGGTTCGGATCAATCCCATAATTAAGCTTAATTTATTTAGCCAATGATTTTTTAATGGAAAAATTAGACTTGGACCAATCTTAAATGCAATAGTTTGTCAAACGAAATTTCCTTGAAAATAATCCTTGATGACTAACGTTTGATCTTCTTGATTATTGACTATTCTTGTTACGAGTGTTTGAATGTGCTTGGACATTTTCTTTCTCATGTGAAATTCAAAATGTCTTAACAAATCAAGCATTTTCAAAAATCCCACATGTATAATTTTGGTTTTGGTCCAAAATAATTTTCAATGATTTATCATACTTTTTAAATAAAATCTTTAATTATTCCAAAATTCTTTAAAAAACTATAGTTTCATTTTTAAATTTTTTTTTTTTTAATGTTCTAAAAATGAGAGGCTATCAACTTGGCTCAACTTGTAGGACAAAATTTTGTCTTGAGTGGTGAACATACATACTTGATAGGTTGGTGGACGGTCGTCCTGCCAGACTCATGTCTTGGAGGAGCATTGTTAGAACAACCATCCCCATCAAATTTGGACCCTTAATGTTATGTGATGAAGCTAAAGTTGCCAGTCATTCAGGTCGTCCAGATAGCCCCGGTGCAACCTGCAATAACTCAAAGGAAGATAACAAGAATGGGTCATCGGTGTGGTACTTGTCGGCGAGCCTCTGATGATGAAGTCAGAATGAGAGAGAGAATAGGATTGAATATATTTGGCTGGTAAGAATAACTTAGTTTTTGTGCCCTTTACCTTTGGTGGAGCATGTTATATATAGGTCCTTCTTCTTCTAGCCATTGGAACCACTATTAATGTTGGTTTAATTCTGGGTAACGTTTTTAGTATTCAATGTGGTGGAAGGGGAATCTCCTAATATTTAATGTGTGAGCATAGGAGCCTCTAAGCTGTCGCCTTGCTTCATCAGAACCGTAAAGGTTCTGGTAATAATGTCATCATTTATTGCTATGCCCTTGTCCTTAGCTGTGTCTGGACAAACTATTTCATCGGGCTCATCAATTGCCCCTTATTCCTAGGTCGTCAAGCTTCTTGATGAGCTTGGGAATCTAGAGAGTCGCTTAACATTTCGTGTTCCCCTAATGATTCTGCTTCCATCACATTTATGACGATGTGACGGCGTGGCACGCTTGGTGGCCATGTGTCACGCTCTAGTTGGCTAGATGTGGGCGCGTTCCTCAATGAGAACTTTGGATTTCCTGTGTCTTAGTTTTCTTTGGGTAGGTTTTTAAAGCCTTTTTTCTTTTTCCTTTCTCTTCTTCTCTTTGATTTCTTCTCTTACCTTTGTACCACTTCTATTTTCTGCGATTTTTTGAGATTCCTCCCTTCTCTGAGCTTCGACCACATTGCTCTTTCTTCTTTAGGTATGGTACTATCCCTTTCCTGATCTTGCTTCGCTTCGCTTTGACTAAGAGCTTTTTTCCCTGCATTTTTTTTCTTTTTAATGTATGAGTATTTTGAGGTTAGGCTCCACTGCCCCTCTGTTTCTTTTCTTTTTACTCATTTAGGGGTGCTTCTTGGGTCTGGTAGTGGATGTCCGAAGGTTGGGTCTTTTGTTTCTGAGAGTAGTGCTCTAAGTCTAGTCTTAGCTGACCTTAGTCCCTTGCTGGGTCAGTCCTTGGATTGGTTTAAGTCTGTGAGGGCAATGTCAACGGAAGTGAGGTCAAGTGAGTTGAATACAGGCTTGTCGTCTAACGACAAAGCCGTAGAAGTTGACATTGCCATCTCGGTGACATCGCCATCTCGGTTTCCCCGTCTTTAAACCCTCTTCCTCCCCCACTGTGTTGAGGGCTTTCCACGCCTTTAAATAAGTGTGTTCTTAGGATGAGGATACACTTTTAAGATTTAGGGATAGGTTCCAAATCCCTGATGAAACCAGGATCCATCTCCCTTGTCTAGGTGAGAAGGCTTGCACCTTTAATCCTGGGGAGGTGTGTTTTTATGAGGCTGCCCTTTTGAGCGGCCTTAGATTCCCCGTCCATCCTTTCATCATGGAGCTCCTCCACCACCTAGGTATAGCACCGGGGCAACCTACGCTGAATTCTTGGAGGATTGTCATTAGTTAGATGGAGATATGGATGATCGTAACAAAGGGAGATTTGATTAGAATGGACGAACTCTTACATCTGTACCATCTGAAAGAGTCAAAGGAGTTTGTGTACTATGAGCCGGTGCCCTGGGATAGGAAGTCTCGCCTCATCGCGAGTTTACCCTCGTCATTTCACTACTGGAAGTCTAGGTACTTCTTTGTCTCTGGAGATAGCTGGGAAACCTTTTCGGACAACCTTTGGGGAGACGTACCTAGGTTGCTGTGTAGGTGGGGGACACCCAAGCTTGGTGTGTCTTCCTTCATTTTTGTTTTGTGTTTTGTGTTTTGTGTTTTGTGTTTTTTTTTTTTTTTTTTTTTTGTGTGAAAGTATTTACCTTTGGTTCGTCTGACTCTAACACCTCGTATTTGTACCTCTTGCAGCCAAGACTCCTCTAAAGTTGAAGAGCAGGTACAAGAACAACGTCAAGAGTGCTATGGAGTACGCGAGTACTATTGTTGATTTTAACGAACTGATTGACCCTAAGACGTTGGCTCATCATTTCTTGGGTCCTGAACCTTCCCCCTACGTCTTGCATATAATAGCCAGAGAGGAGAAAAGTAAGTACTTGTCGTTTAGCACTCTCGTCCTCCTCCTTCCAGTTTCATTGTTAACATCTTGTTTGTGGTGGTCTTTTGCAGAAATGGCGACCAAGTATAACTAGGAATTATATGCTAAGTTGAGGGCTAAGAAGAACGAACCCTTATCCAGCATTGCTCAGAAATGTCCTCAGGCGGCGAAGGAGGTTGTGGAGACCACTACATCTACTCCTGTTACTTCTGACCCTAAGATTGCTTCTCCTGCTGCCTCTGTTGTAGAGATCACTCCTCGTCCAAAGAGGGCTCGTGTTAGTGACAAGCAGAAGAGCAAGGTCGATTATAGCATTTGGAATTATGCTGCCACTGCCATGGGGAGAGCTCACAACGTCGTCACTCTTGAGGAGCTGAAGGGTCTAAATTCTGTTCCTTCTCACAAGCTTGTGAGTCGTCATGTCCATAAGCTCGTCTAGGTACACTCTTGAACTTTACCCTTCTCACTAAAATTTATTTTCTTGCGGTGATTTATGGGAGAAGCTATCCATTTTAGCATTGAGTACCTGACCAGTGAGGAGAAGGTCGTCATGGCTAACTCCAAAGTTGACGCCTTAGAAGCTGAGGGTTCCACCTTGAGGAAGGAGCTGATAGTGGCGATGGACTGCAGGAACCAGATGAAGGAAAAGATCAAGGCCCTGACAGATGAGCTAAAAGCCGAGAAGCTACTGACGGGGCAAAAGGACGAACAGCTCCAAGTAGTTAAGTGCGAGGCTTCGAAGGCTGGGGATGAGGCGGTGCAGGCTTTTCAACAAACTGACGAGTACAAAAGCATCCTTCTTGGCTGGTACTTCAAGGGTTTTGAGTTACTGAGAAGGTACTTGGCCAAACACAACCCTGGGATGGACCTGGACAACCTGGACCTTGGGGCCATCGAAAAAGAGATGGAAGTTGAGGAAGCTGCTGCTGGAGACACTATTGACGAGGCGGTTGGTGATGGTGGTGACGACCAAGCTGCTTGAATTTTTCCAGAAAAAGTTTATTCTATCTTTTTTTTTTTTTTCTTTTTTTTTTTTTTGGTTGCTCCATCTGTTTTGGGGCCTTTTACATTTATTGTTGAACACTTTAAGGTTTTGGGATGCCCTGTTGTTTTTGGGCTTTTACATTATTCTTTTAAACACTACATTCTATCTAATTCAAATAATTTTGTCTTCACTTGACCTTACAAAATTTTATTTTTCCTTCTATATAGATTTTTCTTTGTTGTGCTAACCCCAATGTTATGATTTTCTCTATGGGATTCATGTTTCTGAATTCGTCATTAGACATAAATCCTTCAAGAGACTTATTTTATTGACTTCGCCGTTAGACTTATATCCTTTGAGGGATTTATGTCTTTGGCTTCGTCAACAGACTTATATCATTTGAAGGATTTATGTCTTGGCCTCATCAATAGACTTATATCCTTTGGAGGATTTATGTCTTTGGCCTCGTCAATAGACTTATATCATTTGAAGGATTTATGTCTTTATGAGCTGTTAGTGCTTTGGAGGAGACTTTTATGTGCTAAATAACTTCTGAATGATTCCTTTATTGCATTCCTTAAAAATAAAACAAAGATTTAATTAATGATTACAAGTGATTATCCTCCTACTGGTGATACCTCTTCAAGTGTTCGACATTCCAAAGACGAGGTAACTTGTTGCCGTCCAAAGATTCCAGGTGATAGCTTCCTTGTCTTGAATAATGGGTGACTTTGTAGGGGTCTTCTCAGGTAGGGCCGAGTTTTCCATGAGCTGGGTTCTTCATTGCAGGCGTAACTTTCCTTAGGACGAGGTCTCCTATGTTGAATCTCCTGAGCTTTACTCTCTAGTTGTAGTATCCAAACATCTTCTGTTGGTATCTTGCCATTCTTCTGGACGCGTCATCTCTTATCTGGTCTAGGCTATCCAGGTTCATCCTCAGCTGTTCCTTGTTGGTTTCTTCGTCGAAGAATTCTCTCCTTATACTAATGACCCCCACTTTAATGGGTATTACAGCTTCCACGCTGTACGTAAGGTTGAACGGCGTCTCTCCTATCGGGGTTCTAATTGTGGTTCTGTAGGCTGAAAGGACACTTGGCAGTTCTTCAGGCCATGCACCCTTTACCCCCTCCAATTGAACTTTGATGACCTTCAGCAAGGTTCAGTTGGTCACTTTTGCTTGTCCATTGGCCTGTGGGTGTCCTAGTGATGAGAAGTGGTTTTTGATCCTAAGTCCTGAGCAGAAAGATCTGAACATCTGGTTGTCAAATTGTCTGCCATTGTCTGATATGATCGTCCTCGATATGTCGAACCTGCAAATAATGTTCTTCCACACAAAGTCTTGTACTTTTGCCTCCGTGATTGTTGCTAGAGCCTCTACTTCTACTCGCTTTGTAAAATAGACAATTGCTACGAGTAAGAATTTTATTTACTTTTAACCATAGGGTAGGGGGCCTACTATGTTGATCCCCCACTGTGAGAATGGCCATGGAGAGGTTATGACCGTCATCTTTTCTCCTGGGTTCTGTGATGTTCCTATACTTTTGGCACTTGTCACACCTTTTGACAAAGTCCTTTGCTTCCTTTCGCATTGTTGGCCAGAATTAGCCTGTCCTGGTAATCTTGAATATCAGAGATCTTCGTCCTACGTGATCTCCACAAATGCCTTCGTGAACTTCTTCCAGGAGTGTGAATCTAGTAGCTCGTTTCTTTATCTTCCTTTCCTCGTCTGGATCTGATAGTAGGTGGCCATCCTTCAGGTAAGGGATAATAGGTGTTGTCCAACTCATGCTCCCTTGTATCGCAAATGTATGGAACTCTTCTATACTAGGGAATTTTTGTACCTTCATCCTAATCCCCAGTGGGTCGTCTATAGCTTCTGACGATGCTTGTCTCGCCACTTCATCTGCTTCTATGTTCAAACTACATGGAACTTGTATAAACTCCACTTGTTCCAGATCCCTGACAAGCTGGTGCGTCAACTTCAAGTACTTCTGCATCCTTTGCTCTTTTGCTTCATACTCCTCTTTGATCTGCCCAACCACTAACCTGGAGTCACTTTTTAGGAGTACTTTTTTGACCTCCATGGACTTAGCTAATCTCAGTCCCGTCAGTATTGCTTTATATTCAGCCTCGTTGTTGGTGGCTGTGAACTGGAGTTGGACCCCGCACTTCAAGGTGTCCCCTTTAGGAGAGGTTATGACAACTCCGACTCTACCCCTGCCTTTGGCTGATGACTCATCAGTTTGCACCGTCCATGATTTTATTACGTCTGTTGGGCTGTCTTCAAGCATTGTGAATTTGGTGATGAAGTCTGCAAGTACTTAGGCCTTTATTGTTGTTCGCAGTTTGTATTAAATGTCAAATTGGCTCAATTCAACTGCCCATTGCACCATTCGTCCTGCAACATCTAGTTTGTTCATTGCCTTCTTGATGGGTTGGTCCGTCATGATGAGGATGGGGTTTGCTTGGAAGTATGGACGAAGCTTTGGAGAGGCAATGATCAAAGCAAAGGTGATCTTCTCAATGCGTGGGTACTTCGCCTCTGCTCCTTGAAAGGCCTGGCTTACATAGTACACAGGGCGTTGGATCCTTGATTCTTCTCGAATGAGGGCAGCACTTACTGCCGTGGCAGAGACAGCTAGATAGAGGAATAGGTCTGCTCCTTCTATTGATGGGCTCAGTAATGGCGGGTTGCTCAAATAGCGTTTTAGCTCCTAGAACGCCGCTTCACATTCGTCGGTCCATGTGAAGGCCTGTTTGAGGGTCTTGAAGAACAAAAGACATTTATCCGTCACCCTTAAGACGAAGCGGTTCAATGTCGCTACTCTTCTTGTCAACCTTTGTACCTCCTTGAAGTTCCTTGGTGAGGTCATCTCTAGTATAGCTTTCACTTTCTCTGGATTTGCTTCTATGACTCGTTGTGACACCATAAAGCCAAGGAACTTCCCCGAGGAGACTCCAAATGCACATTTTGCCGAGTTCAACTTTATCTAGTACCATCTTAGAGTTTCGAAGGTTTCCTCAAGGTCGTCCAAATGGCTTTCCACTTCTTTGCTCTTGAGGAGCATATCGTCTATGTACACCTCCATATTTCTCCCAATTTGTTCAATGAACATCTGGTTTTCTAACCTTTTGTAGGTAGCTCTTGCGTTCTTCAGCCCGAATGACATAACTCTGTAACAATAGAGTCCCTAACTGGTGATGAAGGTTGTCTTATCTTGATCTTCTTTTGACATCTAGATCTGGTTGTACTCTGAGAACGCATCCATAAATGTTAGTAGCTTGTACCCTGCTGTGGAATCAACAAGCTGGTCAATCCGTGGCAACGAAAAGCTGTGTTTTGGGCAGGCTTGATTTAAATCCGTGAAATCAACGCACATCCTCCATTTCCCATTCATTTTTTTTCACCATGACGACGTTGGCCAACCATTCCGGGTAGTACACTTCAGGGATGAACTTGGTGGCTAGGAACTTGTTTACTTCGTCCATGATGGCCTTGTTCCTCTCGGGTGCAAAGACTCTTTTTCTCTATTGGACAGGCTTTTTCCCTGAATCCAAGTTCAGCCAGTGTTGGATGACATTCTCTGAGATGTCGGGTATGTCCTTGTGGCTCCACGCAAATACGTCTAGGTTTCTCTTTAGGAACTCCACTACACCTTTCTTTATAACTAAACTAAGATTTTCCCCAATATTTGTTATCTTCGTAGGCTCTCCTTCTACCAGTTCTACTGTCTCTAGTGCTTCTATCGTCTCAAGGCTTTTTCTTCGATGATCCATGTGTGGTTTTATTTTGACGCCAATACTGCCTGATAACACTCTTGGGCCAAAACTTGGTCCCCTTTGATTACTCACACTCCATTTTCTGTAAGGAATTTTACTTTTAAAAAGTATGTCAAGGTCGTAGCTTTCCAACCGTTAAGTGTGGTGCGTCCAATGATGACATTATAGGACGAAGGACAGTCCACCACCAGGAAATTAAGTTGCTTCGTTATTTGTTGGGGGTATATGCTTGATGTTACCATCAAGGTCACTATTCCTTGGGTACACCTTATCCCCACTAAAATTGACGAGGAGGGGGGGATTCAAATGGACGAAGCCTACTTAGGTCCACTTTCAACTGCTGGAAGACGAAGAGGTAAATGATGTCGGCAGAGCTCCTATTGTCTACTAGAATTCTTCTGGTGTTGAACCCTTCTATCATTAGCATGATGACCATGTGACTACTTTACTCCTCTGGCATCTTCCTCCAAGAAGACCATGTTCGTAGCTTATCTTCTTCGGTTTTTTTTTTTTTGGTGGTTTCATATGGACGCTGTTGACCTGCCTTTGCTGTGACTTCTTGAGGGATTTGAAGGAACCCCCTGTCGTTGGACCACCATTGATCATCCTTATCTCACCTATTACATCCTTTGGCCCTTCTCGTGGTTTGTCATCGTCTCTCTGCTTTTCTCTTGACCTGGTTCGGTCTTCTTGCTTTGGTCGTCCATACATGTTTTTCTTAACGAACTTCTACAGTTTCTCTTTCTGGATCAATTTCTCTATTTGCTCCTTGAGGTCCTTACATTCGTCAGTATAGTGCCCGTGGTCTCGATGGAAGCGGTAGTACTTTTTCTTATTTCGGGCACTGGGTGAACCACTTAACGGATATGGCCATTTTAGCTGGTGATCGTCCTTAATCTACATTAAGATCTAGTCAATGGGCATTACAAGGGGTGTGAAATTTACCATCTTACAAGCCTTGTCATCCCTCCGCTTGCCTTTGCCGTTGGTGGAAGGATGATCTCTCCTTTCCCTTTTTTGCCCTTTAAGGTTGTCTCAGGGGCCTGTCTTTGATGTTTGAGGTCCGCCTACCTTTATTGCTGCCAGAGCATCCTCCGCGTTCATATATTTCTGAGCCTTCATGAGCAAATCTGTCATTGACACTAGGGGACTCTTAGAGAGTGCCACTACGAATTCTTCGGACCTCAATCTTGCTTTGAACGTCGTTAGCTGCACTTGATCCTCTACCTCGTCCACTTCCAGCACTTCCCTTTTAAATCGCTTCATGTAGGATCTTAAGGACTCCTTCTCCTTTTCCGATCGTCAGTAAATGATCTACTAGTCTTTTCTGACGTTGTCCTCCAACGAAGTGACGCACAAACAAGCTGCTGAGCTGGTCAAAATCGTCAATGGAAGACTGCGCCAACTTACTGAACCACACTCGGGTGGCTCCTTTGAGGGTGGTCAGGAAGGATCGACACACTATTTCATCTGAGGTCTACTGCAGGCTTAAGGTCATCTTAAAGGTGGTGATGTGATCCAATGGGTCTTTCAACCTGGCATATGACTCTAGCTATGGAAGCTGAAATTTCGGCGGGAGTGGGTGATCGAATACCCGCTGCATGAACTGAGAGTTTGTCCTTCTCACCATCCCACCTAAGTTCTTGGCTGTTTTTCCCTTCATCGCATTCTTAAGTTCGTCCATCTCTTTTCTCATACTCCTTAGGAGGTTGTTGCTGGCCTCGTTAGATCGCTCTGTCCTCCTTGTGCCATCTCTCCCTTGGCTCCCTTCTGGATCTTGTTCCTGTTGTTTTTTACCCTTCTCGGTGAACGGTTTTCTTCCTGTTGCAGTCGCTGCCTCATCTCCTGGTTTTACTTTGTTAGCTCTTCCACACTGGCCATGAGAGCTTGGACTTGCAATGCTAAGACGGATGATTTTGGTTGTGCACTGGACTCCATTTGGATGACAGTAAGGGTAGAGCAACATTTCTGTCCTTACAATTAGGAGAAAGAAAATTGTTTTCCACAAACGGCGCCAAACTGATGAAGCTAAAGTCGTCAGTCGTTCAGGTCGTCCAGATAGCCCGGTGCAACCTGCAAGAACTCAAAGGAAGATAACAAGAATTGGTCATCGGTGTGGTGCCTGCCGGCGAGTCTCTGATGATGAAGTCAAGATAAGAGAGAGAATAGGATTGAATATATTTGGCTGGAAAGAACAACTTAGTTTTTGTGCCCTTTACCTTTGGTGGAGCATGGTATTTATAGGTCCTTCTTCTTCTATCCGTTGGAACCACTATTAATGGTGGTTTAATTCTGGGTAATGTTTTTAGTATTCAATGTGGTGGAAGGGGAATCTCCTGATATTTAATGTGTGAGTATAGGAGCCTCTGAGCTGTCGCCTTGCTTCGTTATAACCGTAACAGTTCTGGCAATAATGTCAGCATTTATTGCTATACCCTCGTCCTTAGCTGTGTTTGGACGAACTATTTCATCGAGCTCATCATTATGTATTTTTTTAATTCAAGCCTTTTGTCTTGATATTGATTGAGTTTTTGTTTGGATGTCGAAAAACGATTGAGTTTTTGAATTATTATCTTTTATTTTTATTTTATTCAGTTCATGTAATTTTTTGGATTTTAAAGATTTTTTAAAATTTTAAATTCCTTACCATATTTTACTAATGTGGCATAATTAAAAGAACATGTCATAATTTTATTGGACCAGTTAGCATATGTGACAGGTTTAGGCAGCATTTAATGTGGTGTTTGGTACGGAGGAATCTACATTACTCCTGGCATCCAAGTTACTGGGAATGTGATGCCTTGCAATCTGAATGCCTAGAAATGTAATTATTCCTATGTTTGGTTTAATTGAAAATCTAATAAGATTCTTAGAAATGTGAAATTATAATATTTGATTTATTCTTAGAAATCTTAATTGAATTATTTATTTTTTTCCATTCTATCCTTAGATTTGTAAATCCAATATAAGTCTTTTAAAAAATATCTTCCTCTAAATAAATAATGAAAAAAAAAATATAAACTATAAATTATGACAACTTCATTAAAACTATAATCTAACATTTCAAAATGACAAGTACAATTGTACAATACAAAAATAACTATTTAAATTCTTAAATGCTTTATTCTTAATAATTTTTTTTAAAAGAGCTTAATCCATAACAAAATAAATTGACAACATTTAGATCTATAAGACCATAGAAGTAGCAATAAAAATAAAAATAGTTCATCAACAATAAAACAAATGCGATTTATTACATATATAATGTATTCACCCCCTGCACCTTTGAGCACTTGAATAACATAGTCATACCTAAACAAAACAAAACCAAGATCTGCGATACGAATAGATATATTAACAAATTTTCATGAAAAATAGATTCATTAATAATTTGTTGAGCAACACACATAACAATAAAAGGGAATACTTGGCAACAATGGATAGTCCTCTTCAAACTTTTTTTTTTTTTTTTTCACACGTGAAACCTAAATAGAACTTTGTTAATGAATATATCAATAGAGTTTTCTATCATGTTTATATTGTTTTGGCAGGAAGAGATAATGTTGTTTTGGTGGGACGAGATAAAGACAAAGGAAAAAATATTGATGATTTGTTTTATATTTATCTCAATTACTTAAATGATAAGAAAAAAGGGTTAAAATTGTCAATTTATAAAAAATACAATTTTCTTTCAACTTGGGAATCTGGATATCCACCTGTTTTAAAGGGAATCCACATTCCTACTAAAAGGGGGTTAAAGGGGAAATCCAAATTCCCCTAATATCTGATTCCCTTGTGTGATTTGCAACCAAATATGAGAATTTTTAAACATTCTTAGGAATCCTAGAACATTACTCTGTATCAAATGCCACATATAGTAATCTCTATAGACAAAAGGGTTTGTTTCAAAATTCTACATAACTTAATGGGTTCAAATTTAAAATTTAAAATATTATGGGGGAAATCAAATTGAGCTCAAACTTTAAAATGAGTTTGGAAGGAGTGGAGAATAAAGTAGAGGGTACAAAAAGTAAGGAAAAGAGAGGAAGATAGAGAAGAGGAATGTTTATCCCTTTTTCCTTATTTGGGTTTTTAAAATTTTAAAATAGGGAGAGAAGGAAATGATAAGACATCATGTAAATTGTCACTTAATTTTTTCCTTTTTTCAATTTAATATATATATATATATATATATATATATATAGTGTTGGGTTCAAGTTATACTTGGTGTAACTCTAAGCAATGTTACACCACCTAATAACTTGTTATAGAATTCATATTTTGAAAATCTCATTGTTGAATTACATGTTCTATATGTTCTTAACAATCATGCCAATTTTCATGTCAATTGGATTTTATTTACCATTTGATCCATAAACTCATGTTTATACATTATTTTAAACTTCAAAAATATGAATTTAAATATTGATTAATGAAATAGCTATTAATCTTTGATCACTTTGAAATTTTGCAAGCATAGAGAATATACGAAGATAATGTAATCTAACAATAGATTTGTCAAAAATTGCATCCAATTAAAAAATATTGAGTAGTGTAACATTACTTAAAGTTACATTAGGTGTAACTTGAACCCAACCATATATAAAATTTAAGGACAAAGCTTAGATATAATACCTTAGGTGTTGTTTCTTAGGTTCCCCTCTTAAGCTTCAATCATGTAGCTACTTAACTAAAAAATATACTTCCATCCCATGAAAAAAAATCCACATGGCAGAATCTTAAAAGGGAAATCTAAAGAAATGCACCTAAGTAATTTACCTAAATCTTACTCAAAATTTAATATCACAAAAGGTAAAATTGACAATTTAAAATTAAAAAAAAAAAACTTAATTTAAAATGAAACCCTTTCCTATCCAAATTTTCATATAATTTTGGGAATTAAAATGAGGGTTTTGAGGGGTTTAGATATCTCTTCCTAATCCTATCAAACCATTTTTCTCCTTTCTTTGAAAAATATTTAAACAAGATCAAATCAAGCATTTACATTCCCTTCTCTCTACTCTCCTAATCTCCTCAATCCAAACATTTTATAAAGGTATAAGTTATGTTGAAAAGAAAAAAAAAAAAAAAAAAAGTGTGCAAGGACTAGGTGGATCATTTCGATAACATAGCACCTCATTTTGCATTAAATGCTGTGCTAACATGGTAGTTTAATTTGCCACGTGCTGAATCTGTAGTGCATATATATATATATATATATATATATATATATATATATATATTTATTTATTTATACTTTTCCAGATTATATCCATTGTCGATTTTCTTTAAGTAGAAATAAAGACACGTTTAGAACATAGGTGGCGTGGAGATGCACGTTTAATAACCTGCTTCTTTTGATGCTAAGAAGATTACATGTGACCATGAAAATTGTGGAAATTTCCTTTCAGACAGAAAATAAAGAAAGCTTTTTGAGCAGCGATTCCTGGAGTCAAAGACACAACGTGCTGTACATGTTAAGCAAGGTTAGATAGGGTTGGCACTAAAATAGGGCATGGCCCTTGCTTCGTTTTTCATGGCTCTTCCCTTCATCTTTCACGCCTCTTGCCACAGGAGAAAAGACCAAACACAGGCCCAGGGTCATGGGCGGCGCAAATAAATACAAAAAAACTGATACGACAAAATATTTTAGTTCAACATATTTAACATTTTTTTGGTCCTGGTTTGATAGATTGTGTCATAGAGCCATAAGTCTTATTAGGTTAATGGTTGTATTGCATTGCTAATATTAAAACCAAAATAAAAAAATAAAAATAAATAAATAAATAAACGGTAGGCAAGAATCCACAACCATTGCTTTGTAAAAACCATTGGTTATTGAGGCCTCCTAATATAAGGAGATCAAGTAAATTTATTGAGTTTTGCAAAGGATCAAAATGGCCAATTATTAATGACCTTCCTTGTTTATTCTCTGTATACTTGTTTGGATGAAATTGGCACTAAAAAGGTAAAGGCATAATTGACCCAATATTGAATAATGGAAATAATATTAGCAAAATATTTCATAATCAAAAGCACTATTTGTGGTACAATTCTATCAAAATTTTAATAATTAAAAATCACTTGAAGTGGAAAATTTTATTCACCGTAAGTGTAACAAATTCAACTAGAATCAATGAATTGTGACACTTTAATTTGTGAATTCGGTACATTGCTACTTGTGGAGGAACGAATCTCTTCCTTGGAAGATATTGTCTACTTCGGGAATGGGCCGAGGAGACCAATGCAACCCGCACGAATTTGTTCAATCTTACATCAGAAAGAGACGTCTCTCACTCATGCTTTATAAGGCTTTGGCCTAAAGATGAGTGTACAAGGCTTATAAGGCATGAGTAGGAGGCATCTCTCTAGTAGTGGTACACGTACTCATCCGTAGGCCAAAACCTTATAAGGCATGAATATTTTCTAAAGGAAAGATTCGTTCCTTCACACTACTAATTGAAGTGTTTGTCATGCACTTTGGCTAATAAATTTATTGAGAAGCTAAATATGCCACAAGTAGTAGTTACAAATATACTACGAAATATATTTGTAGAAAATAAGTCACCACTAGCACTAACCAAAAAAAAAAAATCCAATCTTTCGCGATCAAAGCAAGCACATTGATATAAGTTATCTATTTATTCAAGAACATATTTCTGAAAAAGAAGTTCAACTTTAGCTTATAAATTCAAATGATCAGTGGCAGATATGCTTACCAAACCACTCACGTACAACACACGTATAACAAGCTACAAACTTTACTTGCGCTCTATTTGCATCGATTTAAAATATTGTGTAAAGATAACTTTACGTATAGTATTAGAATAAATAAGTTAAAAGAAAATTATTTTTAGTAAATATAAAAAGTATAGGTTATTTTAAGAGATTGTTTTTCACTAATATTTTTCAAAAAACAACTCTATCTCACAGCAAACTAAATAAAGAAAATTATGAAATTATTTTTCAACTTATTTAAAGTTGCTATCAAACATAAGAAAATGAGATAGCTTTTTGAAAAATACTTTTTAGAAAATGATTTATTTTATAGAAAATATTATTACTGAAACAAACAGAGCGTTGGAGTGACAATAAATTCAAGTTTAAAGGGGTTGTTACTTGTCAGAGAAATAAACCTGATTTTTATTAAATGAGTATCATTAATCATGGGAGGAATTTATGGAGTATGTATATACATACATACATACATACATATATATATATATATATATATATAGAAACTTGCTTTTAACTTAATTTATATGGAATTAAATATTGAGTTTTAAATTTTATGAAGGTTATGTGAGTGCATGAAAGCTATATAAAACCATGCACTGTAACCCAAAGTGAAGTAAAGAAATAAGAGACAAATCAATCCTCCCAACTAGGCTAAATGTAGTATACCGAATGGTGCGATCTTGTTCCAAATCTTCAGTGATAATGGGTCTCTCTCTCGCCTCACTAATAGCCCTTCCTTGCAGGCTGGATACTTTCCCTTATTTTTTTTTTTTTTTTTTTTTTATTATAGTTTTCACACCAAAAGTGCAGTTTGCTTGTTATTGCTTCCAATCTCAAAGGGAACCAGATAAGTAAGCACCAGTAATTAATGCTTTGAGGTAAAGATTCCACCATTTATCAGAAAAGTCAAATTCTAATTTTGCCACCAAGACTCTCTCTCTCATATATATATATATATATATATATGTGTGTGTGTGTGCGCGCGCGCGCGCGAGTGGACCAAAGAAGTCAGCATCAATAAACATGCAATTGCTCATGGAAAAAAAAAAAAAAAACTTGACTATGATAATCTTAATAAAAATGTAAGAATTTTACTAACGTGTATCCTAACAGCACACAATAGTATATTATTTTTTTAAAAAGTTTTATAAAAAATTAAAAAAAAATTTAACAGTTTTTTCAATTCCTAATAAAATTTTTCCAAAAACAAATTTGTTATATACATTAACCAGACCCAAAATGTAATTGATTATGGAAGTTGAAGTAATAATCGAGTGGTATGATATACTTATGTGATGTCCCATATTTATGGTTCACTACCACTTTTCTCTCTTTTGCTATCTATAACTATTTATCTAAAAGATAAAGATAAAAAAGAAAAAGAAAAACTAAACAATCATAATTCAAAAAAATATACCTTGATATGAAGTCATTTAGAATTTGATTGCCATTTATTAGTATCCTCAAGTTTCTTCATAATCTTTGTAAATTACATGCACATATTCATACGATTAATTGTTAGAAAAATAATCAATATATACTTAATAATAAATTGACATTTGAAATCAATCTAAATAAGAAAATTTAACATAATTTTTTGACAATTTAAAGTAACATACATAAGAAAATAAATCAAGAATACAAGTAATTGTAGAGGCATTAAATGTATGACAATACACTTAAAAAATTAGTCTAGGTGTCTTAAATGCTATTAAAAAAAAAAAACACTTGTATAACAACTCATAATAAAGTACTTTAAGTGTTTACATGCGACTTTACAAGAATTAGCCCTACGACAATAAATTCCAATCCAAATGAATCTCAATGGAAAAATAAATAAATACAATTAACAAAGTTAAGAAGCAGAAGTAATATCATTTAGCTCCAAACTAAAGCGTTCAGGGATGAACACAAAGCACGGAGAGCCAAGCATGAATAATTTCAACGATTCCATAAAAGCCAGCTAATAATTAATATAAAAGAATCTCTAACGAGTCTGGTTTTCCCAGGTGATCTAACATATAAGCAGTAACATTCAAGAAGTGGCGGCTGAGAAGCTTTAAGAATAGGCTTCACACAAGAAACGTATATGCCAAATTAAGTTTCTTGAGCCACTGTGCAATATCATAGAGAAGGGATCGCATCTTCCTGCATGCTCATCCCCACAATTATCACATGTAGGCTACAAATTACATTGTGTTTGAACAAATTTATTTAAGTAGGTTGTAAGTTTTTGCATCCTTCCATAGAAACAACTTAATTTTGTGGGATACTCGGAGTTTTCAAAGTTGCTTCCATAAGAGTTGACTACTTAATTTGTTTAAGATAATATGACCCAAAAATGCTACTAGAATATTCAGGATGATGCCTAGTTTAAGCACTCTTAATATAATATTTCCCTGAATTATTTCTTACCCAAAAAAGTAGGACGTCATTAGAATCCTAATTGATTCAAGGAATCCCTTTGATGATAGCTGCTTCACGAGGGAAACATTTTGATCAATGAAAGATAAATTCCTATAGTGAGCATCAGGATATCTAGGGAGCACGGTTCAAGGAGATGACCTTGAAAGTAGTGAGACATTGGAGTTGGCTCGTATTTGTTATTACGCTACTAAGTTGGGAACCTATTGGGCATAGCAAAATGGAGTGGAGCAGAGTCAAACGAGCGATCTTGACATATAGAACCAAGTAAATTTTTAGTATTGATCTCTCTCTTTTCTCTACTTTAATCTTATGTAAACAGGTTATTTCACAATACGAGGGTAGGCAACCAATGATCTTGACAAATTCCAATTTCCTCTCCTTTGCCAACACTCCATCTTAGGCCCTTTTCCAACACAACCCTTTCTGCCAAGATGATTTTCCAAGCAAAACCATAATTTCGAGCAAGTTGAGCATATAAAAAAGGAAGAATTTGGGAAGTATGTGGATTTGAATACTCTAAAGAATTAGGGAGTGAGTGATCTTTAGTAGTTACCATCCTGCTTTGTTAACATTGCCAAATTAAAGTTACAATTAATGATCGCAGAATCCAATCCCCCCTATAACCTTTAGCATGCACAATATAGTCTAGCTTAATCATTTGAATTTTCTTCTCCTCACCTCACCAAACTACTCATCATTCTTGGTAGCAGTGGCGAAGCCAAAATAATTACACTGTAGGGGTCATTATTGACCTTAATCATATGGATTATGAATAGAATTGAATTTTTCTACATCTAAAAAGAGTAATCGCAAAATTATAAGATAACTATTTTTTTTAGTGTTCATTTTAAAACTAATCATATTGAACTAAAATATATTTCTTTGTTCAAATGTTTACAAAAAATAATATATTTGTATAATATTTAATTGGTTGTAGTAATTTTTTTTATATATAAAAAAATACTTATATTCTTCTAACTTTGGCTTTTTTCTAATCACACCACATGTGTTTTAAAATTATTTAATCAAGATCATTTGATTTAGGACTGTTTTAATCACACCATATTCTTCTATTTCTCTTGGAATTCACTATACTTATAAACCAAAATATGTGACGCTAGTTTTAAGGAAAAATAAAATTTATATCATTATCATTTATCTTTAGAATAATTTTGAAGAATTCCTTTTATATTTTATGTTTTCATTTTGAGAAGTCTTATATATTTAAAAGAAAATTAAGTAAGCAAAAAAAAAAATTTATATATATATATATTTTTTTTTTGCAAATCACATATAATTTGCTCAATAATTTATAAGTAATGTGAATATTATATAAAAAAAAAAAATTTTAACCATTTGCTAACAACATTGGGTAAAAGTTGTGATTAAAGCAATCCTAAATCATAAAGGTGTGATCAGAACAATTGAAAACTAATAACAAAAGATTAGTAAAATCTGGAGATCGAAATGATTATATTTTACACAAAACACTTTATAATAAATTAATTTATAACCTGTTATATATATATATATATATATATATATTGCTTGCTTTATATATATCATCAGTTGACAAATATATAATTTGTCTGGGTATTGTCTATAGATATGTTTTTAATATAAACTATTAAACATTCAAAAATTATATGCTTTTAATATAAACATTCAAAAATTTTGAGGGGGTCAAATACTATTTTTCTTAATTTTTTTTTTATAAATATAGATCTATATATGCTTTAAAAAATTAGAAAATTCAAAAGGCTTGGGGCCATGGCCCCCCTAGTCATCTATGTGGCTCCCCCATTGCTTGGTAGATCCCTAAGTGGGAAACTGGGAATGGACTGTACCACAACTTTGGTCAAAATCTTTCAACATGTTTGTTAAAGGATTTTCTCCTTCCAGCTCTGCAATTTTCTCTCGATTCATTTCTTGATTGTTGCAAAGAAAGCACATTTATTACACTCCACCACAGTTGATAGCCCAAAAATATCTCTTCTATTCCTTCCCACTACTAGCATGCATTCTTGGTTTGATTGAGTTTTGAGTCTCATTATTTGTGTTGGCTAAAGATCTTGTACATCAATACATACTTACACAAAAATAAGATAGGGAGGACCGAGGGCATGTTAAATGAAAGGAGTGCCTTTTTTTTTTTTTAAGAAACAAATACATATTCGGGATTGGATTTTAACATAAAAAGCACACTACGAAATAATTGTGCAAGTTAAAGAATGGAGTACCTTGGTTTTTGTGTGTGTGTGTGTGTGGGGGGGGGGGGGGGGGGGGGGGGGAGTTGGGGGATGGGTAATATCCAGTAAATAACTTTTCATGTTTCATCCATAAATTTTGATCCATGGTAATTGTAAGGTGAAAAAGTCCCATAAAAGCCAAACGTATGACATTGGTGCTGTGGGGGACCAATATTAGAGCGACAGAGTCAAGACTGCATGGGGTCCTCCACGAAAGCTAAGTTTAGAACTCTGTTGATGTGGTCCAATATCACAGGACAGGCCACCCTTGGATTGGCCAATCAACTGTTTATTTTTTGGGTACATTGAATCATGAAACCCATAACATCATGATGAATTCCTAGTCCTAGTTTTCAATTTTGTTGAAAAGCAATACTACCTTAGCTGGTGGAGACTTTTAAGTAAACCCTGACTATGTGAAAAATGTTCATAATTGTTATATATTTTGAGATTTTGTGAAAAATGTTCAATTTTGTTATATATGGCTCTAGTTCCTCGATCTTTCCTTACATGAAATCCCTCTTCATTGACATTTTTCTTTTTGTTCTTATATATTCTTGCATAGACAAGGTTTTAGTCATTGGCTGCCTTATTATATACCGCTAGCCTTAAAAGATAAAACAGCGTCGACCTTAAAGGCCAAAATTCAACTTCCAGTACTACCTTTAGCTATGCTATGGAAAGCTAGCTAGCCATCCTTTCTTTTCTCTCAGTACTGGAGCACCACTTTGAATCTGTCACTCCATGTAACTTGGATTTTTTCCTTTTGTTCCACTGGTAAAGAAATGATAAAAAAAAGTACGTTGAGCAATTTCGGAATAACACTACCACATTTTCTTACATTAATTTAATAGAGCAATGAAAGCCATTCCTCTTTGTCTTTCTGGGAATTTAGGAGACCGTTTGATAAGATGTTTTGAGTAATAAATTTTAGCGTTTAAATAATATTATGCATATTTTTATACATTTTTTTTTATACATATTTTCAAAACATACAAACAATACTATTAAAAAACCTTATCAACCAGCTGCGGGCTACTGTATGGAGTCGTGTGGTATAATATAATTCACATAGAATTCGAAGAATGATGCCCAACTACAAAAAAGAGTTAGATGGTGACTATCATTAAGAAAATTAACCATTGGGCCATACATTGATATATGAGTTGCCAGTTTGATTGCGACTAATGTCCACCTTCACACCTTTCATCACAGTGGGCCACTACACACAGATTTCTTTTGTCACTCTTTAAAAACTGGAAAGCAAAAGCACAAGTTTTTACAGAAAAAAGTGCCAATGGTTATTCATCACCCACAAAGGTCACTGTTAAGTCAATAATTTCGAATAATTGAGATTTTTATTTTTATTTTATGGGAAATAAAATAATTGAGACTTTTTATATAACTCAGATCACTTCGCTTCTCTAACCAAACTCGGTACTCGATCTCCAGCATTAATGGACTCTAGTTGTCATAAACGTTTGAGAAATTATGGTATGGTTGCAATTTGAATGTTTCTACAAAGCTTGCTTCTTTAGTGAAAACAAAGAATGTAATATACAGCCAATTACGTTGAAGTCGATGATTCAATTTTTCATCTTCTTAGTCTTAGAGTCTACTACTTTTGTGTCACGCTTGTGCCACCGACACCCTCAAATTCTATCTAACTAACCCATTCGTTACGTCGACAAAGAAGAAAAAAAAAGTCATCTAAGTGAGGCTAACGCCATAATCCTTAGACACGGTTCTTGACCAAGAGGTCCAAGATTGACGACAGTCATGGGTGATAACGTTGGCATCATCAGCAGCAGTCAGCACGCTGGGATGGTTAGGTCACGAGTATTAGCAAATCAATGAATATTGCCTAAGACATTCCACGGGGAAAAAGAGAAGTGCATAACACTATTGGATCGTAATGGAATGTAAAACAAGGATTTTAGTTGGTTTTATATATATATATGGCTTGGAATTAGCTCTTTTGTGTACTAGATTTGTCGATTGTCAATATTAAGATGTGTCAAAAAGTAGATACATATCATAATCTTGATAAGTCTACAATTTTTGCCCATTCTCTTTATACCAACAATAAATTTATTGGTGTGTTGCGATTATTATGAAATTGAATAAAAAATCTTTATCATATTTTAAGGGTTTCACTTTATATCCAATCAATCGTAATTTGTTATATATCATTTTTTATCTTATAAAATTTTAAAATGAAACAAAAATCAAACACAAAACATGTTTACTCTTGGAGTATATATAAAGTAGACAAAGAACTTAATTCCTGATTTGACAATTCTAACGGTCGGCGGTAGGTCTTTTCCTTCAAAACTCGACCTAATTGAACTGATTCACAAACTAAGAAAATTTTGGTGAGATCTTGGCCAGATTTAACAAGATCCCACCAGGCCTAGTGAGATTTTCATCAGACCTAGTAGGTTGACATTTTCTCTAACCGATTAGATCGGGTTGGGTGTGGATTGAGCACAGGTCCGATTTGATCCTGACCTATGACCACTCTAATTGGATGTAATGAATGACAAATATTAATATTAGTACCATATTTTATCTAGAAAAAAAGCTAAAGTCAAGAAGAAGTGGTTAGGGGGAGCTGTCTCACAGCAAACACAAATTAAGTTTCAATTTCCATGTCAGTTTATATATTAAAAAAGTAGCTAGGAATGATCAATGGAAATGAGAGGGGACCAGGAAATTTGGATGGTATATCCAATGGCTAGAGATTAGAGCTAAAAAAAGTTGAAATTTGGGAGGGGCCCAGAGCGATTATCGATGACAAGATTTTTTGCTATTATGAGGCGGGCACGATCAACGTCAACCACAATGACACGTATACATCATTCCAAATATGGTAAGTCTCTTTAAGGAAGTCAGGTCTAGTGGGTTGTCCTCGTAAAACCCACTTCCAATCACTTTAGAAAAACACTGTCCCCGTCTCTTTGCTTGGTTGTCTTTTTTCGGTCACGTTTCTTTTGTTTTGGCGCACCGGTTGAACCTTTGAAAGCTCTCTTTTCTTTTTGGTTGTGACTTGTGACTTTTGACACTTGACACTTGTGGTGGTAATTAAAGACACTTTGGTTTGATAAAAGAAAGAGCCACATGTGGTTTGCAACCATGTCTCAGTTATGATTTATCGTTTATGATCATCAACCAAGACTCAACCATGCGCTTTAAGGAAAAATTAAGAATGATGATTATTGTTATGGTTCATCTCTAGCCCATTGCCTGGCTAACAACAAAGTAACAAGCCGGCGGTTGATATAGATATAATTTTACTGATCTTCTCTTCGTGGATAGGCAATGATCTTAAAATTATAGTTCACTTTTATCTGAGTTGTTAGAATATAAAAAGACTATACCATAAATACGTGAATCATGATTTTAAAGAATATCATGGATTACCATATTTTTGCAATATTGTGGATTATCATAGTATTAAAATTACTATATTGAAGTTAATATTATCTATTATGTAAGTGTTAGGTTATATATATATATATATATATATATATGTATATGCACATAGGTTTATTGGCAAACACATTAACACAAACTTGTTTAAATATAATTCATAGAATCTATAGGTATAATTAGACAATACTCATGATGTTGCAAATCAGAGTATAAGAACAAGGAAGCTACAGTTTTATGGAATCTGTTTTAGCAATTTGATCGATCAAAGCTATTGTTCAATTGATCGAAAGACGATTATGCAAAAGTTATTTTGCAGCCCATCAACCCATCAAATGTTTAGGGTTTTAGTCCTATTTCACTAAGTATATAAATAAAACCCTAATACAAGTTTTTCAAGATTTGGGTGCTACTCTTTTGAGGTTTGAGAAGTTCTGTACCTTGTGCTCTTTCAAGCTTTTATCGAAGATCACACACATATTCTTAGTACTGGTGGAATCAAGTTGCAAACCAAGCTTCAACTATTAAGTGTACTGGAGATCTAAAGTGTGAACTAGATGTTTATGTTGGAATAGATTTATATCAAAGAAGTTTGTGGGATTTAGAGCTAAGTTTGTTAACTTTAATTAGGTTTACAATGAATTGATATTTAGACTGTAAATCTCTATCTAACAATGGATTGTTCTCCTTGAGATTGGTCTTCCTAGGTTTTTCATTTGGTACAAGTTATTTCATAAGGTTTCCTAAGTTATCATATCTTGTGTCATTTACTTTTCTGTTGCTCATGATATGTTTGATTAATAATTAATATAGTTAACAACTTGGCCTTAAAATCTTGTTAAACACTAGTTGTTCAGGGGTCTAAATCTAACAGTAAGTCATTGTAAGAATATAGTAAATATGTAATTACTTATGGCTTTTTGTAATGAATGTATGTCATTAGACCGAACTATGTTAATATTTGTAATCTCTCAACTTTAATTTTAACATGATATCTGTCACACCCCTACTCGGTTCCCTAAAGGACGTCAACTTGCTCATGTGCATCCCCACAAAGCTATCCTCTGTCGAAGTAATTTGGCTCTCAAGCTTTCCTCTACCAACATCTTTTGGCCAACAGTGCCATTCTCCAATGGACATCGATCAGTGTCACCATCCACCATTTGCCATTCTCCAGTCACTGTTTCTCTATTGGTGTCCTCTAGCCATCGGTGTAGCCTTTCTATGGGCGCCATACCTCGTCCTCTAGTTACTAGTGCAACTGTTTTCTAGTCCCCATTTGTCATCAATTGTCGTTGCTTGTACATCCAGTAGTTGTCTCTTGCGCTTCATGCCATGTCTAGTTCGATCACATTTTGCAATTGTCACAGGCTAACTTCACTATCAATGTTTTTTTGCCTTGTGATGGCACTAAGTGTCTAAGTGCCAGACTTAGTCTCATGCTTAGAACAATTTAATGGAATGTAAAGCACACAACACACACAAAGTTATAGGGAAAACTCCCAACGTTTATCACTTCACGGAAGGTACAAAGGAATAGCCTATACCAATAGACTACGATACATTCACAGAACTTAGAGAATTTATACGACATATTCTCTATTTTTCTTTCTCACTTGCTGCTAGCCTAAGAGTTAAATTACATATTGCTGGAAATAACTTAAGACAACCCCCAACTGATGTTGTCTTGGCCTATTAATTTGCAGTACCACGAGCACACTCAAAAAGCCAAACATCATGGAATTGCTTGTCGTTGCCAATTGCTGCATATGTGCAATAAAGGTCTCACGTTCCAAACCCAAACTTGAGTTTAAGGAGATTTATTTATTATTAATTTTTTAAGAATCAAGTTTAAGGGGATTTTTTTTTTTTTTTTTTTTTTTTTTTGCACTCAAGTTTAAGGGGATGTAATGCAATAGATGATACCAAAAAAATTAGAATATGGTTCTATGAAATACAATTGGCTATCATGGTTATGTAATGCTACAGGCTACTATGATTAGGATTACTATATTAGCCTAATATTTTCTATATATATTAGCTCCATTGTAATACATAATTCAATAGAACAAAAATGTACGCTTAAAACTTTTCCATAATGAACGCAAAGGATCGTGTCAAACTAGGTCTCTCTCTCGATCTCGATATCTTAACATGGGCCATAGAATGGGAATAAAATTCATATATAAATATATATATATATATATATATATATATATACACTTTGCATCTATAACCCATAATATATATATATATATATATATATATATATAAATACAAAAATACTAGTCTCAAGCGCTGCAACCTTTCTACAACCATTACTATAAATTGTGCTTTATGAAGGGGAAAATATGTCTAATAGGGTTTTGAGCACAGAAGTGCTGGCAATAATAGTTCAACATGGAGAACTTATAATGATAAGGAAAGTAACTTTGGTTTGCTTTCCTCACCAAAAATGTCCATATTAGACAGCTTTCAAGCACTACACATGGGAAAAGCAGCAATGAACAGAAAATTATATTCCCATAGATGTAGCTCTATTATTATACTAGTTATATCTGATCTTTGCTCATCTATATTTAGATTATGAAATAAGCTAAAGTAAAACTAAGCTAAAGTAAAACTTCACTGTCAATTAGTATCAAAATCTCAAGGGTCCAAAACGTATTTTTTCAAAAAAGAAAAAGAAAATAGTTATAAGAAATTATTTCAATCTTGCGGCATAATATGCCTAAAGAGAGAAGCAAGTATTCCTCAAAAAGAAAAACGCAAAAAAGAGAGAAGCAAGTAAAGTAGACAGATCCTTCTCAAAAAGAAGAAAAGTAAAGTAGAGAGATCTTTCAATAAGCTTTAACAACCTCTAATCCATAATGTAGAGCTAATAAGCTATTGATCAGTCACTTAAATATTTGGGCAAATTATAACTTACCTATTTGTAATTTTGTCAAAATTTAAGTTGTTTACCTGTGATTTGAAATTTAACAATTTACACACCTGAGATTTGACCAGAATTTAAATTGTCAACCTGCTGTTTGAAATTTCATGATACAAATATTCCGCTGGGTAAAGTGGAGCAAAATCACATATTTAGTAATGTTTTAAATAGAGGTGAGTCACAAAACTCTAACTAAACAAACCTCAAATGGGTAAAGTGTCAAATTTCAAATCACAGGTAGACAACTTAAATTTCGACCGAATTACAAGTAAATAAATTGTAATTTGTCTTAAATATTTATACTCCAAATAATTTTTGTCAAGAATTGGAGGTACATAAAACTTTATATCAAATATAATTAGATCATGTAAAATTGGATTTGGATCTAGTGCAATTTCCTTTCTTCACTCACAAAATATTTTTATCATTTTTATTTTTTTAATTTTAACTTGTTTTATTCAATAGTTGAGATTTGAGATTGAAAGTTACTCCCAATTTCAGCCACTGAAAAGTGCAATACTCTATTCGTCTGTGTTTTGTATTGAGTATGATCTTCCAAACTTCTATTATTTTCGGTTAGAACTTTTCCACGACATTATTCTTGCAGAAACAATTTAAGAAAATTCTATATCTAGGGATCCATTAATTTAATATGAAGTTACAAACCAGAAAAGAATGTTATTGATGCGTCTATATCCTACATAAGTGAGCTAGTTGGAAAGGAGCTTGTGGGTAGATGACATGTTACATCAGATAGGATTTGCCACCCCTTCCAATCCAAAGTAGTCCTGCTCAATATCTCATGATGGAAAAATTACAAACAAGATATGGACAGAGATTTTTTTAGTCAACAAGGAGGTTGAAAATTATGTCTAGATTGAGCATGATGCGATACCATCCAATGATTCGTAACAAAAATTAGCTTTTGTTATCAGCCATTCAATCAGATAACAACAAATGTAAACAAATAAATATTTAAAAAAAAAATTAGATAACGTTTGTTATGAGCCATTGGATGGTACTGCATTATTGCATCCCTCAATCCATTATGTCTTTCTATCTAATTTGTTGTCGGTACGAAAAATAATAGTGGGTCTATACAAAATAAAAAAGAAAGAAGTACTAGAAAAAATGATCATACAAGAAAAATAAAGATTTATGTGGTTTGGTCTTAAGTTTACGTCTATAAACGTCATCTTGGAGGAAGTTTTATTAAGAACATAAAGAGATTTAAAAAGGTGGAACAAAAGTACGATTGTAAAGCCATACCTCAAATAAACCCAAAGAACTCTCTCTCACCACAAATTTCCTAATTCTCTAAATGTGATATGCAAAAGACAAGAGTTGTGTGTTGGCTTGGGAAAAATAAGGAGCTATGGCTGGATGTATAAACATAGTTTGTACACAGTCAACTAGGTAATCTCTCTATACAGTAAAGGAGACCAATTATGTATACCACTTGAAGTCGATTAAAATAAGTAGTCTAACAGTGATCTAATCACTGAGGATGCAAATTACTACCCAAAAAAAATGGTCTACAGTCGCATTTTAAAAACACGGCTGTAGCTCATAAAAATGTGGCTGTAGGTCCATTTGGCCCATAATCGTGTTTTCTATAACCAAGTTTTTAGGCATGACTTATACACCGTGACTATAGGTCCGACAAGTCTATAGCCGCGTTTTTTCAAACACGACTATAGGAGTTAATTATTTTAGTCGTGTTTTTAAAACACGGCTATAGAGTGTACATTAGCCGTGTTTAACAAAAGTGGCTATAGGGTGTACATTAACCAGGTTTAAAAAATGCAGCTATTAGTCTTCAACCTACAACTGCATTTTAAAAACGCAACTATAAGTTTTTTTTTTTTTCCCTAGCTAAATCACAAATTCCTGCGAGCACTCCTAAGCAATACATAGACTATTTCCTGTAAACATAAGAGTGCATGCATTCTCACATCCCCAAGCACTAACTTTCCAGCTTCATCAAGGGAAATCAATTTCGCCTATAGAATCATTTGGAAATAAAGTCATGACTTATTACAAGGTAAATCAATGACAAAAGTATAAAAAATAGAAGGATCATGTTTCCACTCACATTAGAGTAGAGAAACAGCTTGACAAAATTTTGTATAAGAAGTGCCAAAGAATTTTCCCTTCAATTATCTGCAAAGAATCATAAACGCATGGTTGTAGTTAAAATTCTATTCCACTTCTATGTCAAGTTTTTCAATTCAAATTATACTGACATTTATTAACAATAAAAATTAATCTACACACAAAAAGAAACTATTCAATTTCCAAGCCCTTGAATTTAACTCTAAAAACAGACCTAAGACAATAATTTCAGAAGGTTATATGGAGTCATCAAATTCACATGGTCATGCTCAACCTAAACTAGCTGCCTAAATCATATATGACCCATCAAAGTAATGAAAATTTGTTTACTCCAAAACTTATGTTTAGGATAATTTCTGACTCAAAAATAGTTACAAACATCGCAATCTTAAGTAAACAAAACATTGCAATCTTAAACTAACAATTACTTGGTGCAAAACCAATTAATTCAAGCCACATTATCAAGAACTCTCCACTTTGGCTTGGATTAGATGAAGGGCTACCATTGATGGCAAACACAAATTAAGTCCACAATGCTTGCTTGAACTTGTGCAAAAGAACCAGCTTAGTCATCATATATGATGGATTATCCATTATAGCAACCTTTCTAATTGTAACATCAATGTGATTAGTTCTCACATATGATACTTTGATTTTTAGTTAAATGTTTGCACTTTGGCTATCACAAAACACAATAGTCTTACTCTAGTGCAAACTAAGATCACTAACCAAACCTGTTAACCAAATAGTTTCCTTCACTAATTGTATTAAGGGGTGGCAATTCATCCTCACACGTAGTGTTTATGTTGTGTCGACTAATGAGTATTCAACTATATTGGTTGACACGAATATTATATGTTTATTAATTATATTAGGAATATCCCCTCAACCCTAACATGACTTTATTAAACAAGTTGACACAACATAACTCGCATAGCCTGTTTAATAAACGAGTCATGTTAGGGTCACCACGACCTAACACAAGTTATTTGATAAGTAAGTCATGTAGTCTGGTTAACGCTATTAGAGTAGGCTTAGGATGGACGAACTCTATAACATAGAGCAATTAAGAAGTTATGGCTTAAACACTGGTGGGGTGTTGGCCAAGGAGCATTCGATAAGTATTGAAGAGACTGAGATGTGAGCTGAGAAGTAACTTTGTATGTAATGGAGTGTGTACCTCTCAATGTAGAGTTATGTTTCCTTTTATAGTTGTGCCTTTCTAGTCATTGGATGTTTATCCCACTAATGGTGTACATTTATGGGATTGATGTAACGTCTGGCTCGTTTAATGTGGCAACGGGTATTCGTTCATTGTTTAGAGTAACTGTAGATTCTTGTAATAATTGCTAGATTGACCTATTTATTAAATGGATTAATTCGTGTCAACCCAAATTTGAGACAAAGCCATTAAGTCTAAACATTAACTTGCTAACTTCATGTTGTGTTTGTGTTGTATTTGTGGGTCATATCACATATTGCCACCTTTACCAGTATCGTTGTCATATAATCTACCTATATAGTAGAACAAGCAACTACAGCCTATAACGTCACCTTCGAACTAATATCCAATGGGAAAATGTGAAGATATTACATGCTAGAGATCTCCACTTGTTTAATTCATCAGAATAATCAAACTCTAGAAATCCAACCAAATTGCTACTACCAATAGAAACCCATCATATCCCAAACCAATGTCTATAGTACCTCTTGAATATCAAAAAAATCCTTTCACAGCTTGTTAATGTTTTTTTACTCGATGTAGACATATAGCTACTAACCATACTAACTACATGTAAATTATCTAAGTGAGTGAAAACAATAGCATACATCATGCTAGCAATTGCATTAGCATAAGAAACATGAGACATATGTTCCTTCTCTTCCTTGAACTGTGGTGACAAAACCTCTAAAAGCTTGAAATCTACCACTAATGGAGTACTCATTGGCTTAGATCACTGCATACTTAAGCGTTTAAGTGCTTTCTTAGTGTAAATTTTCCATGGCAAGATCAACTCACCATCTTTTTTATCTATGAATTTTCATTACCAATATCTTCTTGGCTGCACCTAAATCTTTTACCTTAAACTCATCGTTAATCTGAGTGTTCAAACTGTTTATTTCAACTAGATTCTTAGCTACGATAAGCATATCATCAACATATAGCAACAAGTAGACAAAAGAACCATCTAATAGCTTCTTGTGATACATACAATTATAATAGTAACTTTAAGAGTAATCGTGCCTAATCATGAAAGTGTTAAACCTCTTATACCATTGCCTCAGATATTACTTCAAATTATGAAATGGTTTTGTAAAGTTGTGATTTACAACTATGTTTTTATGTTGGCTTTAATTCCGTATCAAATTTGATTGTATTTTTGTTCAATCATTTCCCTGTATTTTTGTGGGATTTATTGTAAGGACTATGTGTGAGAGTTTGGTGAAGATTCAGTGAAGATGAAGAATTCATGACTAGCTCGCAAGTGCCAACCCACAAAAGGCCATGTGAGAAGCACATGCTAGAATTTGAAAAGTCTTTTTGCCAGGCTGGATTTCGCAAGTCACTTCGCGACTCAGGCCAAGTCACGAGTGACCCATGAAACTCTCTGCCTAGAGCCTTTTTAGTGTGCTTTTTCTCAAACCTTTACCAACACTATATAAGCCCTCATTAACCATAAAATTGTGAGTTTTTCCATGAAAATTTTGAGAGAGAAAACCCTAGCTAAACACTTGAGAGTTAGAGATTGTATACCCAATATCATCTACACCATTTTCTCTAAAATTTTCCTTTACTCCTACCTCTTCATCTACACATCCTTGAGATTCTTAGTCCAAACACTTACCTCACCCGATTTAAGTGTTGAGAGAAGTTTTGGTGCATATGGGAAGCATTGGAAGAAGCCATTGAGCGGCGGATGCAATTTGGAGCTTATTGCGGGATCTGAATAACTAGTGAAGACATGGCTCAATAAAGCCCGTTGGTAACAGGAACTTGGAAGGTTCAAGTACATTGGGTAGATTAGGCTTAGAAGGTCTTTTTGATATTCATGTACTCCAACTTTATTCACTAGTGGATCAATTTCGACTTGGAGAGCTGCGGAGAGGTATTTCGCCAAGTACTTCGATTTCCTCTTCAATAATACGTCTCAGTGTTATCTTGTATTTGCATCTCTCTTTCCTACTCTTTAAGCTTTACATTTATTGTTTATTGTACTTGCTTATGCCTTAGAGTAGTGTTCCAGTTTTATTACGACTCATTTACTCTTCTTCCGTACTTAATTAAGTTAGAGTAAAAGTAATCAAGTCGTAATTTAAAATTGGGGATCTAAATTGGCTATAGTGTTTCACACTATTTAAGCTTTCAAGTTTCTTCAATAAGTAAGCATGTCCTATTATCCTTGAATCACAAATCTCTCTACCTATTGCATACAAATTTGCTCCTCAAGCTCACCATTGAGAAAATTTATTTTCATATAAAAAATGCGATCATCAAGAGTAACACCATGTTTCACAGTAGAAGAGGATACTTCATATACATTCTCTCTGAATATAGCCCTTTGAAACCAATCATGCATGGAACCTTGGTGCTTTAAACCATGGATTCCTTCCTTTTTCTTGAAAACATATTTACAACCAACAATCTTCTAGCCTTTAAGTGGTTTCCCTAGGTCCCAAGTATAATTCTTTTAACATAAAGAAAAGGAGGGGGGGGGGGGGGCAATGGGCATTAACATTGCTGCACACACTCCTATATTCATTACCTTCAGCAATTTCAAATCCTATTTTCTCTAATTGAGTAGGTTCGAAAGAGTTTCCTTCATTCAATAATACTATCCAAGTGTCATTTCTCACTAATCTATTTCCTCTTGTATATCAATAACATGTTATGGAACAAGGATCCCCTTATAGCTACTACTAACTGCATTTATTTTTGTAGCGCTTTTTGGGCTTGATAGGCTTGACCCCTTGCTCATGCTTTGCAATTGTTTTAGAAAAGAGAGAAAGATGAGTGTGTGCGATTAAGATAATTTACACTCAATTTCTATTTCAAGCTTTTCTTTTATTACTAGATGTCTTTGTCTAATCCAATTAAATTCATGTATTGGCTTGGGTTTATTGTTGAATATACTTATTTAAAATTAACAAACATATTTATTTAATTTCATTAAATATATTTGTTTGGTCTTGCTAACGGTAGCCTAACATATTTGTTTACCTCTTTTTTTTCTCATTATTTTTCTATTTTCCTCACTTGTTTATTTTATTGTAGAAAGAAAAACACAATGATAGTGACCAACAGAAGACACACTGGCGTGAGTGTCAAACTTAACTATCCCAAAAAACTTTTACATAAAAAGAACGCAAAAACAGGCCTAGTCTTTTCAAACCATTTTAAAAAATGTTAGGGCCCGTTTGGTACCCCATCTTCAGCAATGTTGTTTGCTGTTTAAACACCCAAACAGGTGAGCCCCATGCTGATTTATGTGTTTAGTAAGTGATTCTTAACTATTGTTGTTTGAGTTTAGTGTTCAAGCGTTGTTTGAGTTTGTGTTTCACATAAGAGTCCAACACTCTGGGCCCACCTGACGTAAGCTCTCACTCTTCTCTCCCACGCGTATAAGCAGATGGTCTCTTCTCTCCCACGTGCTAGTGTAGTGTGGCCTCTCAGCAACGTCTCTCCCACGTGTCTGTGCAGCAAGGAACTCTGTAAGCTTTTCTCTTGTCCCTCTCACATAGCCATGTCGCATCACCATAACTCACACACCCTCCATTAATCTCACACACCCACCCAATCTACCATAACTTGTCCCAACGGCCATCATCTCCTTCATAATCATTGAGCAGATCCCCCAAAATCAAAGCCCTAAATTCACCACAAACATTTCCCCAAAACGTACAGCCTTTCAACCTCCCCACCTACCATATTTACTCCCACAACCTAGACACACCCTTGAGCACTGTTTATTGTTGGATTTTGTCAAACCCACAACAAGCTTTATCTCAAATCACCTTAACTGCCCTTCAAATCGTGTATGGCATTACATAAGGAGCTCGCAGACACTGCTTCGTCCTCCTCAGTGATTCCACCATTTTCATCATCCTCCTCCAACGCAGTTCCAACACCTAAGGTAAGTGTTTAATGTTTGTGCTAAATTCAAAGTTCATGTTTGCCGTTACTGAAATTTGTTCTTGGTTGCTGTTGATTGTTGCTTGTTGCTCTTGATGTTGGACACATTTTTCCTCCATGCCCTTCTAACTGTTCATATACATATAATTTGTGAAATGGGCTTCCTAAAGCTAATAAAGGTCTAAACTAATTAATTGATTCCCTGCAAATAATTTATAATTGTGCTTCTAGATTTAGTTTTTTTTCCCATGTTGTATGTAACTTTTCTGCAAAAGAATGTCTTGAAAATATACCTGTAATAACTACTTTGAGTTAATCTTGACTCTGTGTTGCTCTAGATGTATCACTTTCTTTTATACATAACGTTACAACTTGTTTGGTAGAGTTTTCTGTTCAAACGACCATTTTACTATTCTGAAATTACTGGTTTAGGTTATAAAAATTAGGTTCAAGTTGAGAAATCATAAAACTAATTAGGAAAACAAAAATCTAAATTTACTAGGCAACTATGTACAGTCTGTCATGCCTACTATCCATGTTAGTGGATATTTATGGCTTAAGTGTGTATGTCTTATTACATGGCAGACCCATTCGACGCTGAGGATTTCAAGTTATGGCTTGCACCAGTAGAAAAGCACTTCATTGATGTGTTGGTGGAAGAAGAAGCCAAAGGGAACATGCCTTCTGGGCAATTCAAGAAAAACCTTTGGACAGTTATCCAAGATGAGTTTAACCGACGAACTGAAAAGCACTATCGCAAATAGCAATTAACCCAAAAATATCAATGGCTAAAGCAGAGATACCATACATTTGCCCAACTAATTGGTCGAACTAGAATGGGATGGGAACCTGTTACCAACACCGTCACAGGTAGTGACGAGGCTTGGGCATATGCAGTGGCAGTAAGTGTTATACGTTTAATTAATTTCTGCGTCGTTCATTCTGTAAATTCTTCATGTAAATAGTCCCATATATACTAGTGTCTCTAATCTCACGTATACCACATCTTGTCTCTTTCTAGCTGAACCCTAGGTGCAAATATTTTCGTAAAAAGGGGCTAGACCACTATGAGTTGCTAGGATGACTCTTTAACACGGGCACGGCAACCAAATTTTTACAAATATCCTTTTTCTAACCAACCCCTAACAGTGATGAAGAGCGAGAATTGGATGCCGATTTCCTCACGTAGGGAGTACATGCCAGTGTTGAACCCGATAGTCCAGATGATGTAGAGGAACTACCCCGCCCTAGATATGGGGCAATGCAGCAACCCAAAAGGAAAGCAGCCATCTCACTCAGACACCTCAACAGGGAAGAAAAGGAAAAAAGGGTCCATTGACAAAGTCACCGATGCTATCATAGAGTTCACAGAGATGTCAAGGAAAAGGCATAATGATAAAGAAAGCGAAAGTCGAAAAACCGTAGAATTTGTGCCGATGTGTGATCCCTTGTCAATGGACAAGGCCGTGGCAATTCTAAACACTATTGACAATGTTGATGACCTCACCCTATTCAAGGTTCTTAACGAACTCCATAAGCTCCAAAGCAAGGCTGCTTTCATTATGATGAAGCCGGAAAGACAACGGGCTGGATGGATTTAGTAACTAGTTTACTTTAGGGGAGTTGGTGAAGGAAGGGGAGGAAGTGAAGGGCTGCTTTTCTGGAGTTTCCAGTTTCAGTAGTTAATGTTTACTAAGCTAATGACCACTACCACCATTTTTTGTTGAGTTGCTTGTATGGTTTAGTGGGGGCACATTGTATTGTGCTAAGGAACAATTATGTTATTATATTTGAACATGTATGTTAATGATTGTACTATTTGGTGGCTTGTTATGTTTATTACCTTCTCTTGTTAAGAACAGTCTGTGTTGCTGACTTATTATCATATAAAAAAATTTGTGACTTATCTTTTAATGCACAATTTCTGCACAAGTTCTGTTTTCGGCACAATTTCTACACAATTTTTGTTTTCTGTACAAAGTTACAAACTTGCACTTTTGTTTAGCTGAATCGGTAAACATAGAACACAGAGAAAAAACAGAAGTGCTGAAAATTGAAAGGTAGTGCATTCCATTTTAAGGGGATCTAAACTGGATTCTTGGAATGATTAATTGCAAACACCCAAATCTTGAAAAGGTGAAAATAGCTACAATATAAGTGATTTTAGAGAAAAATGTGTATTCGGGTATTAAATTGATTACACACACTCATAGCCAAAAAAAATTAGTGTTTTTCAACTTAATTGACTTATGCCCATATTATTTTTGAAGCAAAATCAACAAATCAAAATAATTTATCCCTAATCAACACTATTGGTGGATCCTGTTAAGAACTAAGCAAGTTGTGTTTGTAGTTGAGGTGTTGATAGGTTCCAATATGTTTTGTATTGCATTTCAAAGACCCTGTTTTGGTCAAAATAAGTGATAGCAATATTTGTTAATTACATCGAATATTCCAGTAAAATTTTTTCTTGTTTTTGTTGAGGATACAACTCTACTAGGACGGTGGACAAGGTACCATTCCTCATAGAAATGACTCAACGTTTGGCATGAGTATAAACTGCTTAGCTTGTTAGGGGTATATGCTCATGGATTACCTAGCAACTACTTCTGCCAGGTGGGGTCAATTGCCCGTAGGTTTTATATGCTAGAGGCAATTCCAAAGGGCTCTTCTTTGGACCTCTTCCATGGTTTTGTTTTTTATAAGTTTGTCTAATTGGACCTCTTCCATTTTGGAATTTGGCTAGCATAAAGGTCTTCGCTTCCTTATAACAAGTACATCAATGTGATTTATAGAATGTCATTCTGTCGGCAGAAAGAAGTTCCTTAGGGCATATAATTAGCTTTAGGGAAAAATATATATCTAATGAATCTGATCATGTTAGACAAAAACAAAAGATAAGGTTCAGAAGAATCATTAGCTTTTACACTCTTCTTATTAAGTTCTTAATACGTACATGGGGATATTTCACTGTTTGAACAAAAGGGACAAGGTAATATATGGATCAGCAAAGTCTTGTTTAATGGAAGCTTTCCAGATTCATTGTGGCTTTACTTCTTTTTTTGGGTTTGTGTATTTTTCTCTCTGTTCTGTGTGTGTGTGTGTGTGTGTGTGTGTAAAGTAGACTGAGATTATGTGATCAACTGGTAATCAATTTTGATATTTGTGAATAGTAGAGGATGCCAATAAGTGCAAAATTTGTAAATGTGAAATTTCATATGTGTAATTGATGGTTTGAATTCCCTTATGGTTGCTTGCTATTTAAAAGACATTTTTAGCTTGATTCTATTACTCTCTCCGTCCCACTTTTTTTGTCTTCTATTCCATTTTGAGATGTCCCAAAATATTGTCCTGTTTCTAAAAATAAAAGTCATTAATTTATTAATGTTTCTATTATATCCCTATTAATTTACTAATTCAATTTTTTGATAAATTTTTTTAAGGGTAGTTTTGGAAACTTATACATTTTTAAAAGCTAGACAAGACAACAAAATGATGTTTCCTTAAAAAATTTGACTTTTTAAACAGGACAAAAAAAGTGAGACGGAGGTAGTATTAATTCATCAATTGCTGACAATGTCTATCACCATGCAATTGTGATTCCAGTATGGCTAACTGCGACACAAATGACAAACTCAGTGACATAGAACACGAAATAATGACAGCCTACGTCACCATCTGTGCTGACTACATCCAAACACACTATTTGAAGACTCCGATGTGCACTAATGCTCTTTCTGGGAAGTCGTACATGTAGGAGGCACTTGACGGATATCCACAAACATGTTATAATACGTTTCACATGGCCAAGCACGTGTTCTTGCATTTGTGCAGTGAGTTGAAAAGGCTTCACTTGTTAGAAGAGGACACCAGAATTGTCTCTGTTCAAGAGTCCATTGGCACACTTTTATATATTTTAGGCCATAATGCTAACATGAGGGTCACTAGAAACCGATTCCAGCATTCACTAGAAACAATTCAATGGAGATTCTGTCGGGCATTACGGGCGATTCACTCGTTGGGGTGCCTAATAATAAGGCCTGATCAGGATGCAACTGAGCTCCCACATCATATTTGTGGAAATATAAAGTACTACCTATGGTTTGAGGTATGAATACATCTCTATTATAGATGTCTTTGACAATATGGCAAGTTATAAATTGAGATGAATATGTACATAAAATGATACTGCTAGTAGGGGGTAGATATTCTTCTTATACCCATTCTGCTTTAAATAGTAAATAACATCTATTTGGCACTAAATTTGTTATGTGTCCAGCAGTGGCAATTTTTTAAGTATGAAATCTTATGTTTATGGTGTAATATTGCTTAAAATGACATCATCTATAACCCACCCATATATATATATATATATATATATGCTATTTCTTCCTTAGGGGTGGAGTTAATTATGATATGGTTAGTAGTTTTGTGATGTTGTAATAATATGAGCCCTAGAGTTAGAGAATAATTTGGTTGGTCATATATTTAGTATTCATTTATGTTTGATTGTATTAAAAAGAATGTGTTTGTGAATTTTTTGATGGCGTGCATTGTGATTGAATAAGAACTCCCAAACTTTGTTCTTTTCTGCTCTATCATGTCAAAATCTGCTTGTTACATCAACTATGTCAAGTTACTGAGTTGGTATAGATGGGAGTTGGTTGAGCTGTGGATAGATTTTTCATTTTTTCAGATCAATTTCAAAATGACTATTATCCGTTTGGGACTATAATGAATTTTTATTATATGAGACTATGTACTTATCTTTGAGTAGGTTTCTTCAATTATAGATGCAATAACAAATGTAGAAGGTTTTATTGAGTAGTGAAGACTGAAACCCCAATAGTGTTAGCAGATGTTCATATTCCTGTCACGTAAGGGATTACATTTTGTATTTGAGTCAACTGTTACTTGCTGCTTCCACCAAACATAGGTTCAATGAAACTTCAAAATGTGGTCTTCTTTTGTTAGTAGGGGGTTCATTTCATAGTGTGGCAGTCAATGGAAATTGTTCATTTCAATTATTAATTGATACTCTTCTTACCTTATGACCAGTCAATTGGTATGTATGTTCTGTCAACAGAAATGCATAGAAGCAATTGATGGTACACACATCAATGCTCATGCACCGGCCTACAAAAGTACCACCTACAAGGATAGATCTAGAGACATTTCCCAAACTGTTATGTGTGTGTGCAATTTTGACATGAGGTTCACGTATGTGTATGCTGGCTGGGAGGGTAATGCTCATGATTCGCAAGTGATGCAGGAGGCCCTTGGTGATTCGGGATTTCAATTCCCTTGGCTGCCCAGAGGTGAACACTATATATACCCTGTTTAATGCAATTATTCATGTTGCTATAGTGTCAGTTACTCAATTTATGTTAAGTCGTTTTTTTGTGTTGTTGCAGGCTTATACTATCTTGTCAATTCGGGGTATGCCATTGGTTTTACATTCCTCCCACCGCACAAGAATTCAGAGGTTCTGCCAGACAACCTAGAACTCCACAAGAGCTTTTTAACTACAGGCATTCCTCGCTCTGCATAATCATTGAGCGGTGTTTTGGAGTAATGAAGGCGAGGTTCCCGATTCTTAATGGCATGCACTCCTATTCACAGTCTAGACAATGACTGATCGTCACCGCTTGTTATGCGTTGCACAACTTTATCCGCATGTATAGCCACTTTGATGAAATGTTTCATGCATGTGAAGGATAAGACATGGAACCTGGCGATGCAAGTACCTCGGGTGGTGCAAGAGTTGGAGGTGGTGGGAACGATGAAGCCTTTAGTCCTCAGGCACAACAAGCCATGCCCTAGTTTTGAGATGAAATCACAGCAGCTATGCGGGCAGAGTACACAGGTAACCATTCTTGAGTTCGATTGAAACAAGTTTGTTTCTTCTTCTCCCTTGCATTTCATTTTATTTCCATTTTTTTACCTTTGCTTGCATTGCATTTGAAATGTTTTTCTGCCTTTTCTTGCATCGCAAATAATTTATTGTTTGATTGAATCTTTAGACCATCCTAAATAGCAAGCATGGTGTACACTGTTTTCCCAATTTTCTTTACAGCTGAAACAAACATAACCTAAGCCTTTAGTGGACCTGCATAGAGAATTTGCATGACAACATTAAGTATTGTCTTTTTTTGGGGGAAAGGTTGGTTATGTGTTAATGTATGGGTCTTGACTCTTTATGTATTTAGATACTTGGGATTACCTCTTATCTCTAGTAGATTAAGGCTGAAGGACTATCAGCCACTTATTGATAAAATTCAAGGCAGAATCAAATCATGGTCATCCATGTACAAATTTCTATAGTAGAAGTTCTTGGTTTGGTTTAATTTTTGGGTTGGGTCTCTATGAGCTTGTTTGTCCAATTTTATGTTATAGAGTCGCTGCTTTTAAGTATGCCACAGAGTTGTTTGATTAAATGCCTAAGAGAGATATGACTTACTATGTTAGATGAAATATTTTTACAATGAGCTAATTTTAATTGAATTGATTGTTAGAGGTTGGCAGGGGCACAAAGTGGAATTTATTTTGATTAGAGCTCTATTAGGTGGATGATAAATGCTTAGAAGGACCACACTTGCTAGAGCACCAATTGCTACTCGTACCTCAGAATCAGTTCAATGTGCTTTGCTCTGTTGCTTTGAGGCTTTTGATATCAACTGCTGCCCACACCTATTTTGCACATTTGCTATGAATCTATTTTTTGACTGATTGTGGCTTACACCTATTTTAGTATTACATGATTTCTTTAAGGCTTTTCTCTATTGCTTTGAGGGGCGACAGCTGAATTGGAACCCTTAAGGTTTTTATGGAAGTAATATTGTGGTTAAGTATCATTAGACTTTAACTTTTCTTAATTATAGATTGCTGCTAAAGTTCTGTTTAGATGTGCAAAATTTATTACCAAACTGGTTGTTGGACTGCGTGTTTAAAGGTTAAAAACATGCCCAGCAGCCTAATTGATAAATTAGATTACAAGTGTCGTCATGGTCAATTTGCTCCAATAGGTTATAGGATTTTGGGAATGCAACTAAATGTTTTATTGTTTATTTATTTATTTTGATAAATAACATCCATTTATTTTTTTTATTTGGTTGTGTAGGATCATAATGTATGTATTTACCTTGTGTGTGGCATGATCTTGAATTCACAGCAAGGAACAGAAGTGTTATTATTGGACTATTGGAACTAGTATTCTATTTCCACACCTTTGTACCTATTATGATTTTTTTTTTTTTTTATTGTTCAGTGAGTAACAAGATATTGTTGTAACTATGACAAAAGGTAAGGTTCATTTAGTTCTCAAATTGCTTGGTTTAATTTTTGCCTTAAATGGAATTATTCTAAGGTGCATCTTTTTTTTTTCTTTTTTTGCATTGGAATAAAGGGATTGGGAAGTCATCAATTTGGCTTAATTTTTGCCACAAATAGGATTATTCTAAGGTGCAATTTTTTTGAGATGCCATTTGGAATAAAGGGATGAGGAAGTCTTTGTCCAAATTGAAATTTCATATATATTAAAGGGGCCATATACTGAAGCTTACAATTCAAAAATATGAGTAAACATGTCGGTAAGGCTGCCTCTTATAGTTAAGAGTTTACGTATGGTTTACATTTTCTGTATCCGTTTGAAAAGATCACCATGCTAGAATTAGGGCTACAAGAATGTTGATTTGGGCCACTCTTATCTTCCTTCGATTTATAAGAGTTAATCACTCAAGAGGTAAAAAAGGACATCAACCAAACCATTTAATTCATGCACTACATGAAGTATATAAGCCAATATTTTAAATGAGGTGAATCAATGAACTACAATATGTGATCGCCTAAATTATTAAAGACTTTCTTTCTACATTCAGAACCCAGTAATCTCATTTTTTTCCTACTACATAATTATATGGTACTCCTACATAAATAGTCAATACAAATAAAGAAAAATTTCAACGTTATTTAACACTTGGACCCCATACAAAAGGCTCTCACAATCCCACTATTGATTTAAGAAACCACCAATAATCACCAAAGCCACGTAGGGATTCTCTTATGCATTGTAGTTTCATTCTTCAGCCTTCAGTTAGTGTCCACTAACAAGGGGAAAAAAGAAAAAATCAAATCCAAAATTTTACATAATAGAACAACATTTGAGTTCATCAATCTTCAGTCTGACCACCATTGAAATGCACTCCCATTAAGTTAAGTTTTGTATCCCCCCCTCAGCCTAAGGTGAGACACCTTAAGGTCCTTAACCTAAGGCAGCTGCAGCTAAAGTTCCCTGCAACAAACAAATTTTAAAATCATAAGAACCCAGGTTACATAAACCATTAATTTCCCATGTTACATTCTACTACAATTATATACTACCAATTTCTTGAACAATTTCAAGCTAAACCCATGTACCCATTTCACATATAAATATCATTTAATCTATGGCTCCCACCATCCCTCCAAATAGAATATTAGGCAAACAGCATAAAATTCTAAATTTTAACTAGAGAAGCAACATACAATCTAGCATTGATAAAAACCCACTTGCTGAAAATTGAAAGTCACTTACTTATGAAGATGCACTCATTATGATATTTTCTTTTTCTTAAAGTGCAATCTATAATGAAGAAAAGTTAAAGTCTAATGATACTTGACCACAATATTACTTCCATAAAAAACTTAAGGGTTTTACATTATCGTTGTCGCCCCTCAAAGCAATAGAGAAAAGCCTCAAAGAAATCATGTAATACTAAAATAGGTGTAAGCCACAATCAGTCAAAAAATAGGTTCATAACTAATATGCAAAAAAGGTGGGCAGCAGTTGACATCAAAAGCCTCAAAGCAATAGAGCAAAGCACATTGAACTGATTCTGAAGTTTGGGCAAAATTGGTGCTCCAGCAGGGTGTGGTCCTTCTAAGCATTTATCATCCACCTAATAGAGCTTTAATCAAAATAAATTCCACTCTATTTTTTCTGTATTTGGTATGAGTAGAAAAAAAAAAAGAGATAACGGAAAAATTATTTCTTGACTTCCCATATATAGCTATACAGTTGTTCTAAAGATAAATAACAGAAGTTGTATCAATGGTGCTAATTGCAAAAAATGGTACGTGGAATTAATAAGAAGCTAATATGTTTAATATATATTGGAGAAGTTGCTAAACAGGTTTATGTGAACAGTTTAAACATACATATGGGTAGCAATAGCAAAATACAAGAGGCTGCTATGTGAAAAAACCATAGGGAAATATGTGTAGCAAGGAAACACTTCGTGGGCAACGTATCACTTTCTTTTAAAACATTAATATAGTGAGCAGTAGTGCAACAGCAACGCATAGCAAGCACCATCCAATGAACATAATCTTCACCATTCTTTTCATCTCAACAATGGGTTGGACCGTCTCATGCATGGCCTTTAATTCCTCTCGCAATACACACAGCTCTATTTGTAGTTGCTAGAAATCCTCTTCATATGACAATGGCATATTCAATGGAATACACCATTCAAAAAAACGACATTGATCCCTTGAGCAACATTGGTAGAGCCTGTATCGATTCTCATTTCGCTTATCCGAAATCCTGACGCTTGCTTGGATGCCACACAAGCAGTTCACATTTCAAAACCTAAGCCCGTTGTTAATATCAGTACGTCCAGCTTCCGACATCTGTAAAACAGATGAAAGAGCATTAAATTCACTTTGCTATCAAAGTATAAAGGATTGCACACAGCCACAAGTTCAATACATAGGTTATCATCGCACAATTGGAATGTGTATTATATAAAGTGTTTTGTCCAAAAGAAGCAACAAGGTAACATGTATTTCCAATGTAAAAAGATCATTTCCGAATCTATCACTATGAAGAAAAAGATCTTTTATGAATTCTGTTAGGATATGTGCCCTTAAATCCTATTGTATGATGCTATATATAAGATTATGTATGACTTAATGTTATAATTAATAAAGTTGTTTTATTATTATCTAATATAATGGCAACATGAATATTTAGACATTATCATATAGTCCATGAAATTCATAGTATGTGATTTATGTGATTTAGTCACGAAAGATATAGATCACAAGTTCTTTATAAACTCAGAATTATAGTTCGTAGTCGGTGATGAAATTAGGCATTTCATCTGCGAAGACTATAACATGTCAACTAAGATTATTTGTCTTGATCATAAAAGTTAAAACTTCTAGTTGATATGTTAATATGTTTTAAGAGTTAAGACATATTGAACTGGACCGCTGTGAGATTTATTATTCTTCTAACGACTGTCAAATGAATAATAAATCTCACGACTTCTATTTGCATGAACACTTAATCCTGAGAGAATAATAGACTTGATAATAATATGTAGGTTGCTTTGATATATCAAGAGTGAGATCTAAAGTCACGATCAAAACCTCAGTATGTTGGGCAGCCACATTTAGTATTGATGGAACATATATTCTCAAGATGGAATTCATAATCTCTTAACGGAGATATAAAATATTCCCTTGAAATAAGTTTAATGGATTTGGTTATTCAGAGTGTTAGGCCTAACCACTTTAGTAAGGATATACTAAAGTATATATTTATGAAATTGGATTTCATAAATATATGATGAATAACTTAAAAGATTAAACCGGGTACTCAAGGATTAAGATGTAATAAGTTTTCAAAGTGGCAGTCTATATTCATGGCTTTGTATTACTACGAATATTTTATAAAGGGGTTGCATGTATAATAAAATCTTGGGATATAATTTATTAATAAAACCTAGAGTGCAATTATATTTATATATTGGTATTAAATATAATTAATGGCAACTTTGGGTTTTTCTATGGCTTGTCAAGAGTTGATAGAAAAGTCCAAAACCCATTGGAGCTAGTGTCTTATTGGTCCCTTTTGGTCTCACTCCAAACCACACACTAAAGCCCAATTGGAAAGGCCTAATAGGCCAGCCCAATTAGATAATCAGTTAGTTATAAAGGGAGAAAAATACAAAATTTTTTATAAGAGAAAAAGATACATCATTGTGAAGTGGTGTGTATGTGTGAGTGAAACCACTCAATTATTTTCCCTTAGAAACTGATTGAGAGACCACACTTCTTGGGCGAAAAGTGGAATTGGAGTGAAGATCAAAAGTGTTCCTAAGTACTTCTAATCTTTTGTTTTGAATTTCACCGCACCAAGGTACGTTATCTCGTTCTTAAATTCTGAAATTTACAAAGTGCATGTTATCATTCTTTTTGTTGCTTCCACTATGTGTTTTGTATGAGATACAAAACCAGAATTTTCCAACAATTAGTATCAGAGTCAGGTTTTCAATATCATAATTGTATAACATGTGATTGAGTTTTAGAATTTATGAAAACCGTTATCTTTGTGTTTCAATTTTCTGCACTTTTTTTTTTTTTTTTGTTATTCATGGACCCATGTGTCGTGTTCTTTTATGAAAGACATCATTTGAATTTTGAGAGTATGAATGTAACTGAATTTTTTCGGTTGTTGTCAATTGGTGTGAACCATTATTATGCTTCTTTGATACGGCGACATGTTTTCCAAGTATTGGTTTGTATTATCAATGGTGCATGTCGTGTCATGGTTTTTATCATTCATGAAGTTCATATGCATTAAGGATTCAGTTACTTTATTTGATATTGAATCCGTATATATATATATATATATATATAGCAAGTGGGATCGAACAGTAGTTGTTGCACCGCTTGGCATGTTTTCTTTGTTGTTATAAGCCTTGCATGACTTGGCTTGCATGGCTTGGATATTCTTTGCACCGCTTGGACTTTGGTTTGCACGGCTTGACTATAACAAGATTAAGGTGTGATGATTGTTATATATATATATATATATATATATATATATATATATATATATAAATAAAGGATTATAAGGATTCATCCAATCATTATATTATATATATATATATATATTATTTATTTTTATATATATATATGTAATATAATATATATGGGTTTGGTTTTATATTAATATATATTAACGCTAAGATTAAAGTATTTGTTTAATGAAATTTATTCCTAATGAGATTAGGAATATGTTTTCAAGGTGTCTAGCGTTATTATTGTTCTTAATTTTAAAAACCTTTAATTTAAAATATCTAGTGGGAGAGAGATACAAGGGTTGGATCTCACGGCCTCCATTATCCGTTCATAGTAGTGTGGGTAAACACCTCGTCTTGGCGTATATTTCTTGCGATCCCAAAAGAGGGTGTTTACTTCATAGTACTACAAGATTGAACTCACCCATTTAAAGTAGTGTGAATAAACACCTCATTTTGGCGCATATGCCTCGCGATCCCAAAGGAGGGTGTTTTGTTTCATGGTACTACAAGTTTAAACATTATAAGGAAGATGAAATGTGGCTACACATGATTCTAGATAATGGTGTACACTAGACTAAGTGTAATGTTAACCTCCCAAAGGAGCTATGTCGTTATTACTTAGAGGCTAAAGACAAAAACGGCATATTATTAATGTTTGATAAGAGCTATCATGATAGCATTGATAATGAGAATAGTTCTCAACCAATTAATGTGTTTATAATAAACTTGCTACCAAGGAATTATAGACATGGATTGGGTTGTCATTGCATATATTATTTTATAGTTTTATTAAGGTTCCATATTATATGTTTATATGCGAAATTGATAATGTCCAATTTACTTATTATATTCGTATTTGTTATTTTCAGATTTAAATCATGGCATCATTTAGCCCACTTGTTGCTATTCTTAATCAAAACAAACTAACTAGGTCCAACTATATTAACTGGAAAAGAAACTTGGACATTGTTCTTACTGCTGAAGAGCACAAATATGTGCTTACTCAACCATGTCCTAACTTTCCATCATTAGATGCTCCTCTTAAGGAAAAAAACCGATATGCTCATTGACAGAAATCTAATGAGATGGCCAAGTGCTATATCCTAGCATCTATTTCAAATGTTCTACAGCATCACATGCAGGATGTAGAACTAGCTTTGGACATTATGCTAAGTTTGAAGGAGATGTTTGGTGAGCAAGGTCGTTCTGCAAGGCAGGAAACTATGAGGCAAATTTATAATACCAAAATGGCTGAAGGTACTTCAGTGAGGGAGCATTGTCTAAGAATGATCTCTAATCTGAATACATTTGAAGTTTTAGGTGTCGATATTGACAGAGAATCCCAAGTGGATATGATACTCCAGTCACTGCCAGAATCATTCAAGGAATGTAGGCTTAACTATAACATGAACAAAAAGGTTTATACATTGTCTGAATTGATGAATGAGTTGGTAGCGACGGAAGGCATCCTTGGTACTTCTAGTGTTGATGCCAATATGGCTGAAGCTTCTACTTTTCAACCTAAGTCGAAAGGCAAGGGTAAAAAGAAGAAGAAGAAGAAGAAGGACTTCACCAAAAGAGATGGTAAACAAGTTACCTTAGGAGTTGCCAAAAAAGGAAAGAAAACCAAAGGAAAGTGTTTCCATTGTGGTGAGAAAGGACATTGGAAGAGGAATTGTCCAATATTTAAGGCTGCCAAGAATAAAGATATGAAAAGTACATTCCTTCTTGAAACATGTTTAGTACAGAATCCCACGGATTCCTGGTGTGTGGATTCAGGTTGTACTAACCATATCTGTAATACTTTGCAGGGGTTCCAGAAGACCAGAAAGCTGAATGAAAGGGAATTGTTCTTTACTTTGGCTGATGGGCGCAGAATACCAGTTGTAGTTATTGGAATGTTTAATTTATGTTTTGAGTCTAGGTTTTTAATATTGGAAAACTGTTTGTATGTACCTAATGTTCGTAAGAATTTAATTTCTGCAACTTATTTAGGTAAACATGGATATTATGTTATCCTAAAAGACAATATTGTAATAAAGAAGGATAAAGTGTTTATCTGTTCTGGTAATATTGTGGATGGTCTTTATATTTTAACTCCTGATAAGCATAAATTATACAATTTTGAATTAGATAGTAGCTCTCATGTAAAATCATTAAAGAGAAAGTTTCCTTCTACTAGTGATGCATATCTATGGCACTTGCGTTTGGGTCATATTAATTCAAATAGGATTCAAAGACTAATCAAAGATGGAATTTTATAGCTCATAGACTTTGATGGATTTCCAGTTTTCGAATCTTGTTTGGAAGATAAAATGACCAAACAACCTTTTAATGCAAAAGGTAGAAAAGCCCAAGAGTTGCTTGAATTAGTTCATACAGATGTATGTGGTCCTATGTCAACCCAAGCAAAAGGAAGTTATGAGTACTTCATCACTTTTACAGATGATTACTTGTGTACCTAATGAGACGGAAGTCCGAAACCTTTGCGAAGTTTAAAGAGTTTAGGGCTGAAGTTGAAAATCAATTGGGTAAATGCATAAAGGCCATTCGATCTGATCGAGGTGGTGAATACCTTCTTGGGGATTTCAAGAATTATCTAATTGAAAATGGGATTGTCTCCCAATTGACTGCACCTGGAACTCCCCAACAAAATGGAAAGAAGGAATAGGACACTTTTGAAAATGGTTAGGTCCATGATGAGTTATTCAACTTTACCAATTTCCTTTTGGGGATATGCACTAAAAATTGCTATGCATATTTTGAATTTAGTTCCATCAAAATCTGTTCCCAACACATCTAAGGAATTGTGGAGTGGACGCAAGCCTAGTATGAAATATCTCCACATTTGGGGATGTCCAGCACATGTGTTGAAAGGGAAGTCTGATAAGTTGGAAGCTAAAATAGAAGTATGCATGTTTTTAGGGTATTCAAAAGAAACCAAGGGTTATTTATTCTATAATCATAAGGATAACAAAGTGTTTGTTAGATCCATGCCAAATTTTTGGAAGATGATTATATGAATAATTTCAATCCTAGAAATAAAGTTGTATTGGCTGAATTAGATGAACCTGTAATTGAACAACCAATGGATGAAACTAGGAATGATGTGGTTGTATTGGATACACCACAAGGTATGAGATGACTAGTACACAAGCGCCTCGTCGTAGTGGGAGAATTGTTCGGCCTCCTATAAAATTTATAGGTTTGGGAGAAACTTATGAATCTATCCCAGAAGAGGCTGAATCAGATCCTTACACTTATGAGGAGGCAATGAACGATATAGATGCACATCATTGGGTCCAAGCTATGAAATCTGAATTGAATTATATGTATTCCAATCAAGTATGGGATCTTGTAAGAGCGCCTAACCACTTTAGTAAGGACATACTAAACTATATATTTATGAAATTGGATTTCATAAATATATGATGAATAACTTAAAGGATTAAACCGGGTACTCAAGGATTAAGATGTAGTAATTTTTCAAAGTGACAGTCTATATTCATGACTTTGTATTACTACGAATATTTTATGAAGGAGTTGCATATATAATAAAGTCTTGAGATATAATTTATTAATAAGACCTAGAGTGCAAGTATATTTATATAATGGTATTAAATATAATTAATGGCAACTTTGAACTTGTCAAGAGTTGATAGAAAAGCCCACGGTCTATTGGAGCTAGTGTCTTATTGGTCTCTTTTGGTCTCACTCCAAGCCACATACTAAAACCCAATTGGAAATGCCCAATAGGCCGGCCCAATTAGATAATCAGTTAGTTATAAAGGGAGAAACATACAGAATTTTTCATAAGAGAAAAAGATACATCATTGTGAAGTAGTGTGTATGTGTGAGTGAAGCCACTCAATTATTCTCCCTTAGAAACTGATTGAGAGACCACACTTCTTAGACGTAAGGTGGAATTGGAGTGAAGATTAAAAGTGTTCCTAAGTACTTAAATTCTAATCTTTTATTTTTAATTTCACCGCACCAAGGTACGCTATCTCGTTCTTAAATTCTAAAATTTACATAGTGCATGTTATCGATCATGAATGAGATAGATCCTTTTTGTTGCTTCCGCTGTGTGTTTTGTATGAGATACAAAACCAGATTTTTCCAACAAATTCAGCATCTGTTGATGGATTGATTGTTGGTTATTTTCTATGACAGCCATTATAAGCAAGCAATCTTAGACAATCTCCCCAATTCAAGGTTGGTTAGTTGGTAACTTTACTCCAATACTAAAGCAAATTAAATTAAACTTTAATGAAAAACACACACAAAGTTACACAGAAACATTAAAATTAATTCACTTGTGCAAGATCATCCCCCTCATACTTAAAATAGCCCTTACACCTACATATACAACATAGTAATTATAAAACAAACATTAAAGATGGTTTTCTAAACAACTATGCTGTCAATTAATTGTAAGGTTAAAGAACAATTAACCTTTCAACCATAAGTTTAGTTATTTTTCATATACAATTTTAGCTTTAACTACAACATGAAACCAAGAAAAATCATTATTTTTCATAAAACAATACATGATGCAAGGAAAGAACAATTTACAAAACACAATCCAGCTAAAATTCAAATTATTGAGAAACTGTATTGAATCAATCACCGTGTCTGCCAAGGCACGTGCAAAAGTAAGAACCAGATTGCTAAATCAAGTAATCATGCATTAGTTCCTGTAAATTGATAAAAGCAATAGGGTGCAGCAGCTGGACAAAAACAAGAAATGAAGTAGTGGAAAATAGTTCAGAAACACCCAGCGGCAGTAAAACATCAATACAAGTACAGCATCTATAAAACTTACAACACCAAAACAACTACGGTCAATACAAAAGGAGCTAAGATAACCATAAAGAATACCATAGATCAACACTTTACTGTGATAGTATACAAGGTGTAATGTGTCCTACCATTTGGACCAACAAATGTGGACTTCCCTCTTTAAGAATAATCACGCGAAAGGCACACGGTCATGGTAGCATATGAAAAATATTGCAAATCTTTTTCCTGTCCCATCTTGTTTTCATTATATAAATATCAATCCATATACTGATCAACAGAAACTATGTATTTGACATGAGGACCTCTGATACAATTATATATGTATAAATAATAAATGTAAACCAAAGAAGTGCAACAGACCTGAAGAGAAGATTTGAGTAAATCTTGTAGAGGTGTAACGTTAGAGACACGCTGTTTGGGAGGCAGCTCACATAATATGATTTAATAACTGAAATAAGCAACATACTAAATAAAATTAGCAAGGTTCCATAACAAAACTAGTGTCACATAGTGCCATAATGCAAACTGAAAGAAACAGGGTATATGAAGCCAATGATAAACATGACTGATGTTGATATAATCCAAAGCAATGTAATGAAATATACCAAATTCCTCTTTATTTATTGATAAGGAAATATAAACTATGTGCAAGTAACAAAGTACACTACTAGCAATATATACACATCACTAGCAAGTAACCATCAATAGGCAACCCAATCCTAATGAATTTTTATAGACATTGACAATAAAATAGAAGTACAAACTAAAAAAAATAATGGAAAAAATACAAAACCCTCTTCACTAAACAAAAACACCCATATCATCACCATAACACAGAAACCCATCAAACCTATCTCTTTCCTAAACAAAAACACCCAAATCTTGCACCACAACACACATTACAAGGGTCTATCTTTCAGGTGAGTTTTGGTTATAAAAATTAGACCTCGTGTAAGGTGAGATTATGAAGCCAAATCAATCATCACAAAAGGTGAGATCATTTATTACGGATATTCAAACCCAGCATCTGTTGAACACTATCCATGGTGGGTATTGCAGATAAAAATGGAGCAAAGCAACAGTCCTGTTACAAACACCCATTAAGAACCAAAAGAAAAGTGCATTTTGAACCTGGATTTAGAGGAAGACCTCGGGTTTTCGGTGGTGAAGTGGAACATTCTTCACCTGCCTTCAGCGACGACAACAGCCCTAGCTGTTGCTAGGGTAGGGAGGGTTACGGCCCCGTTTGGAGGAGATCCGACGGAAGCTGAAGCCCAGCCTTCAATTGTCGTTCGCGTCAATGGAGATGAGGGAAGAGTACGCAACCTACTAATCTTTTTGCCGCTTGCATTATGCCTCAGCTCCTAGTGAATTTAGGAAAAAGATGATTGGATTCACTCTTAAAGCTGAATCTGCAAATGGGTATCGAAGATGTTGGTTTCGTATTGCAAAGAGAGAAGTGAAAATTGAGGTAGAGATGTTGAACAGAGGTGAGAGAAACAAGGGAGGGTGTTGCGTGGTGTGAGATGTTGGACGATTGTGTGTTGTCTTCCTCTGATGTGTAATCAAACCAAAACAGTAACGGTGGCAGCTTTTTAAAAAAAAAAAAAAAAACACACATACTAAACACACAACTTCATACTTCTAAACACCAAAATATTTATTCGAAATACGTTACCAAACACATTTTTCTCTTTATGAATACTATAAATATATATTTTTGACAACACTTTTTAAACCACATTTTCACGTTATTTTAAACAACATTACTCAAACTCCTCTACCAAATAGGCCCTTAGTCTTTTTATTGTTAAGTTAGCTAATATGCCAAGCCATCAAAGAAATTCTTAACTTGTATACTATAACGTCTCCATTCTCGCGTTCCTCCCGAACTGATTTTTTAAAGGGAAAAATAGAAGAAGAAGAAGCTAGGGTGGCACCTTTTCCATGGTTATGCGTAGGTTTGGCAACTAGTCTCACTAGTATGCCCTACTTCAGGTGGTATGCTCGCGGCTTCACATCATATGATTCATATCTAGAAGTGATCCACTAAATAAGATATTGCACCGTCGATACTAGCTCTACCACCATATATATGCATGTTATGTGTAGGAATTAAGAATCCTGATATGCCTGTCTCAAATGGATTGGAATCAAGTATTATTTTTTATCTTTTCTTTTTCTAGGAAAGGAATTTAAGCCAAACAAATCCACTTAACAATGAGGATTTCCCATTAGAGAATAAGAAAAAGCTCATATTTTAATCTATCCTTCTATTTGATAGATGATTCTGGGCTTACAAATAATCCGCTGGCCATTTCACCTTTTGTGAATGGTTTGGTGAGAATATATTCAACATTTCGTACCTAACTTGTAATATGCTCCAAGTATATGCAATCATTTTGAGCACGAAGTTATTATTTATGACGTCGCACACTCTCATTTCTTACCTAGGCTAGCAATACGTCACTAAATTCTTATGCCATAAAAGATAAGTAATTGAATATTTTGTTTTCCACTCGACCATACTTGAACTATTAGAATATGATGAATTTAATTATTTAACAACATAATTCTAACAACATAATGCTAACATTCTTAATCATGTGTGGCATCAAACTCTCTTTTGATAGGTGAGACTCTTACAAAAGTTTAAGCTACTATTATGAGATGGTGGATTTAATCATTAACCACATAATTCTAACACTCTTTCTCACATATAATTTCAAACTCTTTTTTAATAGGTGAGGCCTAACACGTGAGGTTTTAAATGAGATTTAGTATGAAGGAGACATAAATCAAACTCTAACCTCTTGCTTCAATACTATGTTAAATTATTGATTTTTCCAAAGTTTCAGCTATTAATTAGGAGATTGTAGTTTTAATAATTTAATCACATAATTCTAATACAATTATCACATACATTTCTGAACCATAGTCCATAAGCAAAGCATTGAAGAAGAAGAAGAAAAACGGAAAGTGACTATAAAACACATTTAAAGAGCTTTTAATCTAGACATTCTAAATCTTTATGACAAGATACATGTCGTGACTTCATACATTTAAGAACTACTTCAAAAGGGAAACGATAAAATTAATATACATGATAATACTAAGGATAAAAGATACATAAAGTGTTCCAACAAAAAAAAGGACACGTTAAGATTTGCTAAGCATAATATAAATCATTACCATGCCTCTGCTTCAGGTTTCTTTTTATCCTTCTTTGTTTTTTTTTTTCGGAAATTTGTTTTGATGATCTGTTGAGCATTTCCTGCTACATTCTGTGATCCGAATCAACCCTTTCATGTTTGAAACGCTCTCGAACGTATGTTATGTAGCTGGCAGCCTTCGTGTCCACGTTTTCGTCACCGCCGTAATCACTAGGGCCATGAAAATCTCCATTGTAGCCATGCAAACCAGTTGGTTTTGCTGAGAATAATGCCTTTGGCATCGATGACGAAGGGGTAGCAAGATACTGCTCCGTGTGAAAACTGGTGCCCTTGCTACTGCAATAGTGGCTAGGTTGTGGGCTTGGCTTGACCTTGCTGCTGCCACAGTGTAAGGGCACTAATGGCTTGGCTGCTTGATATATGCTTTTGATGAAGCTTCTACGCTTGTGGTCTTTCTCCATTTTGGATATTGAAACTGAAGAAGATGTTGAGCTATGTCGATTGCAAGAGTTGTGCCTGCTATTTATAGAGATTGATACCAAATCCAGTCGTTGATAAGAATAGTTTAACCCTGAGGTTCTTTCCAAAAGATATTGTAATTAATTGCACTTGAAAGAAGTGATGTGGTGCCCTGTACGTGGAAAGAGTTATGCTAATGCCATAACTTATATCACTGTTTATCCAACGAAATAAAATAAAATAACATAAAACTTTTATCATTGATCACAGTGAGTAGTAAGCAATTATTTTTATAAGAACATGTTACTTTCTTTTATAATTCACAGCCGATCACCTATCAGAATTATGATACAAAAATTGTCCCTAAACTTTGTCACGTGCAAATTGCATCCACTAGGGAATCGAATCAAAATGGTTTTAGACATTCATGAAATCTTGGATGGCCCACTTTGATTAGACAAAAATAATATAAACACGATCCGATTCAGAACTAGGCTCTGTATGTGGGAGAAATATATTCCCTTAATTTCATGTGTTTAGAGCTTTGAACAGTGCTCTAAGATATGGATTACAAAGAACTTGGCGAGGATACATACTTTCACAGCCAACCAGAAAGATACGGGCAATTGTTACTCTCTTCTTTATCAATATCGTCCAATTAATTAGCCAAAAGAATTAAACTTTTCTTGGTACAGTTGAGGCACCGTCCACCCCCCCCCCCCCCCCCCCCCTCTTTCTTTTAAGCTTTTGACTCGTTTTAACTTTTGATTTGAATTATTATTTCCGACCAAAAAATGCAGCTTCCCACATACTTTCATAGTCCTTAAAAAACAGTATGACTTAACTATAGCTTAAAGTGTTCGGAAACCACGTAATGCAACACGGTAAAGAATGTGCGATCATTCCTAGAAATGAACTTTCACCGATTAAGGATCGATGATACGGTATGTCGAGCAAATCACAAGTCTTGGATTCAGATTGGTAATCACAAATTAAAGAGTAAGAATCAATAAACACCTCCCAACCGAAAGAGAACATCATTTTTTTTTTTTTTGGCTTTATTCCTCGCTTTATGAGTTCAGACTTTCACCCTATACTTCACACGGTTGAGAGATTTCAAAATTACTTTTATAAAAACATTAAAGAATTTTTAAGCATTTAAATTTGAATGAAATAAAGGATCAAGAAAAGAAAGCACTAAAACATTGATCACTAACTTTTAAGTAGGGAACGAGTGTTTTCGAACATGGTAAAAAAAATGACATACTAATGTCTAAATCACAAAATAGGACCAAGGATTAACTATACACACACACACACATATATATATACTTGATTCCTTCACAAACCCACTCCCCCATTAAAAATGTTCCAGCAATATTCTTGATTGATTTTTTTAAATCTTGATCACAAGAGAAATACACACACACACACACACACACACATATATATATATATATATATATATATATATATATACTTGATCCCTTCACAAACCCACTCCCCCATTAAAAATGTTCCAGCAATATTCTTGATTGATTTTTTTAAATCTTGATCACAAGAGAAGCTTCTAATATTTTTTGGTTGGTGGCACTTATTTATTTGCCATACGACAACCTTTACAAGAGATATCCAAATTTCTTTAAATAATAATAATAGTAATGTCCACTTCTATATGCCTAACCCTTGCTCCTAAAAAGTTGGGCCAAAATGGGCATTTGCTCCTTTCACCCAAAAAATATAGCAAAATGCCTCTATTTTAAAACTCGATTTTTAGAAAATCGAATAATGTGAGAAATTTTACATGAAACTCAAGTTCCATGTTTGTTTGTTTGTTTTTAAGTTTAATTTCACGTAACTCGATTTTCTAAAAATCGAGTTTTTCATTGAAACTCGATTTTTAGAAAATCGAGTTTCAAATAAAGGCATGTTGCTAAATAGTTTCAAAATAGGGCATTTAGCTGGAAAGTTCTGGCGAAAAGGGCAAATACCCATTTTGGCCTAAAAAGTTGATATGTAAACATACTTGTGGCATGGTAAAATTGATGTCTTTTGGACTTGGTAATAAGGGTTCAAATCATGCATACAATTTGACCCAAAAAAAAAAAAATGAATGAAAATGATCCCTAATAAGAAAAGTAAAGGTTGTGTTCGAGAAGTTTTAAGAAAACATATGCTATCTGATTGAAAATTAAGAATATATGTATTAAGCTGAAAACTATTACTGTTGATGCTCATTTTGAAAAAGTCCAACAGCCAGAAGAAGTCCAACAATATGGGCAGGAAAGAGTTAGCAAGATTAAAAGAAAACCCATTAAATCCAAGTAGCAAGAATAATGGGTCATAGGCCCATAAGGTAAACAAATGGGCCTTGAGGAAAAAAATGGGCCCAAAAGAGCCTAGAGAAAGAAATAGTAAACTCATGGGCATTATATGATGTAGAAGAGTAAGAATGGGCCACAGTAGGCTTGAAGTAATGAATTAAGAAAGTAATGGGTTGATAGAAAGTCCATGAACCCCAAGGTGAAGGATATGGTAATTGAGCCAAGAAAGCCCAAAAGAGTTAATAAAAATTCATGGGAATGCAAATTAGCAAATGGGCCGAGGATGCCCAAGGAAAGAAAATGGGCTGAGGATGCCCAAGGAAAAAGAAATGGGCCAAAGGAGCCCACAAGCAATGTAACGGGTCAAGAAAGCCTAAAGTAGTATAAATATGAGCCCAATGACCAAACTGGGACATTGTAACCAATTGAGAGAAGAATGTACAATAGGCCCGAAAGAGGTACAATAGGCCCGAAAGAGGCCCAATAGGCATGGATCAAATGGCACCGTAACAAGAATAACAGAATGGCATGGTAAAAATACTGGCAGGCCAACGGAAGGAGCAAACAGTAGGATGAAAGGGAGAAAAGCCCACAATTAAGCAAGGCTTAATCCTTGGAGGAAGTAAGCCATAAAGAATGGAAAATTAGAAAACAGTTCAAGACATAAGAGGCCAAGAATGAGCGGCAAAACGCGCAGACGAATATCCAGTCCATGGCAAATGCATGAGCAGTAGACAAGCTTTGGACATACACGAAAGTGGAGCACGCACAAGGCCCAAGCACCACCAACCTGTACCTAACCAATACAAGAGTTGTGGGTCATGAATCAGAGATAAGAGAGGGTATGGTCTGAGGGTAGGAAGAAGGGAAAGCCTATTCTGGGGTTCCCACTCAAATTCTTTTGGGGGAAATGTTCTGCTGGGATAACATACCACCCAAAAGAGAGAAGGATGAGTTGGAACCACTAGGTACATGCCATGAGAGATAGCAAGAGAGAATAACCACACTGTAGAGGATAAGAATGCCACGGTGAACAACCAAACAAAACAATTTTCTTTTTATAGTAATGGGGAGTGGCATAGACAGCACAGATAAATGGTGGTGGCTGGGCAGCTGACAAACCAGTGGGTGGTCAGGAAGGACACCCAAATCCAAACAAAAGTAGTTAAAAAGTAAAATGGTAAAAAACAGCCACGACAAGCAGTATATAAAGGGCCCTCACCATGCACAATATCATGATCGCAACAATAGCAACCACTATGAGAGAATCACAACATCACCATCACCACAACACTACAAGTGTAAGTACTAAGAAAGAAAAGAAAAAAGAGGATCCGGAAGAAAAAGAGAGAGTGTAGAATCGTAGGCATGCACCAGTAAACTAATCCATTTTCTCTCTCTAAAAGCCTACTCTCTGTTGAGGATAAAGGATTTATTTGTGCATAAGCCATTCAAGCTCGTTCCCTCAGTAGATAATTTCTACAGTAGGATCTTCTTGAAGGGTTATTTACATTGAGGAAGTAGATCCCTCCTTGGTCTTAGTCCCGTAACACAATTGAACACGATAGACTAACATTTTTCTTCTTTGATTTCATTACTTATCTCGTCTTTGCAGTTTCACTTATAATGTGTTTCGTATTGCTATATCGTTCTTTTCCTTATTTTATTAAAGATCCCGTATTTGTCTTGCTTGGCAGTAAGCTTATCTCTTTTATTATTGTTTTTATTATATTTATCTGCCGTAACTCTTTTACAATATTTTCGTTTTGTCTAACAGCAAGCGTGTTGCCTTTATCATTATCTCATTGTATCTGTCCGCCATAACTCTTTTGTAACAGCTACGCCTACCATGGGCACGTGATCAAAGTGTCAACAAAATGTAGCATAGTTTGCGCACAAGCTAGACCAAGGTGAGTTGCAATTGGACTAGTCCTAACTCTCCTACCCAAAACACTTGGGTCTCAATGCGATAGGAGGCAGCCCAGCCCAAAAGTGCAAAAAAGACCCACCACAATTATCAATCCATAGTTATTTGGAGAAAGGTGAGAAAAAAGTTTTATCTTTAGGAAATATTAAACCTAATACTTTTAAATAAAACATTTTAAACAAAAATCTTTCATAAATGTACCCCAAAATACTCTCTCTCTCTCTCTCTCTCTCTCTCTCTCTCTCTCTCTCTCTCTCTAATCCAATATGCTATTAGAGTATGGGTTTGTTTTTTGGTTCCGCCGTCAAGATAACTTACAATTTCTAGGTGCCTTAGGCCTATCTTTTTCATTATTTGGACTTAGACCCAACCTTCTTATGTCTATAGGCTTTAGGCATATAGTTCTTCATTTGGGCATTAAGCCTATTCTTGTTTTGCCGAGGGGAAAATTATGCCAATTAGTTCTCCATCTAGGCCTTAGGCCCATCCTTGTTTCATTGAGGCTTTGAGTCTACTTTGTTATTCGCTTGGGCCTTAGGCTCATTTCCATGTTGTTTAAAGGTATCAACATTTCTTGTTGTTTGTTTGCGCTAGCTTTGTCTAGAGGCATTAGGCCCTTGTCATGTCAAGGTGCATGCATCTTTCTTTCTCAAAGGTTTTAGGCCCACTTCATCCTTTATTTAGTAAGTTGTAAGTTTCTTTCTTCTTGGGCTTTAGGTCAATAGCCATCTCTCTTTAGGTTTTAAGTATGTTATCTCTAGTTGATGTGTCTCCATGTTTTACCAATTTAAACCTTGTCTTTCTTGGGTTTTGGCTAAGCTTTATATTCTCATTTTGAAAGCATGGTCAAATGAAATCTATTATAGAAAATTTTCATGAAATTAAATGAATCTCATAAGGAATAAGGATCAATCTCCCTTGTAGTTAACCCACCATAGCAACTAAAAAGAATCTCTTATGACCTACTTGGTCTTGAACCTTAAACAAACGCCAAAGAAGATGGAAGATATAATAACTAATATGAATGCCCTTAGCCTTGAGATATTGCATCATCTTGAGAATACTTAGGCCAAACAAAAACAAATTGTTCAACAAGCTCAAGATGAAGGCTTTATATTCAGTGGTGAAGGAGATTATATTGTGGAAAATTTGTTTGTTTAGACCCCTTAAACCAGATTGTTTAACCTAATATATTAGCCAAGTGATTACTTAGGTTAATTATTCAAATCTAGGTTAAACAACAATAAATCATATCATGCACAGCAATAGAAAAGTAAATAACACCACAATATAATGACTCAGGAAAACCAATGAAACGAACCGTTTCAAGGTAAAAACCTAGGGAGGATTTGACCTAACAATCCTCAAGGTAAAGCAAATCCATTATAAGATAATCGAAATTTTTACAATCAGATTTAACCCTAAAGCTATTGTTACCTCCAGTAGTAACTTACTAACACGACCACGTACAAGCTCCGAATCCACAAACTCCTTCTCTTCTTGGACTTACTGCAACATAAGCACTCACGCTTGTGACTTTGAAATTCCACTCAAAAGTTTAGCAATACAAACTCTCTAGTTTATGACTCCAAGACCACCCTTGAAGGTTTAAATCTTCAGCTATTGTTAATCTTGTTGCAGCAACTTTTGATTTACCAGTTTTAATGGTATGAGAATGATTTCTGGTAGTGACTTTGATAGAGGAAGGCACAATACTTTTTAGATCTCACAAGAGCACCTCCAAAGTATCTAAGAGCTCTGAAAACGTAGTTAAGGTTTTTCTTTATATACTAGAAGTGTTTCACTTGAAACCTAAAACGTTTAAAAAGAGTTTGGGCTGAAATAAAATTATGCAAAATTCCACGTCTGTGAATTTCGATCAGTCGAACCTGTTTCTCGATCGGTCGAACTCTTTAGAAATTGAATTCTCCTTTCTGCAGCTTAAATATTCTTGTATTCTAACTTGTAACACCTTGAGCATTGTCTAATCAAACTTATAGGCTTAGGAATCTATATCTAAATAAGTTTGTGCTCACGGTTTGCCAATTGTTCTAAAGTTTTACAACCTAATAGAAAACAAGGATAAGATCAACAAGGAACTTAAGAGGAAATAAAAATCAAGGGAAACCCAAGAAATAGTTTATGAAATTAAGAAGATTAAGGATATGATGAGGAGATCCCAATTCCCAAGGAATGGAAGACTAAATGCTTAATACAGAAGGACTGTGTCCATTGCCCCACGTCTAAATTCCACCAAACTTCAAAATGTCAAAGATGAATCCTCCCGATAAAATTGGAAACCCCAAGAATCAGCTCAAGCAATATGTTCAAGCTATGAAGCCCCTTGACCTTACCAATGAGCAAAGAGACCTAGACCTCAACTTGAATGAGGCCCACAATGATGGGTGAGGTCATGCTAATTTCCTCTCAAAATGATGGCTAAAATAATTGCATTTTCTCCTAGATCAAGAGTTTTACATGGAGTTGCTTCTTATTATATTAAATAGAAGGAACAAAAAGCATAAAAAAAAATAAATAAAAAAAAAACTTTTATTTCTAGATACAATCCAAGAAAATTATATTATATGATTTCCTTGTTACATTCTAAAAAATGAAAATTACATGATAAAGTCTAATATAGAACCATTGATCTAAACTGATTATAAAATTGACAGTTGAATTACAGAGTACTAGTGGAAAGATATAATATATTATCTTGAAGAACAATATTGTTCATTTTATTAGTTCTTAAATAATCTTAGGAAATTAGTTTTTTAGTGAGAGCTTGCATGCTTGTACGTTGAATTGAATCTCTTGAATTGAATCTCTGTAGGGCGATACCGTTATCACATACTTAACACATACATGTGAGGAAGTGACATATATAGTGAAAGTACATTATATCAGGCCAATGGGTTTCCATCCCATGGCACGTACCTTTCTCTCTTCTCTCTTCTCTCTAGTGTCATGGCCGCAGTCGTGGTCGTGATTGTGATCGGCCTTTCTCATTCCCTCTCCCAACAAAAAACAAAAACAAAAACAAAAATGACACTAAGACATTAACATCAATAGTTTTTAGGTAAAGATACTTTTTGGTCTCCATATTTGGCCATATTTTTAATTTGGTCTTTTAAGTTTTTATAACTTCATTTTAGTCCTTATATTTTTTAACTTATTGTCATTTTAATTCCTTCGGTCATCTCACTTACTGAGAATGTTTATGTGATTAATAGACTGCACTGCAAGCTTAAAATTCTGAGAACAGCCCATCAAGTTTATAAATTGAAGGATCAAAATGAAGTTATGAAAACTTAAGAACCGAATTGAAAATATAGTCAAAATATAAAAACCAAAAATGAATTTTTTCCTAGTTTTAAATTTTGTGTCAAAGAATTCACGTGTTTGTGACTGTGGACGTACTACACAAATCTCTCTGTAATATTTCATCCCATTGGGTAGCAAGTAGCAACTTGGACCACATTCATGACCAGTCATATTCTTGGGTTTTCCTCCGACAAGTAGGCCCATCATTAGACATTGACGGACCCTCATTGTTGTAAAAACTTTCATCCGGTCCACTTGGAGGTTTACAATGATTACCATTTACCAAGCAAATTTACTATGATCCTAAACATTTTCTTGGCATAAAAGAAAAGTTGAAAACCTCAGGACTCATTTATAGTATCTACAATTATGTACAGAAAACATGTAATTAGTTACATTGAACTTCCATTTTCACCGAAAAGTTCAAGGAAAATCCACCCCCAACACGCCAACCTTTTCCTTTCCTCAAAATTCCAAACATCCATATGTTTCAAGTCACACCAAACATAATTTTAAGTAATGTTACACAATTTAATATTTTTTAGTAAATAAAAATTTTGACAAATCTGTGCATTGAACTACCTCTTCTTGTATTCTTCATGTTTGCAAAGTTTTAAAACAATATAAAAACTAATAACAATCTTATTTATAAAATTTAAGTTTTTCTATTTGAAAATAATACATAAAAAATGAGTTATAAATCAAATAGTAAAATATTTTTAATTTGTAAGAAATTTGATATGCATATTAAGAATAAAGAGAACATGCATGTAATCCGAAGGCGATATTTTTTTTAAATATTAATTTGATAAAAAAATTGATAAGTATTGTAACATTGCTTAAAGTTATATTAAGAATAACTTGATACAACTCTTTTTTCTTTTCCTCATTTTTTTAGGTCATTTATGCTCTTTAAAAACAAAATAAAAAATAGATGAGAAATTTAACAAAATATGAATTGAGACAAATTATTGTTTGCATAAAAATAGGATTATAGATTAACTAAGTTATTCTCAAACAGTTCGAGTTTGGCCTAGGAAGAAAAACTTGTCAAGGCCTAACTTTTTAAATCAAACCAAACTCAAATATAATAACGTGTTTATGAACAAGCTCATAAATATCAGGCTCAATTTAAGTACATATAATATTGTTTATATGTACACATACATAAATACTTGTATAGACTTTAAATTGGACTGTGTATGTTTGTAAATAGATTCATAAAGATATCAATTATTAGTTGTAAATTATTGAAAATATAAATAGTCCATTTTATAGTAAAAATTATATATATATATATATATATATTTTTTTTTTATTAATTTTCAAAATTACAAAGTTGATAAATCTTTTTTTTTTTTAGTTTATAAAAAAATTCTCTATCTAATTAACTCAAAAAATATAATTTCAATGATAATTTAATTATTAATTATTAGCATTGATTTTTTTTTTACTATATTCAAGAGAAAAATAAGTTAATTAAGTAGCCCGTATGCAAGTTCAAATTTGTTTGAACAATTAAAAAAAAAACAATCTTTAACAAATAATATAGTTGATGATGAGCACAAACTCAACTAATATTCAAAATAAAATTAAATAAACAATTCTAAAGTCTAACACTCGAGTTGAGTTATGTTTGGAGAAGTTGTTATCTCTATAATATGTGCATTTTGTACATTTTATTTTGGTAAAATAAAACAATCTAAATTTGACTAAACTATTACTAAGGATGGGTTTGTTTTGGCATAAAATATTTATATATATATATATATATATATATAAAAACATTTTAAGTGCTTTCAGGTGTTTCACATAGCATAAAATCTTAGTCAAATTGAAAATGTCTTTTTTTTTTTTTTTTAAACCAAGAAATTATAGTTATATAAGATATCTTATGCCCAAGAAAACATTCAAGGTTTTTTGCCTTTAGTCCCCTTCACAATATCCACACCAAAAAACTCTAAAATGATTAGAATATTCTTGGAACCTCTAAAAATTAGCAAAAGGCCAAAAATACCATTAAAATAACCAAAATACCATTTAGAAACTCCAAATGACTAAAGGGCTGCTTGGTTTAAAAAAAATCCTCACTTATCACTCAATTTTCATCACTCATCACTGAAAATACCCCAACTTCTTAAAGTGGCACGTTTGACATTTGTTTCCAACTTCTGATAACTCCAAAATCCAAACTTTTTGTAGGACCCAGTCATCACTTTTTGTGGTGTAAAATGATCATGTCAGTTTATCACATGAAGGAGTTGTTGGTGTGAAGTCAAAAGTTGCGGCTAATGGGTTCCTCAATGTGTGCGTATTTACAAGATTGTCATTATAACTCAGTTTCTGTAACTTGAAAATCGCTAAAACTTGTTTCCAGTTTCCATAACTCATCACTCGAAAATCAGAGAATTGAGTAATAGAAATAAAACTTGAAAACACAGCCAAACAGACTTCCTCTTCATGAGTCCCACCATTTTGAGTTATGAGTGATGAAAACAGAATGATTAGTGATAAAAACACCAAAATCCAAATAACCCCTAAAACACCCTAGAACCTCCAATTTTCCAAAATACCCTTTTTAATCCCTAAAATGAATAAAATACCGTAAGAAACTCCAAGATTATCAAAATACTCTTGAAACCTCTAAAATTGCTAAAATACTCATGGAACCCTTAAAATAATAAAAATACCCACCAAAATTTTCAAAATGACTAAATTACCCTTGAAATGATGAAATCTAACCAAATACCACTAGAAACTCTAAAGTGATCACAATACCCCCTAGAACTTTTAGTCATTTTAGAAGTTCTTGGGATATTTTGGTCATTTAATTTTTCATAGAAAAAGATGAAAATTTTCACTTTGCATTGGTTCAAATACTTGAAAATATTTTTGGAAACATTTTAAAAAAATGCAACCAAACATTGAAAGGTAAAATGTTTTCCACTGAAAATATTTTCTACCGAAAAACAATTAACATGAAACAAACATACCGTAAGAAAAGGTTTTACTTTAAAAGGTCATATCTAAGAAAATAAATGGACTTGAGAAAGAGAGAGAGAGAGAGAGAGAGAGAGAGAGCTACTTCAGGCAGCTATATATACTTCGCAGTGAGAGAATTGTTGCATATAGCATTATAGAACCTTTTTAGCGAATCAACTCTTCAAAGATAAGAGTAGTTTAAATTCAGGAACATTTTTTTTATTTGTGAAGGCCCGCTTGAAGATGACAATTCACAAAAGGGAGCTAGCTAGAATTGGCACTTACTACTCCCACAAGAAGGAAAGTGTTTGATTAGGCCCGGCTGCAGATGACCCATCACTATCATGAGGCCCAATTGAAAACATTCCCTGGCAATGGATGTTGGTATTGCTGCTACCCAAAGCAGAAGAATTTTCCTTAACCTCCATTCCAAACCCATTGTAGTGCAGACTTGGGACTAAGGACTGACCCGTGTGGATGGGATTGGACTGCACCATGTGGCTCAAACTAACCTGCCGAGTCTCAGTTGGTGTTGATGACAGAAGAGAGAGAGCACAGTCAGAATCTATGACTTGGTTTAACCCATTAGAGAACACTTTCTGACTGCGGCTATCATTGCTGGATGCAAAATTAGCATCCAGAAGCGGTTGGCTAATAGAAGCTCCGAGGAGGGAGGAACTAGAGCCTTGTGAAAATGGGAACTGCTTTCCTCCTTTGTAATTATCGTATAAAGATCCCGGATTAATGGAGTTTTTTCTGTCAGAATAGTTCAACTGTGAATAGCTGTTGTAAAGCACAGCAGTATCAGACTCAGCTTTGACAGCCCCAGCCCAAGGAGAGCTCACTACAGCACCTTGTGGAAATATTTGTGGACTAGTGAATGATAAGATTCTGGTGCCTGGAATGATGAAATTAATAGCTATAAAGTGTCTGCATGTATCTTTTAACTCAGCCTATAAACAGCAAAATAAGAATCTGCAACTGAAGGCAATGGAAGAAAATTGAACCAAATGAAGAATTTAAACCTTGGTAGCTGGAATGAAACCTTCCTGAATTTAAGGACAGAGAATCTGCTTGAGGCTTCCTACGGCGTCGGTTGTGTCCATCAAGACGTTTCCTGCAGCTACGCTTTCCCTCATCAAACTCCCCCAAGGAATGGAACCTAAATAATGTGTTGAGGAGATAGTAATAAGCCAAGAATACATAGAAAGGATAGAGCTACCAAAGAGCCAATTGGAACAAAAATATCTATCACGCAGTGCAAATTATAATGAGAGTCCATAACATACAAATCTTCAAAAGATTGAAAACTGCTGATGGCCACTACAAAGACTTTTAAGCATAAATGGTGTTATGAGATCATTCTTAATAGAGATAGATTCAGATGCTACATAGATGCCTAATTTAACCTTATGGAAACTTTGAATGTGTTGGTCCACTCCATCTAAATAGAGCATTATCCTAACCAGAGTTGCTTATACATGTCCAGTTAATTGATTGCACTGTATTTATTGCTACAGTTTCCATCAGCTCAGAAGCTAAAATGTCTTTCCTCTGTTTTTATTTCCCCCTCTTTCAAAAACTATTTTGGCTCTTCGTCTTGACCTAATTGTTCAAACATATAGACACATGAAAGAACATCAGTAAAAAGCATAAAGAAAATGGGAGATACCCCAGGAAAATAGTTTCTTGCTCTTGCACCTTCTGAAATTCTTTGGGCGAAGCAGGAAGTGCATGTTTACATGTAGAAATCATTTTTGAACATGTCAAAGCAAACAGCCTAGCAACAGATAATAATTATAATAATAAAAGGAAAATTGTAAAAGAAAAGGGCTTGGAACAATGGTTCCTTCATTTTTTTTTTCTTGGTTACATTAAGTAGAGGGACATAGCCCCCAGAAAGTAAACCTGAGCCCTCCCCTATGTAGAGCAATGAGCTTAGAAGGTCTTGGCGCTTCATTAATTTAATCTAAATTTACAAATTGATGCAGCTAAACGCTGAACAGCCAAATTGGACTTTCCATCAAAACTAGAGTTAAACTCTTTAACCACAAGTGGGTATGTATAGTCTCAATCAAATCTCTTCTACATTAAAATGCTTTAATCTTGTAACATGACATCCTCCACAATTTCTTTAGGAAATTATAATATAATCTTAGAAATTTTAATTTGACTCGAGCCAAGGGGCCAAAAAACAAAAGGCCTATAAGAGGTGACTCTATATGCTACTTCCAAAAATCATGTAATGGAGAAAAGGTGACTGAAATAACATACCATGAATAAGTTGAATTCTACTAATAGAAAAACTGTAATCAAAGCATAAAGAAAGATGTATATAAATTAGTCTACACAGTTAAAAGGCAAACAGACTAGATAAATTTTCTTGCACTAATTATATTTCTATAGGCATTCTAATTTAGACCTGCTGCACTGCTGGCAGAACCGTTGTTCCTGACCCTTAATTGTAACCTTTGGGGTCTTAGAGTGGAGTTCACATACTTTATGGCGTCGGTGATAATCCCTGCATTTACTTAGGTCCGAATTACACCCGTCAACCAAGCACAAAGGGACTTGGGTTCCATTAACAGGTGCTCGAGCCCTCTTTGTTGATCCTGATGATGATGATGACTCCATATCACAAAGCTCAGGTTCCTTCAACTTTCTGTGTTATTAAGCATGTAACAAAACAAAAAAAAGAGAGAGTTATTGTTGGAAGCAATTTTTTTCAAGAAGTAAATTGAGAGAAGCTGCAATAGAAAGGATCTTATTCTGCTGTCACTAGTAATAGCCATGCATTTTTCATATTAAAGTGAAACTACGACTATCTATGCTTGTTCAAATGTTTGAAAACTGTCACATCATGGTTCTCAACAATCTCATCACAACCACATGCAGCCGAATAATTCTTTTTTATTTATTTAATTTTTTTGTACTTTCCCAATTTCCACCATAAACAACTCCATCTTCAAGGTTCAAGCTGCTCAAACAAGCTTATCTTTACCATCTAGATGAAAGTTTTTCTTTTTCAATTTTTTAATAGCAATCCAAGGAAAGGTACTAACTACTAAGTCGGCAACGCCTTTTTTCAAGTAAGAAATAGAAAACCACATGCCACATGGATCACTAACAATTATCATCGTTTAAAGCCACTATCCTAGATTGTCTTTTTTCCCCTGAAATGATATCCATTGCAACATACCTCCAAAAGAACCCAAAATTATACACCCATTTCACACCAAAAAAAAAAAAAAAAAAAAAATTGTACTTGTAGTAATGAGCTTAACAAATATTATAAATAACTCTTAACTCCCAAAAAACAAGACAGAAAAAAAAAAAAAATTAGTTTCATTGCAGCATACAGAGTAAATACCCAGTAGTTCATAAAATCTGTACTATTATCCCCTGCCAAAAAAAGAGAGAAAAAAGAAAGAAAGGTGTAAAAAAGCACGTGTTAAATAAGGGTTACCTTAGAGAAACCCAGAAAACAAACGCTGAAGAGGCAAAAAACCTTGTCTTTGGTAACTTCCAAGCTGACCAATTGCAGATAATCTTTCAGAAGAGGCGGGAAAAAATTGCTAGTTGAAATTATAGTCAAGAAAGAAAGAAAAAAAATTGGTAAAAACTAAAGGACAGTGGTGTGGAAATAGAGACAGACGGTGTTTGAAAAGATAAAACAGGAACTGCCTGGTTGGGACTTCCCACTCTCAGCCATTAAACTCTCTGAGACACAATTCAACTAAAATTCAAGAGATAATAAAAGAGAATGAGCCTTTTTTGTTTGTGTGTACCTAACAGCTACAGAAGTGACAGAGCAAAGCGAGAGAGAGAGAGATTGAGCTGTTTATGCAAAGATTAAAAAGAGAGAAAAGAAAAAGAAAGATAATGTATTCAACTGAGAGACACAAAGTGAGAGTGAGAGAGAGAGCGACCTTGCTGTGAAGAGTAAAGAGTAGAAATTGTTCTTCCAAGAATCCAACAAGTCTCCCTCCTGCCCTTTTAGGCTTGAGGCTTTGTGGCGAGAGAAAAAAAAAAGTGTAAAATAATAATAAAGAATATGATTAAAAAAAAAACAAAAGCAGGAAAAACGAGTGGTAAGGAAAGGGACAGGGTGTAGTTGGCTTTCAACTTTTGGAAGTGAGAAAAGAACAAGTACAAAAGGAGTGGAAAGGAAAGGGGAGGTATGAGTTTCTTGTGTTTCACATTCCACGATGTTCCTTCACTACTTACCGAAAAAGATGTTCCTTCACTTCCTCGTTTGGTTTTCTCTTCTCCATTATTGTGGGGGCCTACCACCAATCCCATACATACACTACGTTCTTATCCCCTTTGGATTTTGACTCTATACACTTCAAGGGATCTCAAGTCAACCAAAATCAATCAAGCTGCAAATTCTACATACTATTACAGTGGCAATTCTTGGATATGAATTCAAATTACGTCTCTGCATTTAGGTAAATTGTTATTTTCGTTCTTGTTGTTATTATTATTATTATTATTTATTATTTTCATCTCTAAAGTTCATTTTAATAGCCAAGGTAATTCTTTCAAGGTTTTAAAAAGCGAATCCATTAAAGAACAAAAAGAAAAAGTAGCTTTAGATTTTATGGTCTAAGAGGTATTTAATTGATGTTTGAACCAATGTAATTATAAATAATTTAATTAATAAGTATTAATATTTATATATTTTTCTCTTTTATTTTGAGATGTTCCAAAATATAGTTGAAATATACTTTTATTAGATAGCTATATTAAATTCATGATTCTCTAGTTATACACAAATGATGATGTAGGGTTATGACACATGTCAAGTGAAATGGCTAAAAATACAATTTAAACATGTTAATAAATGGGATAATATCGTTAGAGAATTTCAAATAATACTTGGAATCAAAGAGAACTGTCATTGAAATGCATAGAGATGTCATGTGGAGAGAGAAAATCATCGATAAACGCAAGTGATAGTTGATAATACAACTTAGGCTGCGTTTGTTTCGAGTGAAAACGCTTTCAGGAAATTATTTTACAGCTTTTTGTATATTTGGTAGCTACAAAAAATTTGGTCAAACGGAAATTCAAATACATGTTGACTATAAAATTACCCCTCTCACCCGTAAAACCATTTCCATTCTTATTTTACCTTCAACAAATTTCCAAAAAATACACACCCGAAGAGAGAAAGCTCAAGCACACTCCACCTGAAGAACCCAAGCACATCCTCGCCGGTCAGATCGTCATCCTTGTTCAAACCCATCCTCGCCGATGATGCCCAGAACCACTCCTCGACACACGGCCCCACCGTCGCATGCAAGCCACTTCGCCAACCCATCCCTTGTCCTCGCCCTCCGCCAACCCATCCCTTATCCTCACCAACCCATCCCTCATCCTCGTCCTCACTGACCCACCTCCATTGACCCATCCCTTGTTCGAACCAACCCATACCTTCAAATCAAGTTTTATGAATTGAAAAGTCACCGCCAAACACAGATCGAAGCCTTGTCATCTCGTTCTCATCGCTGCAGAAGCTCGTCGTCAACGCCAAACACAAATCGGAGCCTTGACCCGATTTCAACCTCTCTCGATCTACCACTCTCTTTCCCTTAATCTCTCCCTCTTTCTTCCTCCCCCTCTCTGTTTGACCGAGTTTGAAAGTTTAATGGTTTTATTTTGATTTTTTTTTTCTTTAAAAAGTTTATATCTTGCAATTTTCTATTTGGAAGCTGAGAAAATGTGAGAAACCAGTAGAAATTTTGTATTTTTCAGAAATCAAACGCTTGAAAATATTTTCTAATACAATTTTCAAAATGCAACCAAACACTAGAAAAAATTTTCTTTTCCCATTTTCACCTAAAAACATTTTACACTTGGAAAATATTTTACACTGAAACAAATGCAACCTAAGTCAAAAACCATATCCTGTTGAACATGAAGTCAAAAAACAAAACTAAGAACTAATAAAGTTTTTCCATATATACATTGGCAATAGCATTGATACAAGTCAAAAATCATATCCTTTTGAAATGAAGTCAAAAAACAAAACTAAGAGCTTAATAAAGTTTGTCAATATTTACAAAGGTTTTGTATTAAATCTGAAGCTTCTCTTTACTATAGTGGATTGCTTTTCGGGAAGGTTTCCCTCCAGGTTTTTTACTGTGAAACTAGTTTGTTTCATTGGTTTTCCTGGGTTATCATATCTTGTCTTATTTATTTTTTCACTGCATGATTTTGACATGATATTGATGTTTATTTGTTTGTTTGTTTTAACAAGTTTTATTCATAATAAATCTATTAACAACTTGGGTTTAAAACTTGTTAATTCTATCAACCGGGGTTTAAATTTTTCAACAAGTGGTATCAGAGCGGGTACACTCTGATTGGATTAATTTCCTGAGTGTGATCCTTTACTCCTGTTGTCATGGATCGTGAACAATCTCTTTTGATTCCTCCTTTATTTGATAGCACTAATTATACGTACAAGAAAGTTCGTATGAAAGTCTTTTTGCAAGCTCTAGGTGAACCGGTATGGCAAGCAAAGGAAGTGCCGGTGGATTGAGATGAAGCAACAGTCATAGCAGCAAATTTCAACAATAGGGCCTTGAATGCCCTGTTTTGTGGAGTGACCAATGAGGAATTCAAGAGAATATCATTCACAGAAGTTGTCAAGGAAGCATGGACCATTCTTGAGACCACCTATGAAGGTACCAAGGCAGTAAAGACTGTGAAACTTCAAAGACTCACTAGTAGTTTTGAAGAAATAAGGATGAAGGAGGATGATACCTTTGATGACTTCTATACAAAACTCAAGGATATTGTGAATTCTGCATTCAATCTTGGAGAATCTATTGCGGAATCCAAAATTGTTAGGAAGATCCTTAGGTCCTTAAAGATTCCAGGCCAAGATCACTGCCATTGAAAAAGCAAAGGACATTGATCAAATTCCTTTAACTGAGCTTGTAGGTGAACAAGTATGGCAAGCAAAGGAAGCGTCGGTGGATTGAGATGAAGCAACAGTTATAGCGTCAAATTTCAACAGTAGAGCCTTAAATGCCCTGTTTTGTGGAGTGACCAATGAGGAATTCAAGAGAATATCATCCACAGAAGTTGCCAAGGAAGCATGGACCATTCTTAAGACCACCTATGAAGGTACCAAGGCAGTAAAGACTATAAAGCTTCAAAGACTCACTAGTAGTTTTGAAGAAATAAGGATGAAGGAGGATGAGACCTTTAATGAGTTATATACAAAACTCAAGGATATTGTGAATTCTGCATTCAATCTTGGAGAATCTATTGCGGAATCCAAAATTGTTAGAAAGATCCTTAGGTCCTTAAAGATTCCATGCCAAGATCATTGCCATTGAAGAAGCAAAGGACATTGATCAAATTCCTTTGACTGAGCTTGTAGGAAACCTTCAAACTTATGAGATGGGATTAGGCACAATGGGAAAAGGTGGAAAGAGTATAAACTTGGCTCTCAAGGGTATAGAGGAAGAGATTAAGGACTCTGAAGATGAAGATGAAAGTGAAGATGAGGATGAGGATCTAAGCTTCATAACTGATGAGATTATCAAGCTTCTTCAATTTAGGAAAAAGGATAAGGGAAAACCTCCTAGGAAATCTAAATCCTCAACGAAGGGCAAAAATGAGAAACCCCCTATCAAATGCCATGAGTGCAAAGGTTTTGGTCATATGAGGATAGAGTGCCCAAACTACCTTATGAAGGAAAAGACCGAGAAATTAAAAGATAAAGGGTTAGTTGCTACTTGGAGTGATACTGAGAATGACTCTTCTGATCAGTACGTGGATGAATGTAGTCACGTTATGACCTTTATTGCCTCAACTGATAAGGTGATTGTGGAGAGTGCTAGTGACAGTGAGGATTCTTCTGATGATGAAGTACCCAAGAAGTTGACCTTTCAAGAAGCTTATGATAAGCTATGCACTAAATTTATAAAATCTGAAAAGACTTCTCGTCTTTGTAGAAAAGAGTTTAATGAGGTAAAAACTGAAAAAGCTAATCTGTTAGTCAAGCTAGATGAGACTACAAGATTAGTTAAGACTCTTGTTGTGGAGAACACCTCATTAGAAGAGAAGCTCAAGAATCTTAAGGTTGACTTAGTCAAGTTAGAACTCAAATAGAGAGGATATCTAATGCAAAGCTTGATGAGGTATTAAGTGCTCAAAAGCCTAGTTCTAATAAGACTGGCTTAGGATATGTTGTTTCCTCCAACCCCTCCTCTTCCACTACTTTTGGATCAAGGACTGTCTTTGTGCCTCAATCTGAGAAAGATAATAAATATATGAAATCCAAAACTGATCTGGCTAATTCTAAATCCTTTGTGAGACCTCATATTTGTCACCATTGTGGTGTTTCTGGACACATTCATCCTAATTGCTTTAAGTTGTATCCTCATAAGCAATTGTCCAAACAGTCACAGGTTTCCTTTCAATGACCTATACCTTTGTTTGGAGAGTTATTAAAAGTTTTGAGCTTTTTAACTCAATTTCAGGAGAATTTTAATTCTTCTATGTCCTTTAGTAGACATACTAGGACACGTGTCTTTTCATCTTCACGACCAAAGACTCGTGCTCCATGGATGAGAAATGAGCCTAAGACTTAATTGTCTTTTCTGTTTGTCCTCTACTTTAATTATTTCTATCTAAAGTAGGACTCTCTTTGCTTAATTTCTTATCTACTTTTGAAATCATGCTTTCATACATCTGCATCTTTTTATCATGCCTTCATGCATATGCATCTTTCTTTCATACTTTCATGTTGTGTGTCTGTTTTTGTTTAGTTGTTTAGTTTTTATTTTGTTTTGTTTTCAAAATAAAAGTAAAAAAAGAAAAATCAGAAAAATACAAAACAGTGTATGATTGTGCACATTGGTACTTATGTACCTTGGATGGCCATTGAAACAAAATTTTCCAAATTTTGTATCTTTTGTAGTTTTGATAAGCATTTCTATGCACAACTAAGCAAGTGAGCTTTGTGACTCATGTTTGTGATGAGTAAGATTAAGTAATCTCTTGTATTTAACACTCATATCACTCTTTTTGACGGGAAGGAAATCCTAAGAGAAAGGCATAAATAATCATCTCACCACTGTTACCTGCCAATCATGAAATGACATTTGTATGCTTCGGCATAGCAAATGTGCAATATCAATAACATCTGTATGCTTTGGCATAGTAAAAGTGCAATGTCAAAAGTTTAACATCTTTGGGTATTTCTTTTCTCTCTCCTATATGTCCATGCATGATTTGCTTAAAAGAAAAATATGCAAAGGAAAATAAAAAGCAAAAAGAATCAAAATGTTTTTAAATATGATTGCAAGCGTGTTTTCTAGGAGATGTGGGAGTTATAGGATGTACCTCAAAGGTGATAGCCTCCATCAAACAGTTATGACTGTGTGTAAGTTAAAGTGATTTTCTCTTATCTCAAATCATCATAACATGTTGACACATTTGCAATCTTGCGATGTTTTTCACACACAACACGCAATATTCTTTGCTATTCTTGATACATGTGCAGGTACAATGTAATTTGGCCATCACAAGATTTACATGTGTTAATGTATGCTCACTAAACTGTCTTGACTTATTTTTAAAATATAAAATTGGTTAGACTTGTTTAGTGTGTGTGTGTGTGTGTGTGTGTTTTGAATCTAAATGCTTTACATTTTTCTTGTTGAGAGATGTTTTTGAAATCCTAAAATATTGTTTGGATCCTTGGTTGAGTTGGATACTTGATTGCATTCATATCTGTATTTTTCTCGACACCTCCCCAACACCTGGCTTATCTGTCGAGCTCTTCAGTTGCTTTTTATCGCAATCTCAACACCTCTCGATAGCTAGGTCGATTGATCAAGAAACTTTTGGTCTCCTCGATAGATCCTCGATACCTTCTCGATCCATCGAGGTTGGCTTAATAGCATCTCGACACCTCTCGATCTGTCGAGATCCTCTTACATGCATTGTTTTTCACATGTTTTGCATCTTTTTTTTATCTTGTCATCCATAGCATTTTGTTTCATTACATTCATGCATTTTTATGGATTCTTTGTACCCCCTTGATCATCCTTGATCATATTTATGTTTCTCGAGTAAAGCTTTCTAGCTTCTAGTACCATTTGTCAATCATGACAAAAAAGGGGAGAAATTGTGGAAATATGTTGTTTCTTTTTTTAAAGATTCTACATGTTAGGGGGAGAAATACATGCCTTTGTAAGGGGGAGATGTGTTTCATGTTATAGGGGGAGTTCTTACCTCCTTTTTCTTGTACATTGATCTTGTGATCATGTTTACATACATTGTGCTTATCTTTGATATATATATGATAATGTATGTCTTCTTTCACCTACCTCTATATGTGTTGTTTCTTTTCTATCTTTATGCACATGTTTCTTATTACTTGTATGCAATCTATTATTTTTGTTTCACACTAAGATGCCTTGATGAGTTTTGTTTAAAGTGTTTCAGAAATACAGGTTGTCAAAGTCTACTTGCCATAAACTCACTTCTTGCAAAATTTTTCAAGAGTTTGTGTTAAGATAGATTTTACCGTATTTAACAAGTGAGTATGAGTTGAGTGATTTATGATTTCTCTCATATGTTCATTTGTTTGTTGTGGTTTTGTCACGGATTGCCAAAGGAGAAGATTGTTAGAACATATATGATTCATGTTAGAAACATATGTCAATATTTATATAGTTGGCTAATCCTTTGACAAAACGCACTTTACTTGTAATTGGGTAGATCTAATATGTGTTTAATACTTCAAGAAACATGTTGTTCAAGTTTAGTATTAAAGCCATGAAGATTGGACCAAAAAACAAGTGAAGAAGGACTATTTATTAAAGCTGGACAGATAGCTCGACACCTGCAGACAGATAGCTCGACACCTGCTCAACAGATAGATATCTATCGAGATTTAATGAATGAAGTTCAACAGATTCTCGATAGATCGAGGTATCTATCGAGGTTACGGGAATTCAGATTTCCAGATTTGATTTTTAGCTCAAGCTTATATATTTGTGTAGAGTTTTTTTTCTCACAACCCTAGACATATATAAGGCTTATTTTAGAGTTTGTCATATAAGAGAATACAAGAAGAACATATGCAAAAGGTGATCGATGCCTTATTCTCTCTGAAAGAAGCTACTACGCCTTTGCGCCTTAGGGTTTTGTAACCAAGTGCTTCTTGATCTTCATTGTTGATGAAGTGAAGAACTTTACAGCCAACAATCTTCTTCTAGTTGGTGATTAAGTCGCGTACTGGGACTCGCGCAATTGGTTAATCACATACTGGGATCCGTGCATCAAAAAGGATGGCGTTAATATATTGAAGAGTTCAGAGGTTCTGAAGCGGTAGAAGGTTTCTGCTGTAAGTTCATCTACGGGGATTGTAGAGTTTAGGGACAAAGGTTCTGTACTAGATCTGAAACTTCTCTTTACTATAGTGGATTGCTTTTCGAGAAGGTTTTCTCCCAAGTTTTTTATTGTAAAACTAGTTTGTTTTATTGGTTTTCCTGGGTCATCATATCTTGTCTTATTTATTTTTCCGCTGCATGATTTTGACATGATATTGATGTTTGTTTGTTTGTTTTAACAAGTTTTATTCATAATAAATCTAATTAACAATTTGAGTTTAAAACTTGTTAATTCTATCAACCGGGGTCGAAATTTTCCAACAATGTCTAGGGATGGAAGACAAATTCGTAACAAGCCTTGAAAGTCGATAGGAAGATCAAGTTGGTTCTTCAAATGAGATATGGATGCTTCCAAGTTTTTCATCAATCGACACTCTAAAAAGTTATTATATATATGGAGAATGTACTAGAGCAATAGATAAGTTGACATTGGTTTACTCACTGCTTGATGGTACAAAGATCACTCTCTCAAGCTACCCTCAGGTCCTAAATATCAATTAGGCTGAAAAATCGATTGTTGACTCGCTGTAGTTGTCTACACGAAGAATTGAAAAGCCTGGATCCATGAGGCAGTTTTTCGGTGAGAAAAAGGTATGGTCCGTAGCTATAGAAATGGATCACAGACCCCGAAAAATGTATGAGAAAATTTCTAAATAATTTACTACTGAATCTTCCTAATCTAAATCATATCTAACTTAACCAACTAGGCCAACCCATTCCCAAGAAGCACACATCTCATGAAGTAAGTTTACTTTGTCTTATAGAAACACTAGAATCAAACAATCCCCATCTTATGAAGTAGGTTTACTTTGTTTAATTTAAAGAAACACCAAAATCAAATAATTTGAGCTAGTCATCCCCTGTCAGGATGTTTTGTCTTGTATAAGAATTTCCCTATCACATGGACAATTGTCTTAGTCAAGGTTGAAGGGACAATTTGTATAAGAATTTCCCTATCACATGGAGAGAGAGAGTTTAAGATGATAAAGTGTGTTCTCATTACCAAAAAAATATTTTTTTGATGAAGTGTTTTTTTTTTTTTTTTTTTTTTTTTTGGCTTGAAAGATGATAAAGTGTAATTGAAATAAAAAATAATGCCCGTGAAATACACCAGCCATGTAGTCACAACTTACAAGGTTATTACATCCAGGATCCATGTTATCCTGATGTGGGTGGGCTCTTTTACGTTGTATTTGTCACCTCATCATTAATGATGATACAATAAGCTAGATTAGTAAATAAAGCTGTCATAAGGCCTTCTTTTTTTCGATAATCCAATCATAAGGCCTTCTTTTACGTTGTACACTTGTATTTGGCTCTCTCTCTCTCTCTCTCTCTCTCTCTCTCTCTCTCTCTCTGTGTAGTCTGTAGGGTCAGGCACTTTCCTCATATCCACTCTGGATCTAGTAACTGTGGTCCTGCAATTGGAAAGCCAATTAATGTCCCACTCTTCCATTTAGAAGTTTGCATGGGAGCATAGTCGTTGACTCTTAAGGGGCAAGGACTCGGGAATATTTGTTAGCCAAAGTGACAGAGAGTTCATGATCAATCAAAGTGCACTCTTTCACAAAGTAAATCAATGCACAGATTTGAGTTTCAACATGCCAAAATTAAATAAGAGTTTCAACTATATCAAAAGCTACAAAAAGCGCCAGCACTCCCTAAACTGTGGTGTAGGGTTTTCAAATGTGATTGATTACTCATCCTTAATTTGACCATTTTTAAACACGTTAACGTGACATGATTTGTTATAATTAGAATAACATATTAATCCAATATCGAATTTATTTTTATTATTCACTAATTACAATATCTCATGTTAACAATTCCGAATTTTTATTTTATTTTAATCCTAGATTTATTGATGATATGATAATTGATTCTGTTATTGCAGCACAAATTGCAGTAGATGGCAAAAGCGTGACTGCGGCTATCTGATGTGCATTATTACAGCACCTTCAAAACCGACCAAAAACAAATGACATTTTGAAAGCACTGCTATATATTTTGATTTTGGAACATAGGGAACCACATAGTACTCCTCTTCGAAAGCTCTTTAGTTTTGGTTAATAGTATATATCCTTTCAACAGAGGAAACTATTAACTATACTACTTGCGCTACCATGACGCACTCATCCGAATACCACTGATCAGGCATTTTCTCTCTTTGAACTTAACCAATAACTTTTCCTTTCGTAGTTTTTTCCTTTCCAAAAAAACAAAAAAACTTATTCCTTTTTCTTTTTGTACCTCACTTTTGTGTTTTTCTTTTGGAGTCCTATCATGGAAATGCTGATTACATTGAGCTACAAAAATGGAAACCTAGTTAATGGTCCAGCATAGCAAAGCCTTTTTGCAAGCCACTATGAGGAACATGATCGTTTCTTTAGAGAGGAACTTGTGGAGGCTGGACTTGAACCCAAAAATTTGGGAGCAAAATAAAGCAAAAATCGAATATTAAATTCAAGTTATATAGACTTCTAAAGTGCCCACCATCCCAACAAAAGAGCAGTGGCCCCCACTCTTTCGTAGATAGGCCCTAAAAATACTCGAATGCTTTTATGACAGCCATCCGCTATTTGCTGAAGTGAGCCGAAAGTTACTTTGTCAAAGACATTATACCGCCACACACCTTCATTTTACTACTTTTAGAAAGAATATTCCACTAATACTTCACTTCTTCCAATAAATTGTGCCTTCTTTTTTGGCCAAGTACCATTAAATTATGTTTCATGCTTCATAATGATCATTTCTTATTAAAATATTTGGATTGTCATATAAATAACAACGATTCCTGTCTAATCTTCATGCCTAACTTCATGAACTAAGCGCCTAATCCTACTGTTTCCGAACACTACAACTTTACAATCCTTTAATTGGCTAATATCCATTTAGATGATCGAAAATTTCAATGTCTTGCAAGAAGTGAGCTTCCTAAAAGAGATATACTAGGTGTTCCGCTAAACAGACTTTTTTTGGATGGGTGGGAGAACTGGGGGCACACACACACACACACACACACACAAGGAGAAAGGGAAAAGAAATTTAAAAAAAAAAAAAAAAAAGGATAAATTTTCGGTTGCATTGCATGACCTGGCTAAATGAGTCAGGGATGGAAAATGGCAAATGATACAATAGCATTGTGTCATGTGTGCATGTTCACCCATGTTACAACGTTAAATCTTGAACCCGTTAAACAAATAAGGGACTTTATAAAATCAAGGCCTTTTTATTTAGGTAACTATTTTTTTTTTTTGGCTAAAATATAGGTAACTAAAGGTAGAATTAGACAATGTTATAATTGTGGATTCCAGTTATCTTATTTAGTAAAAAAATTTCTTGTTGAATACCATCTAGAGTTTGATCTCTGCTTATACAAAAAATTAATTGATGTCTTGATATAATGATAAGTAATAATCACCAGAAGCATATTGCTATGAAAACAGTATGCTACTATGCTTCTTTCTTAGGAATGGTCAAAAGAATAATGCAACACTCTTTACACTATTGCAACTATCATTAATAAATCATGAGAAAACTTTTAAATGTTTTCTAAGAGCATTAGCATTGGGAGTGTAAAACCCTCTAAGTTGCTATTTTACCCACCAAACTCATAAAAATAACCTTCATCCAGGTGTGTAAACCCAAATTTTTTTACATCCTCGCTATGGTAAGTATGGGTATTTAGAACCACACTGTAGCAAGGATGGATAATTAAAATAATATTTTTTTCTTAACTCTCTCTTCTCTTTTTTCTCTATCTCCGACTCTCTCTTTCTCTCTTGTCTCTCTCTTCTTCTTTTCTTTTTCTCTCACTCTCACTCTCTGCCTCCGATTCTTCTCCCTTATTCTCTCTTCCCTATTCTTTCTTCATCTTTCTCTCTTGATTTGGGGGTATTTTTTTTTTGTTGGTTGTGGGTTGTGGGTCGGGTGGGGCTGTGGTGGAGACATGGGTTGTGGGCTGTGGGTCAGATGGGGCTGTGATGGAGACGAGAGTTGTGGGTTTTTAGTGGTTGTGAGCAATGCGATGGTGGCAGCGTGGGGATTGTGGGTCGGATAGGCTGTGGGTTTTGTGGGTTTGGTGGATCTTGGTGGGCATGGGATGGGCTGTGGGTTGGTGTTTAGGTGGTTAGATTGGTGGCGGTTTGGTGTTTGGGTGGTGGTTGTGATTGGTGATAGATGTTTGGGTTATGCTTTTTTTTTTTTTTTTTTTGGTTGGTGGTTGCTGGGGTGTGTGTGGTGGTGGGGTGGTGGTTGCCACTAGTTTGCTGCAGAGATAGAGATAGAGAAAGAGAGGAAAGAGAGAAATAGGAGAGGAGAGAGAAATGATTTATATATATATATATATATTATTTTATTATGTTGTAGGTAAAAATAAAAACTGGGATGTAACGTGTGAAATGGGTTAGTAAAATAGATAAAGTGGTATTTGAGGATGCAAAATAGGTTTTCTTTTGCACCCTCGAATGCTGATGCTTTAACAGGTACTTCCTTTATCCCAATTTGATTGTCATCTTTTTAAAATTCAACCTTTTAAGAGCATCCGCATTGGTGGAGCCATAAATTTAGCAATATGGCTCTACAAAAAGCTACTTTATCTATATTACCTTCTCACTTTACAAAACCCCCAACACCGGTGGTTTTATTTTAACTTTCAACACAATAAAATAATATAAACAACACAATAAAATAATAATATCCACTACAATAATATAATATATTCACTACAAAGCAGTGTGAACACATAAATAATATATTTAATATAAAGCAGTGTGAATACACAATTTAATAATATTTTTTTTAATAGCTACCATGCACAGCCACTTTTAACAGCTCTAGAGCCAAATTATTTTGCTTTGGCTCCACCAATGTAACCATAAATTTGTATTTGGTGGTGCTAAAAATAGCAATATAGCTTTTTAGCACCATCAATACTAATGCTCTAATGTTGTATAAAAATACTAATGCTCTAAGAAAATATCATTTATTGTTTTGTCTGCTGTTTTAAAAGGTATAAATTTCCAAAACTACCCTCATTGATTTAAACTATAGAAAAAAAATGTCATTAACTTTTCAAATAAAGTAAATGGTAAGATAGAAATTTTATTTATTAATTTTAAAAAGAAAACTTTATTTTGGGACATTCCAAATTATAATAGAAGACCAACAAACTAGAATGGAGAGAATATTTTATAACGGCTTATTAGATTAAAGATATTTGTCAAGCATTTATTAGTTTCTCAACTAACTGCACAGAACCCAGAACCCCATTTTTAACTTTAAACTAGACGCATACCTGCTCGTTGCGCGTAATAATTTTTTTTAGGATGGTCTCACTAAATATTTTATTAATACTATAATTTTAGTTATTAACTATTGGTTTTTCATTAGTTTTTAAGCTAATAAAAACCTTAAATATACCTTCTTTTGCCTTTTTACACACACACACACACACACACACACACATATATATAGTGAATCTTTACACATACCTTTAAGAAAACTCTATATATTCCACTTTTTTGGATGCGTAAAATTATAGACTACTACTCCATAATAATAGTGGCTAATTAATTTTATATATATTTTTTAGTGATCTCATTTTTAATGTTTCTTACCATTATCATATATTTACTAACTAATGATTTGCATAACAAAGACAATAAATGAGAGGTAGCATTGTTCATTAGATTTTTTAAAGTAATAGTGTATGAAAATTATATATATATATATTTATATATATATATATATTATAAATAAGGTTAAATGAAATGTCAAAAAATGGATTTTTAAATTTTATAACTTTATTTCTTATGTAATTTCTACTACTATCAGTGAACATCTCTTTTTTAGTTATGATTAATATGATTTTCATAGTTAGAATTTAATTAGTTTTAAATTTAAATTTAGTACTAAGATTGTATTTAATTGTTGATTGTTGATTTAATTTTTTAAGTGAATTTAACGGTTTATGTTACTACACTGTAAAGTTTTTAATGTTCTCCATACGGTAATCTTTATTTTATTTTTTACTTTTCCTTACAACCTTTTTGTTTTCCAATCAACGATTACTAATTGACGTTTAGTTTTTTTCTTCTTGTCTACTCTTTATTACTTTGTATTAGTTTTTTTCTATACCATCTCTCTCTCTCTCTCCAATAGCAACTTATCATTTTCTAAAATTTGATGATGATTCTATGACATTAAATATGCATTATTAGTTTTTTTTTTTTTTTTAATTTAGTGTTTCTAGTATGATTTGTTTTGTATTTCATTCTTCCTTTGATGCATTGGGTGTGAGAATGAGTGTTTCCTTAGCATTACTCCACTTAATGTGGACAATTTTAATTATTTAATTTAGACAAAATATTATATTTAAAATTTTTTAAAATAAAAAAAGAGTATAAATATAAATAATTTAATAATATATATGGGAGATGTGGCTGAATTTAAATGTTAAATAAAATGATATGAGAAAAAAATAAAAATAAAATTCATAATAATAAACACTAACTTATCCAAATAATTCTATGTAATATAATAATAGTACATTCTTATATACTATTTTTAATTATTTATAGTGCAATATGATAATATTTAACAATCAAAGTCATAAAAAAAATAAATAAATAAAAATAAAAACTTAAAACACAAAATAAATTCCATCAACCAAAATAGAGTTCTAAAGAATACAAAACTTTATCAAGCTAAAATAGAGATGCAAAAAAATAAAAAAATAAAAATCCACCAGAAAATTGAGGGAGAAAGAGTGGAAAATAACCACTTTTTTGTGAAAGAAAATTATGTAAAGAATGGAAGAGTGAATGACAACTTTATACTAAAAGGATGATAATAAAAAGAAACAAAATAAAGGAAGATAAAAGGAAAGAGGTATAGTGATCTCAAGATAGAATGTTTGGAGAGATGAAAATGTAAAAAGAATGAGATAGGTTGAAGAAAGTGTAAATGTTAAAAAAAAAATTACAATTTGATGAGCACAATTTTCTTTTATTTGAATTTAAGTAAAATATTACATTTTTATTTTTTAAAACAAAAAGAAAGAGAAAATATAAATAATTTAATGATAAAGAGGATGTGGTTGAATTTCAATATTGAGTAAAATAGAAGAGAAGAAAAAAAGAAAAGAAAAATTAAAAGATATAACAATAAACACTACATTATCCAAATTATGCTATGTAATGGAATACTATTTTATTTTTATCTACTATCTTTAATTTTTTATAATGTAATCGGATAAAATTTAACAATCAAAAAGCAAAATAATAATAATAATAACTTAAAACACAAAACTAAATTGTATCAACCTAAATTAGAGTTCTTAAAACACAAAAATTTATCAACCTAAAGCGGGAATGCAATAAAAAAATAAAAATCCACCAAAACATTGAGAGAGAGAGAGAGAGAGAGAGAGAGAGAGAGAGAGAGAGAGAGAAAACCTTTTTGTGAGGGAAAATTATGCAAAGAATGAAAAAGTGTAACAAATTTATAGTAAGAGGGAAGGGATAAGAAGAGACAAATAAAAGAAGATGTAGGGAAAGATGAATAATAATATTAAAGTAGAGGGTAGTGGAGAGATGAAAAAGTAAAGAAAGAAGAAAGGTTAAAGAAAATGTAATTATTTTAAAAAATAAGTGAATATAAAAAAATTATAGGAAAATTGGAAATAAAAAAGAAATATATTTAGCTGTTAAAACGACAAAGATGAATATATAAAGTTAATAATATATATATATATACATATATATATATATATATATATTGTAAAAAAATAGGAATAAATAATAATTATGCAACGAATGACGTGGCGATGAGATGGCGCAACAGGAACTCAGCAGTAATAAATGTCATGCTTCAACTTTTAATAATATATAAATATAGATGAAACAATGAGAACATATGCTAGAAAATGAGTCAGGGATGGAAAATGGCAAATGATTCAATAGAGTTGTGCCATGTTTGCATGTTCACCCATGTTACAACGTTAAATCTTGAACCCGTTGTATATGATAAACAAATAAGAGACTTTATAAAATCAAGGCCTTTTGATTTAGGTAACTTTTTTTTTTGGCCTAAAATTTAGGTAACTAAAGGTAGAATTAGACAATGTTATAATTGTGGATTCCATTTATCTTAATTAGTAAAATCTTTTCTTGTTGAATAGCATCTAAAGTTCAATCCCTGCTTATACAAAAAATTAATTGGTGTCTTGATTTGATGATAAATAATAATCCCCAGAGGTATATTGCTATAAAAACAACATGCTACTATGCTTCTTTCTTAGGCATGGTCAAAAGAATAATGCAACACTCTTTATGCTATTGCAACTATCATTAATAAATCATGAGAAAACTTTTAAATGTTTTTAAAGGGCATTAGCATTGGAGATGTAAAACCCCCCAAGTTGCTATTTTACCCACCAAACTCATAAAAAAAACCTTCATCTGGGTGTGTAAACCCAAATTTTTTTACATTCTCGCTACAGTAAGTATGGGTATATAGAACCACACTGTAGTAGGGATGGATAATTAAAATAATTTTTTTTTCTTTACTCTCTCTTTTCTTTTTTCTCAATCCTTGACTCTCTCTCTCTTCTTCTTTTCTTTTTCTCTCACTCTCTATCTCTGATTCTTCTCCCTTCTTCTTTCACTGTTCAACTCTTCTCTCTTCTCTGTTCTTTCTTCATCTTTCTGTCTTGATTTAGGGTTTTTTTTTTTTTTTTTTTTTGGTTGGTTGTGGGTTGTGCGTTAGGTAGGGCTATGGTGGAGACGTGGGTTGTGGGTTAGATGGGGCTGTGGTGGAGACGTGAACTGTGGGTTTCTAGTGGTTGTAGGCAGTGCAATGGTGGCAGAATGGGTTGTGGTTCAGATGGGGTTGTGGTGGAGACGAGAGCTTTGGTGGTCGTGGGTGATGCGATGGTAGCGACATGGAGATTGTGGGTCGGATGGGCTGTGGGTTTTGGTGGATCTTGGTGGGCATGGGATGGGCTGTGGGTTGGTGTTTAGGCAGTCGAATTAGTGTTGGTATTGTGTTTGGGTGGCTGGATTGGTGATGGTTTGGTGTTTAGGTGGCTGTAGGTTGGTGTTTGGGTGGTCGAATCAGTGGTGGTTTGGTGTTTGGGCGATAGTTGTGATTGGTGATTGGTGTTTGGGTGTTGGGTTTTTTTTTTTTTTTTTTTTTTTTTTTTGTTGGTGGTTGCTAAGGTGTGTGTGGTGGTGGGGTGGTGGTGGTTGCTGCTAGTTTACTGGAGAGGTAGAGACAGATCGAAGAGACAGAGACTTAGAAAGAGAGGAAAGAGAGAAATGGGAGAGGAGAGAGAAATGATTTATATATATATATATTATTTTATTAGGTAGATATATTATTTTATTGTGTTGTAGGTAAAAATAAAAACTAATATGTAAGGTGAATTATGAAATGGGTTGATAAAATAGATAAAGTGGTGTTTGATGATGCAAAATAGGTTTTTTTTTTTATTTTTTTTTTTATTTTTTGCATCCCCATATGTTAATGCTCTAACAGGTACTCCCTCCGTCCCAATTTGTTTGTTCTCTTTTAAAAATTCAACCTTTTAAGGGAGTATTATTTATTGTCTTGTCTGCTGTATAAAAAAGACATAAGTTTCCAGAACTACCCTCATTGATTTAAACTAAAGAAAAAAAAAAATGTCATTGACTTTTCAAATAAAGTAAAAGGTAAGATAAAAATTTTATTTATTAATTTTAAAAAGAGGACTTCATTTTGTGACATCCCAAATTAGAATAGAAGATTAACAAATTAGAACAGAGTAAATATTTTATGACGTCTTATTAGATTAAATATATTTATCAAGCATTTATTAGTTTCTCAAGCACAGAACCCGGAACCCCATTTTTTAATTTGATTACCCCCCATTTTTAACTTTAAATAAGACAATGAGAAAATATGCTAGAAGCCACATTAAATTCTCATACTGCCACATCGTAGAATGTTTATCAATTCTCATGTTTAATAATTGGCTACAAGAGTCACACTTTACTACATATCTATATATATAATAATAGGTAAAGCAGAGAGAAAATCTAATTAGATTTCAAATTGGAATTAAATTAGAGTATAATTTTACGCCATGTGTCCCATCTAATTTAAGTTTTTAAATTTTTGTGCTAAGTGAATTAATTCAATGTAAAAATTGAATTTCAATTAGAGTTTAATTTTGTGTCATGTGTCTCATTTAATCTAAGTTTTTTAATCTTTGTGTCAAATGAGTTAATTTAGTGTAAAAAACGAGGAGTCCAATATAAGTAAACTAAAAATATATATATATATAATTTTTGAATAATTTTATATTTATGAGCCTTTTTTTGTATAACTAAAAATAATTCAAGTTTATTAGTCATATATATATATATATATATATTAATAGTCAAAGTTAAGAGAAATCTCAATTAAATTCTAAATTTGAGTCTAATTTTGCGCTATATGTCTGATCTAATTTTTAAATTTGTATGTCAAGTGAATTATTAGGTGTAAAAATTAAAGAGTCTAAATTCAATTAGATTATAATTTGGCTTTTAATTGGAATTTAATTTAGCGCATGTGTTCCATCAATTTTTTTAATTTTTGTGGCAAGTGAATTATTGAATGCAAAAACAAAAGAATTTAGATCTAATTAGATTTTAAATTATATAGATGTAATTGTGATTATTTTTAAATATATCCGTGCATATGCACGGGATTACACATTAGTCTATATATAAAATAATAGGTAAAGTAGAGAGAAAATCCAATTAAATTTTCAATTGAAATTCAATTAGTATCTAATTTTATGCCACGTGTCTCATTTAATCTAAATTTTAGAATTTTGTGCCAAGTGAGTTAATTTAGGTAAAAATTGAATTTCAATTAGAGTTTAATTTTGTTCCACGTGTCCCATCTAATCTAAATTTTTAAATTTTTGTGCCAAATTAGTTAATTTAATGTAGAAAACAAGAATTTCAATATAATAAACCATAAAAAACACAATAATATATATAATATATAATTGTGATTGTTTTTAAATGTACCAGTGCATATACACGGAATTACACACTAGTATGCATTAACGATTGATACAACAGAATAAATTTTGTTAGGTACATGCGCATATGAATATTTTTCTTTGATCTTAAGCATATGAATAATTGATTGCTCCAAGATGCTGACCTGATTAGGAAAAATAACAAAAGCAAGATGAATGGTTTAAAAAAATTTGTAAATTGTCCACTAATAATAATTATGTTACAATTGTTGAAGATACCGTTTGAATGAGCTAAAAATAGAAAGACTTGTCTTTTTAGTGAAAGATAGAAAGAAAGACTTGTTTAACAAATATATCTCATATCACACTTATCAAATAAAATAAAACCACTACTGTTTGGTGTCTTGTTTGATGATAAAGAGTTATCATTAAGAGCGGACATCATAAGTTAAAACTCTCAAAAATAAAATAAAATCACTCGTTATATTTATGACCAATAAAAGATGATGACAATCAATAGAAAAACAACAAAAAAATTTGGCATTGCAGCGAAATTTAAAACTATTCTTATCAATTAAGGGTGAAGGAACCAACCCAGTATAGTATTACTAAGATTTACGTAAACCAATGCTGCATTCCTTTCATATATAGCATGCCATCGCTTTCTATTCGTTTTCTTCTTTAAATATTATTTAAAAAATGTAATTCAGTATAGGTAATAGTACAGTAGTAATTTAAAATTAGATTTCAAATTGGAATTAAATTAGAGTATAATTTTACGCCATGTGTTCCATCTAATTTAAGTTTTTAAATTTTTGTGCTAAGTGAGTTAATTCAATGTAAAAATTGAATTTCAATTAGAGTTTAATTTTGTGTCATGTGTCTCATTTAATCTAAGTTTTTTAATCTTTGTGTCAAATGAGTTAATTTAGTGTAAAAAACGAAGAGTCCAATATAAGTAAACTAAAAATATATATATAATTTTTGAATAATTTTATATTTATGAGCCTTTTTTTGTATAACTAAAAATAATTCAAGTTTATAAGTCATACATATATATATATATATATATTAATAGTCAAAGTTAAGAGAAATCTCAATTAAATTCTAAATTGAAGTCTAATTTTAGACTATATGTCTGATCTAATTTTTAAATTTGTATGTCAAGTGAATTATTAGGTGTAAAAATTAAAGAGTCTAAATTCAATTAGATTCTTATTTGACTTTTAATTGGAGTTCAATTTAGCGCATGTGTTCCATCAATTTTTTTAATTTTTGTGACAAGTGAATTATTGAATGCAAAAACAAAAGAATTTAGATCTAATTAGATTTTAAATTATATAGATGTAATTGTGATTATTTTTAAATATATCCGTGCATATGCACGGGATTACACATTAGTCTATATATAAAATAATAGGTAAAGCAGAGAGAAAATTCAATTAAATTTTCAATTGAAATTCAATTAGTATCTAATTTTATGCCACGTGTCTCATCTAATCTAAATTTTAGAATTTTGTGCCAAGTGAGTTAATTTAGGTAAAAATTGAATTTCAATTAGAGTTTAATTTTGTTCCACGTGTCCCATCTAATCTAAATTTTTAAATTTTTGTGCCAAATTAGTTAATTTAACGTAGAAAACAAGAATTCCAATATAATAAACCATAAAAAACACAATCATATATATAATATATAATTGTGATTGTTTTTAAATGTACCCGTGCATATACACAGAATTACACACTAGTATGCATTAACGATTGATACAACAGAATAAATTTTGTTAGGTACATGCGCATATGAATATTTTTCTTTGATCTTAAGCATATGAATAATTGATTGCTCCAAGATGCTGACCTGATTAGGAAAAATAACAAAAGCAAGATGAATGGTTTAAAAAAATTTGTAAATTGTCCACTAATAATAATTATGTTACAATTGTTGAAGATACCGTTTGAATGAGCTAAAAATAGAAAGACTTGTCTTTTTAGTGAAAGATAGAAAGAAAGACTTGTTTAACAAATATATCTCATATCACACTTATCAAATAAAATAAAACTACTACTGTTTGGTGTCTTGTTTGGTGATAACGAGTTATCATTAAGAGCGGACATCATAAGTTAAAACTCTAAAAAATAAAATAAAATCACTCGTTATATTTATGACCAATAAAAGATGATGACAATCAATAGAAAAACAACAAAAAAATTTGGCATTGCAGCGAAATTTAAAACTATTCTTATCAATTAAGGGTGAAGGAACCAACCCAGTATAGTATTACTAAGATTTACGTAAACCAATGCTGCATTCCTTTCATATATAGCATGCCATCGCTTTCTATTCGTTTTCTTCTTTAAATATTATTTAAAAAATGTAATTCAGTATAGGTAATAGTACAGTAGTAATTTAAAATTAGATTTCAAATTGGAATTAAATTAGAGTATAATTTTACGCCATGTGTCCCATCTAATTTAAGTTTTTAAATTTTTGTGCTAAGTGAGTTAATTCAATGTAAAAATTGAATTTCAATTAGAGTTTAATTTTGTGTCATGTGTCTCATTTAATCTAAGTTTTTTAATTTTTGTGTCAAATGAGTTAATTTAGTGTAAAAAACGAAGAGTCCAATATAAGTAAACTAAAAAAATATATATAATTTTTGAATAATTTTATATTTATGAGCCTTTTTTTGTATAACTAAAAATAATTCAAGTTTATAAGTCATACATATATATATATATATATATATTAATAGTCAAAGTTAAGAGAAATCTCAATTAAATTCTAAATTGAAGTCTAATTTTAGACTATATGTCTGATCTAATTTTTAAATTTGTATGTCAAGTAAATTATTAGGTGTAAAAATTAAAGAGTCTAAATTCAATTAGATTCTTATTTGACTTTTAATTGGAGTTCAATTTAGCGCATGTGTTCCATCAATTTTTTTAATTTTTGTGGCAAGTGAATTATTGAATGCAAAAACAAAAGAATTTAGATCTAATTAGATTTTAAATTATATAGATGTAATTGTGATTATTTTTAAATATATCCGTACATATGCACGGGATTACACATTAGTCTATATATAAAATAATAAGTAAAGCAGAGAGAAAATCCAATTAAATTTTCAATTGAAATTCAATTAGTATCTAATTTTATGCCACGTGTCTCATCTAATCTAAATTTTAAAATTTTGTGCCAAGTGAGTTAATTTAGGTAAAAATTGAATTTCAATTAGAGTTTAATTTTGTTCCACGTGTCCCATCTAATCTAAATTTTTAAATTTTTGTGCCAAATTAGTTAATTTAATGTAGAAAACAAGAATTCCAATATAATAAACCATAAAAAACACAATCATATATATAATATATAATTGTGATTGTTTTTAAATGTACCCGTGCATATACACGAAATTACACACTAGTATGCATTAACGATTGATACAACAAAATAAATTTTGTTAGGTACATGCGCATATGAATATTTTTCTTTGATCTTAAGCATATGAATAATTGATTGCTCCAAGATGCTGACCTGATTAGGAAAAATAACAAAAGCAAGATGAATGGTTTAAAAAAATTTGTAAATTGTCCACTAATAATAATTATGTTACAATTGTTGAAGATACCGTTTGAATGAGCTAAAAATAGAAAGACTTGTCTTTTTAGTGAAAGATAGAAAGAAAGACTTGTTTAACAAATATATCTCATATCACACTTATCAAATAAAATAAAACCACTACTGTTTGGTGTCTTGTTTGATGATAAAGAGTTATCATTAAGAGCGGACATCATAAGTTAAAACTCTCAAAAATAAAATAAAATCACTCGTTATATTTATGACCAATAAAAGATGATGACAATCAATAGAAAAACAACAAAAAACTAACTACAGTCATTGAGGGAATGCCTCTCTGATTACATAATGGGTTAACCTCTACATAAAACTAACTACAGTCATTCCAAATTCCAACAAATCGGTTTAATTAATCTCAAATACACCCACCAAATCTGGCAAGTTTGGGTACTGGTCTCGAGTTGCGACACGTGCTCAAACCCCCCCCCCCCCCCCCCTCTTCGATGAAAATGTATCCCTTTTAGATTCCCTTTAACTACAATCCAAGAGGTACAGTGTGAGATATTTTCCCATCCAACAACCAAATATTTAAGAAAAAAGTGGGTCAACAACCAATTCCCATTACCTAAGTGGTCATTTTCAAGCATGATGAGGAGATTATAAATCTGAGTAAAGTAAAACCACAAGTTTTCAAAGTAATTGGAAAGCCGATTTTATAGGAGGTATGCAGTAGAGAGATGAAGTAAAGAGATTTGCAATAAAAGTTATGGAACAAAAATTGTATTAATAGATTTTATAAAGTAGAGCATTGTCACAAGTAGAATGCACTCAGGAGTCTCAATATCACAAAAATTGTATTAATAGATTTTATAAAGTTGAGCATTGTCACAAGTAGAATGCACTCAAGGGCAGAAGAGCATATTTTAAAGCTAGGGCTCCTTAAACAAAAGATCCAGTGAAAAATGGTAAAGCTGATTCAGCTCAGCTCAATGCTCAATTATTACAACTGGTAGGTCCTTTACCCTGCCTAACACAACTAAACCATACAAACTCTTTAAAGAAAATGTGTGGTGAGGGGAACGGATCCAAACATTATTTTTATTTTAAAAAGAGAGAGAAAGAAAGAAAGAAAAAGAGCAAACCTGGGGAGGACTCCATCAATGTTTGTCGCAAGTGCGCCCAAAAATTCTTTATACTGTAGATTGGTTCTGCAAAAGGTCAATTGGGTAAATACATACTAAAGTTCTTGCAATGATTAACACATACTAAAGTACTTGCAATGATTCTGAGCAAATGCACAGCTTAAAGAGGAGGGAAAAGCCCAAAAAGATGGGCCCAGAAATTGTATATTGCTAAGATAGTACTTATTGATTATCTATCTAAGATTTAATGTTATTGTTAGTGAATGAATAGAGAGATAGTTGGGTATAGTGTGAGTGAAGTCCCACATTAAATAATGATAAGAAGAATGAGCGATTAATATAATATAGTTGAAATCATACTAATGTTGGTAAAAGCATCAAGCGCACTTAAGGGCATGGACTCTTGGAGCCTAGGCACGAAGCGCAGAGCGCAAGCGTGCACTTGATTAAAGTAAAGCGCATAGTTATCAAATAAAATATCTCATAACTTCTAATAGAAATATTGGTAACATATAATAAAAAAAAAACAATAACTCAAACTTTGTATATTGTATATTTTACCTATTAGGTAAGTGCAATTGTATAATGTTTGTTAGTTCAAATTTTATCCAAAGTCATTTCAATTCTTAAAATTTTAATATAGTAAATGGAGAACAACTATCAATGGTGAATATTATAATAATCTAGTCATAGAAAGTTTATACATAATATTTTATATCATTCTCTTTTGCTTATAGAAGAAGTACATAACCATGATAGTTGTCATCAAATGATTTATATGGTTCAATCAACATTCATCTAAAAGTCAAAGACCAAAAAGCACAAGAATTGTAAATTAACTTTGTTTGTATCTTATGACATATAAATAAATAAATAAATTTGTGTAATACAATACCCTAAGGATAGTGGTAGTGTAGTAAATCATTGTTTCATGTCATTTCTTTCAAGATCAAGATCAAGCAATTTTTTTGATGATCTATATCTCTTTTAGCAATAAAATAAAAAGCATGCCTAGGTGTGCTTTGTGCTTCTTCAAAAAGCTCCAAAAAAGTGTGCCTAAAGCGTGCTTCATTAAATGAGCTTTTTTTGGACCTAGTAAAGTGTTGAGAGCTTGAGCCTTCGAGCTTTGAGCTAAAGCGTGCTTTTAACAACTCTAGCTCATATCCATTGGGCTTAGGCCTTTTGGGTTAAATGCATTTCTATATGTTATATCAACTACTCAAGAAGACTCCCTAAGTTGTTTATCTCACTAATAATGGAATAGTTGGTACTAAGAAGCCTAACTCCTTAATAAAGTGTTCTAACCAAGTTAGCTCACTAGCAGTATGTGCCATCGCTATGCATTATGCTTTTGCACTTGATTGAGCAACTACATTTTGCTTCTTTAGTTTTCCATATTATGATGTTTTCTCCCAAGGTGCAACACCACATAGTGACCTATCTGAAGGTGATCTTGCCTAGTCTACACCAGTGAAGCCTTCTACCCTAAGATGATCTTGGAACTCTCTTCAGGTATCGAATGATTCTAATAGCAACATCCAAATATGAGATTCTTATGACTTCTATGAAATGACTCACCACAATAATTGCGTAAGAACTGACTCGAACAAAAGAGATCTTGACCACAAGAGAGAGTGTCTCATCATTATCAATGCCATTAGTTTGGGTATAGCCATTGACAGCTAACTATCCTTTGAGCCAATCAACAGAACCATCAGATGAAACTTAATAGTATATACTCATTTAGAACCAACAATATGTTTCTCTGATGGCAAGGGAACAAGATCCTAAGTTCCATTTTGATGTAAATCAATCATCTCCAACTCCATGGCCTGCCTCCAACCCGAGTTATAGAGTGCATCCTAAAAAGATTTAAGGACGAAGACACAAGAAATGGTGGAAACAAACCAAGAAAGATCAGACAATGACTGACAAGAAACAAAGTTATTAATAGGGTGTGAGGTAACATAGGAACATGTACAAGTTTCCAGAAAGCAATGAGAAGTGGATTGGAACCGGTAGACAGTGAAGGATCAATAGACTGAGGATGATTTTGGGGACACTGGAGCTTGTCTTCTGTGGACAGTTGGTGTATACTTGTAACAGAGCTAGGGCCTTCGAAGGCAACGACTTGGGGAAAGGTACAAAAATAAGTGAAGACAATAAAGAACTCGAAGTTGGAAAGGGGCATAAGATGCAAGAGGCCTAAATTGATATTCCTCAGAAGAATTAATGCCATGGAAATATGATTGAGAATCAATAAAGGTAACAACACTTCTAAAGTAGCAGTGCAAGACTAGAAAGTAGTACTGATTTCCCTTTCAAGTCCGGGAATAACCAAGAAAAACATACTTAGTGGGGCAAGGACCAAGTTTGTCAAAACCTAGTCCAAGATTATGAACGCAACAAACACACCTGTTCCAAGAGGCAAATGAAAGACTAGAGAAGAAAGTATAAGATGGAGTGAGGAGATGCTCCATCAAGAATAAAGAAAGGCATCATGTTGATGAGGGCATACAATCAATACAACATTGTTCCAAAACCATATGGGCATGTTCAAATGAAACATAAGGGCTTGAACCACATTAAGAAGATGTCTATGTTTTAGCCCAACAACACCATTTTGTTGTGGCATATGAAGATAAGTAGTTTCGTGTACAATGCATTTATTAGATAGTTAAGAAGCAAAGGACAACTATGAGACATTCTTTGGCATTGTCAGATCATAAGATGCAGATTTTTTTGGCCAAACTGAGTTTTGATTTCTTTATGAAAAATTTTGAAAATGGACAGTAATAGTGTGTTTTCATTAAAAATAACCAAGTCATTTGGGAGTAATCATCAACAAAGGTAACAAAATATCAAAACTTATTTGACACAATGTGAAAAGGACTTCAAACATCAGTGTGATAATCCAAGGGGTTTAGAAACCCAACTAACAATACTAGATTGAAAAGACGCACAACAGTATTTCCTAATTTAACATGCTTCACAAGACAAAGAAAATATGTGACCAAGACTCCTGACTTAACGCTTCAAAGTGGATTGAGGTGGGTGAACAAACAGACAATGCCACTAGAAAGGCGATAATGAAGACTGAAGTTGTTGTGAGTGTAGATGGGAGCAAAATCTAGGTAGAAGACCTCCAATCATCCACTTTGTCTTGAGATCCTAAGAAATATAGAGAGCAGGCTAAAGACTAACACAGCACAAAATTGACACAAAATTGAAAGGAAAATCAATAATGTGTAAAACAGATATCTCAATATTGGAACTAAGAATAGTGCTTCCAGAGCCCTGAAGTGAGGCTAAGGAACCATTGGCTAAATTAATACTCTAAGGTCATCTGACAAGATGATAATCAAAGGGATGAGTAGACACACCAGTCATATGTTTGATTGCACCAGAATCAATGAACCATGCATCGGAATTCGGAAGTAAAGGATAAAAGATAATGGAATGCAATACTTGACTGGGCTAGAGTGGCTGTGGAGGAAGCTGCTCATGTATGATGAGTGAGAAGCTGAGCATACACATCTTTCAGGATGGAGATCATGTCTGTTTTTTGGAGGGTGGATGGTCTTGGGAATAAATCATCCAAAGGGAAGGCATGATTGGCGGACGCAGAGGATTTGCCATGTAGGTCCCAATAGTAATCCACCAAATGTTTGTTGCAACTGCAATGCTTGCACTTCTTAAGTTCCTGATTTGTTGCAACTGCAATGCATGCACTTCTTAAGATCCTGACTTTCAGAGCGTCCACACTCCCCTTAAATCTTGTCCTCGGCATGCACTACATCCACCTCAACTATCACGACATCCTCGTGATCCACCAAGACCTCAATGAAAGGCAACAAATGCAAAGCACTCGCTAGGACTGGTGTCCTTATCAAAAAAAAGTGGAGAGCTAAGTTTGGGAATAAACCTTATGGAGAGAGGGAAGATTGGAGCCAGACAAGAACCATGCATAGACTGACTCATACTCGAGCATCAAACCACTAAGGAATTGAAGGACATCCACATCCTGACACTGCTTCTCCATACAAATGATGTCATTTGTGAGTGGCCGATACATATTCCGCTCTTGGAGTACACCTATGACCGAGTATACCCCACCAAATTTTGATTGACTTACTTAAGCATGAAATATTGCATGCACACATCATACAAACTAGTGGCGTTCTCAAATCTAGGGTAGATGTGCTGCAACTGAACCTAAATAGCCTTCGCAGGTCAAAGATGCATCAAAGTGATCCCAATGCTAGGTTCACTAGTGGATAACATGAGGGGCATGATTACATTACCCTCTTGATTACAAAACTAGTTGAGATAGCTAAGGTGGTAGTAGTTGAACTATCTAAGCTAGTTGTGTCACTTGCAGACACAGAGGATGTCGGCTTATCAGATGTGCAAATAATCCTTTTCTTTGTAAGAATATCTCTACTTATTGGGCCCAACAAATGTAACTCTTTACTATTAAATTTAGTGGATGTCTTGGGAGAATTTAAAGTAGACAAGGAAGAGATAAACTTAGGTCTCTAGCCATTGTATCAACAAATAAGTAGAAAATCTCAAAAAATTTATACAAGAAAATGGAAAAAGTCAAGAAACAACCTCAAAAATTCCATTAAGTAAGCTAAACTAGCAAAGAAAGTCATTGAATCAGGAAAAAAATAGCTCAACCAATCAAAAAATAGTTGTACCTACTGATATTGGGCTTAACCAACTAAAAAACACATTGTACTGACCAAAATACCACAAAATGGAAGAATTAGGCTGAACCAGCCTAAAACACACTATATCAACCAAAAGATGACAAAATCGACTGAAATGAGTTGAAACTAAATTTGCCCGAGTTCAAAGAACTAATCAGTATCCCTTATCTAAGTTATGCTATCCTTATACATGATAAGAAATCAGTATCAGGAAGAACCAAACAGACATCCAAACAACCAATCAAAATACCTTTGGCCAGACTAAGCTATCCTTATTTGGAATAATAGAAACTAATCTCTGAGAACCAAACAGGGGAACTAAACACCAAATTATGCTTATCCAGGATTTAACTATTCTTGTCGAGGATAGGGGATAACCAACATTAAACCAAACAGAGGACTCTGGCAAGTGGCTTCACCATCGATGCTCAAAATCTTCGATGAACTTCGCCAGCACCGACATAGCTTATTGACAACTAAAAACAATCAAACATGCAAGTTTGTGCATTGAGAACCACCAATGATAGTGCCAAAACTACCAAAAACCATAAAAAAACTTCAAAAAATCCATCAACATTTCCCAAGCAATGCTGATCAAACCAACAAGTCAACAAATCATTCTTACACCAAAAACAACACAACGGATGAAGATGATAGTTTTCTCATGTTTTCATTCACCTAATGTTATTCAAGTCAACAAATTGTTCAACTCAACATAGCCAAAAACAACCAATAGAAAAATCGTGATGCAAGAGCAAAACCGAAATTATTTTGGAATTTATATTTCCAGATTTTTGTATTAATCTCATAGGAAATTGGATAATTTTAGACTTTTAATCAGATAGGAATTAGGTTTGAGATTAGATAGGGATTAGTATTTGAGTTCAGTTAGGATTAGTTTTCATTAGCTGTTACCTTTTATCTCTTTATTTCCTGGAAGCTCTAGCTCTATGTAAGCTCATGCTTATTTGTATTCTGAGAAGAGATGATTGATTAATGAAATTTCATATTGGATATTTTTCAACATATTGGGTGCTGATTCCTAACAACTTAGGCACTGGTTCTAAGGGTTTATCTTTTAATTTTCTTGTTCTTTTATTTTCATATTGATTGTCCTGCATCAAATCGCCAAGAATAAAATAGACAAGGGTAAAAAAAAGATGAAAAGGAGACAAGAAATGGGAATGAACCTGAGGCAAGGGAACAATTCAAATTCTCTGCTCTAATACCATTTTTGAATGAATGGAGAAATAAAAAAGGGAAAATATGAAAAGTTGTTTTCTATATGTTCAATCCTCACCCAACCCAATCCATTCCATATATATAGAAGATTTACAAAATACTTAAAATAATGTTTTGACAGTGAGTTGATAAGGATACCTCATCAATAGGGACACCTCACCAAGGATATCTTTCTAGAAGGATACAACTCTCTTTCTAACAGTAACTCAAATTAAAATTGAACTAAAAAATTATGTTTAAAAGAAAAAAGTAATGCAATATGTATAAAAATTTTACAAAATTTATGTTACCAACAAACATGCAACTTATGTGGCAGTGCATAGTAAACCATTTCAGTTTTGACATGACAAATAACATGTCCCAAATGCACAAAAGGACAAACACAGCAAAGTAACTCAAATACTAAATCAGTTTGTAAAAAAACTATTTGTGTATGTAGCATCTTGCAAAAAACAAATGTTGGACAGAAAGAGGCTTCCAGAATATTTATATATCTTCTATCTGCTAAAGGCCTAAAACAAACAACACATTTTTTTTAGTAAGAGTAAGAGAGAAGGGGTCTTTCAAGTTTCAACCGATTGATCTAGTCCATCCTGAAGCCAGCTAATTTGGCATACTTGAGTGGGTTGACACATGCCTAGTTTAGGCTGGTACCCAGGTTCCATTTCAGGCTCACAATTGAGATAAAGTTAAGCATGAGCAGATGCAATAAGTTCATTTTATGTGAATGATATAAATCAAAGATATTGTATGGCCTGTTAAATTGGTATCAAGGTTATGATTATCAATGCCTTTCCCAAATTCAAATAAAAGGGCCAAACTTGACCAAAGATTCATTACAGAGAACAAGATGGGTAGTGATAAAAGGGATATGGTCATGGTGGGAAAGCTGAGGCCAGGGGTTGGATCAAATATGAATGTAAACAATAATGAGCCCCATTAATTTTAGGAAGTCAGATCACAGAAACTCATTTGAGATTAAGTGGAAAAACTTATAAATTTGTCCTAACTTGGTGCTTTCATTAAGCCCTTCAAACCTGCCTAAGGAACGGGAAACTAATGGGAGTAATTTCACTTCTTCTTTTTTTCTTTTTCTTTTTTTCAGAAAGAGGGGGATGAAGGGGTTATGAAACAGGTACATACAGTTAGACCCAAGTGATGTGTGAGATCTAATTTTCTCTGTGGTGGCACCAACTGTGTGGCACCAAGGGGATTTGGACACTAAACAGAGTTTGTTCATGCAGATTTGAAGTATTCCTTGCAAGGTTGATTAGAATTTCACACCAAGACAATTACAGAGAATTAAAGTTCAAAGCAGAGGAACCACCTTTGATTGCAGGACCTTTTGACTGTCACTGAAATATTGATTTGGATGATTAATCCCAGCATCACATGATGTTCCATGCACAGCTTCAAATGTCAAGGTGCATGCCAACTGCATATATGTTATCAAGTTGTTCATTAATCTTAACCAAGATTTCAGAACTAATACAAAGCCACCAGGAAGCAACTTATAGGCAGCTGTCCCAACCTGATAATGTCTATTTCGCACTTTGTCCATTACATCTTCAACTGCCCTGTTACTTATTCCCATTTTACCAAGGGCAGCTCTTAGATTCTCCTCACTGTTACAAAAGAATTGATAAGACAATAGGAAATATCAAATAGAGTTCCTTCACAAGCTTCCCAAAGTGCCGTCATTGTCAATACAATATGCAGTGCTTAGGTAATAAGAAGTAACTAAGAAATGCAGCATCAGATTTATGAATAGATATGAATGATGTAGTTTCCCTAGTAGACCTAAAGCAAAAGAAAAAAATAATTTCACACATTTGACTCATTTCATGGATGCACTTATTTGGAACCTCACTGGTTTATCTTTGTCCCGAAGAAAAGAAAAATAGAGAGGATCACTGAAAATAAAAGTAATAACCTAACATATTTATCTCACATAGAAGATATGCCCTACCTTGTAATTGAATCTTAACATATTAAATAGCTTCTACCAAGCTAACAGGAAGGATGATTGCTAAAGGTGGATGAAAAAGCACAAATATGTAAGCCTAGCATTAATACTGATATTTTTTTTTTTTTTTGATTTAGAAAGTTATGGTGATGGATTTGTGAGGTCTTTTTGGGTTAAGAAAGAAAAAGAAAAACAAAGACAAAACCACAAGTTGGCTAAAAGATGAAAAGAACTAATTCAAATACTTTTGGTCTTGAGCAACAAGTACCTTAGTATATCCGTAGGAGAAAAGCAATTAGGGTAGCAGGGATTTATATGGTAAAGTCCAGAAAAGATGTGATCACAATTGTGTGATTTGACCGTAAGTTTTATAGCAGTTTAGAGAGTTTAATTCCATCATTACTAGTTGAAGATACTTACAATAACTATAATAAAGCTATAGATGTGACCTGAAATGTCGATAGGGGCATCCATGATGATCTCCTACGCCAGGAGCTGAAGTGATGATCTTTTGACAAGAATAAGGTGTATAATCCTGCATACATATAGAAATAAACAATATTTAAATGTGTGAGAAACACATTCATACAAGTACACAAAGTACAACTTCCTCTCAGGAAATTTTCTGACAAGAGGTCAGCGCCTTTAAGAATAACATGAGTAGGAAACTAAGACTAGTTCCAACCATTTCTTTTCTTCATTAGATGTTCCACTGATTTTTATCACTCCTGATATGATCCACTGAACTCCTGTAAAACTCTAATAATGAAATCTCTAATCTCCAGCCCAACAATCTTTTTAAGCAAAGAAGAATACAGCATTTAAAATTACTCTCTTTATGAAGTTTGTTGACTTACAGTTCTCTTCCCTTCTCTTCCATAATTATGACGAATGCTGTATGCGTATTCCTTGTCAAACCTTTCAGAACCAACCTGTAACAAAAAGATTAAGCACTAAGCATAGATTGAATAGTACTTGCAAGAAACAAGGCACTGCATACCAATCTGTCCAGTCACAAATAATATACCAAAATTTCTGCACATATATATGGAAAGAAGGAGAGAGAGGCCTATGAAATAGTGTTTGCAAGGACCAGGGCACTGTATTCCAAACATAAACTCACTGATGACATAGCAAAATTTCTGTGCATGGATGACAACCATGTATACATAATTTGCTAGTTTTATTTATTTTTTATGAAAACACATCAATTGTTAGTTGTTACTAATAATTGATCTATGTAATGTTCAGGTGAATCCATAATTAAATATAACATTTGCAATTGCCATTTGTTTCCAACTTGTAATTGACGATACAAAGAATATGCATATGAACAGAAGCCAAAGGAAACATATACTCAAAATACTTCAAACAGCACCATGCTTACCCTTTGGGAGAACTCAGCTTTCCAAAATGCAAGGGCGTCTTCCAGCTTCAATCCAACACCCTGCACATGGAGAAAAATTAACACACACAGTAAAATAACAACTAGCAACAAGGCACAGAAAAATATGTGATTTATAAAAGGTAAGTGGGTAACTATTTTGGCTTCCACAACATCACTATAAATAATCCTACTTCTTTTGCATGTCTGATGCATGCAACCAGTTATCAAACTATGCATAACAATTATGCATGCTATAGTAAAGCTTGGATGTGATTAATTACTAGCATCACTTGAGTGTGGGTGTCTGCATGTGTGTGTGTACATAAAAAAGAACAGAATCAATTTAACTCAGTTACACACGCTTACATTGAGAAAACATAGTGTACATGCATGAAATAAAAATACAAATGCAAGTCATGATTGAGAAAGCAGACCCCCAAGCAAATAAACTGCCCATAGATGCTGATTGTGAAGTGTGCAACACACTTATGCAGGTCATGTCCAACAAGGAAAAACACTCTTTAATTGTTTGTAGGAACATAAATAAGCAAATCTATTCTATACCCGATAAGTACCAATATGCAATTAGAAGTTTACTTGAATCATGCATCTAAAATCTGTTGGTGTCTCCTAATTGAAATGTTAATACAAAATGTGTTACAACTAACAACAGACAATAAAATGCGTATCCAAGCAGGTAGTGAAATACAACCTTGAGAAAGAGACCTAACTGCATCCTCCCACCATGCTTTAGATGATGATCCTCTCTCAGCTGCACAATTGGCATAAAGAAACACATGGAAAGGAAAACATTAGTTTATGCAGAGAATACATTATATACACATAGATGTAAATCGATACACACACACACACACACACACCAAAAATATAGAACATAAAATAAAAAAGAGATGAAGGATATAAATAAAATGATGAACAACTAATTACAAAAAATAATAACCCAATTCTATGAAAACTGTCTTACCTTTTCAAAAAGGTGGCGCATGCACAAAGGAAATGAACTCTTGGCTATTTGGTCAATGTCCTTTATTGATATCTCAGCAACTTCCCTTGGCTAAAGTGAATATTCAACCAAAATTAATGACAATTAATTTACAAATATGTTATCCACAAGTAAGAGGATTAGCAAATATAATAAATAAAGTACCTGAGAATAGTCAGGTCCCAAGTAGCTTGAGCATAGGGCTTCTACAATCTAGGCATTACCATAAAAATTGTCAAGCACCATACTTGAAACAAAGTCTCTTCTTCAACCAAAAAGGTTCACAATCCAATACTTACAGGAGTCAACCTATCCTTCTCTTGTTCTCTGATTGTAGATGTCCACTTTCTGAAAGCAGAAACTGAAAGTTCTATCAATTTGAAAGTCTAAACCCTTATTTTGACAATAAAGAATAATAAATTATGCAAGTTTATGCCTAATTCATAAGCAAACCACAGGCATGATGTGGACTAAATTAAGCAATAAAGATGATGTTTCAACAAAGGAAAAGACAACTACCAAAATCCTTCAATTCCTGTCTTATTGGTATAATTGACATAGACCAAAAGCTAGGAGAAATGGTATCACCATCTTGGCATGTTTAAAGATTCAGAAAGACATGTAAATTAAGTCAGCAAAGCCAAAAATTAAAAATAGAATATAGAAGTAAAAATGGTATCTCTTGCTCAAAGACTAAATGAGACTTTAGATTTAAGATTCAAACACACATAATCAGAGGAGTTGAATTGGAATATGCTAGGAATCGAATAATAATTTTTGTAATCCTTTTAGTTAGTTAGTTAGTTAGTTGGTTAAGATAAGGATGAGTTAGTTAGGATTTGAGCACATGTAGCTCATTTAACAAATGGCTTGATTCTTAGAGCAAGTGTTGAATTAACTAGCCAATTATCTTAAGCCATGTGAGCCAATGAGATTAGAACTAGTCTCCTATAAATAGATGATTGTAATTCAACATTAGATATTGAAGACTAAACAAATTCCTTGCTTAGTGCATTTCCTTTCTTTCTTAATATTTCTCTATGGAGGGTGACTACCTCGAATTATGTCAATTCCCCTACAATTCCTATCCCTCCCCATTAGGAATCACTAGGTTCCTAACATAATAACAATTGATATGGATCCAACAGAAGTACAACTAATCTATGTACAAAATTCCACATGTATAAAACTGTTCTTCCAGCAAAACTATCTATACACAATAATGTATGTCCTAATTCCACATATTCAAAAATTAAATGTTTCTCCCAACGGAAACAAGAAGGTTATGCTGCTCAGTTTTACAATGTCTCTACACAACCTATCAACACTGCAATCTGTTTACCAGTTAACAAAGACCAATGTAGATATTGCAAACATAATAATAGAAAGCTTTATGAACTTTAAATGGCAAACAACAACCTGTTTGTCAGAATGAGTGCCTTTGACAGATGACTACGGAATTGTGTGGCAACAAGGGAAACCACCTATGAAGGGGGGAAAGATAATATGAGCTAATAAACAATCTATCAATTATGAATGTGAAAAACATTAATGGCACGAACAGTTTATAACCTGATTCATGGCGACGTATGCATACCCTTTATGGATAAATACTCTTCGACCAGCTACAAGTTCTGGAACTTCTTCAAACGGTACCTTCATTAGGGTTGGGAAAAAACATAGATATACACAAGTCAAATAAAAGTAGAGAACAAGAGATGTGATAACAATCTGAAAACTAAAAGCTGGGGGAAGTTCATCCTTCCCAGATACGGAACCCTTAAGTTTCAATAGAGTGAATATCATCAATAAAGACTCTAAGCATACATTTGCACGATGACAACAATGTGAATTCAAATTCTTTTGATACATAGCAATATTGTTTTTTTATTTTTTATTTTAAATCTCATACAACAATAAAGCAACACAGGCAATGGAACCATCAGAAGAAAAGTATTGACCAATAGGTCATCTAAACATGCTATGGACAAACACACACGGCAGTAAGAAGACTTATTTCCATATCCTATCCTAGGATATCTGTTTAAAAAATACATATAATTTCTTATACAGCTGAATAGAAGTAAGAAGGCAAAGAACTAACCTTGTAGAATATCGCATCAGCTGCAAAAGAAGGTGCAGAAACAAAGAGTGGAAAGCACATTAGAATACAAAGAAAATATGACAAAAGAAAATAAATACTAACCGCAAAAACTAAAAAATTTACTGCCAGTAACCTGGACTTCAAGTAGGATGAACCAAAATTTTCTAGAATTCTAGATCTTGTATCTTTCCAAAACAACCAGTGAGCATGTCCCAAGTGAAGATATACCATAAGCAAGATATGAGGTGGCATAGTCAAACACACATTTTAAATATATTTGCATTCTTAAGCAATCAGAAAACTGCACATGGCAAGGATGCTCAACCTGGAATTCTTTTCAACTAGATGAATTCAAAGGACTACCCAAAATTTCCACCATAATAAACTTTGAAACCATCTCCTTGGTAAAAAGATTTCCTCCCCCCCCCCCCCCCCCCCCCCCGGTCCTTTTTGTTTACATTCAAAATGCAAGAAGCATGTTATTTATCATTCAATATCTGTGACAGATATGTATTGTAAGACCGTAAATAGAGAGATATTACCATGAGATCCCAGGACTCAGAAAATATAACTTGGAACACTGAAATCAAACTGAAAGATAAACAATCCTTATTTAAGCGTTAAAAATTACATTCAGTTGGTCCGGGAGATCAATTTGAGTGAGCTTTTACGGGGGTCTATGGTCCAAATTTGGTCAAGGAGCGGCATGTGTTGTGGAGTTTATAGATGGATAGGAACAATCAGAGTTTCAAGAACACAGGGAGAACTATGCCTGATCTCAAATTAATTTTCTTTAGTACTTTGTTGAATTGGACGTCTGTTTTACATAGTCTGTCTTTATGTTCTATTATTGATTTGATAGATTCATGTAATTTGCGTGATTGATTGTATGGTCTCCAGCTGTTTACTCCCTGTATTCCTGGGTGATTTCTTTGAAATCAATAAGAATTGCATTACTTATCAAAAAAATATATATTATATTCAGTCAAGCTTGTGGTTGGCACCTTCATAATCAGGAAGAAAACAAAGCAATAAAATGGTTATTAAGATAATAAAAGGCTACAGATGTCAATACCAGCTAACGGCTGACCAAAGGATTGAGCAACTTGCTTTAAGCCTTCCTTCACACTCTGTGGAGGAAAATATGTTAATATAATCATTAAATAGCATGATAGTTGAAACTCTAGAAGGCTTGGGCACTATATATTTGAGAGGAAGCATAGGCTAAGAATTTTTGTCAGCAAGTGTATCTTACTTTTACAGTGATTACAAGTGTTTGCTAAGTGTTCTCTGAGAGAGAAAATCATTTTAACCAGATGGGATGTAATTACCTCTAATTCTGCATTGCTGGCTGCTCTGTAAGGAAGATCGAATTCTGCCATGAGTGCTCTCTGCAATCCAAGCAAAGCATCAATAACTGGCTTGAATAAAGAAGTACATATACTAGATAGAATAAGCAGATCCTACCTGAGCTTCAGCTCTTTGAAACAGAAGCCGGTAACGAAATAGGTTAGTCTCCATGGAAAGAAACCACTTCCTCAAGTCCTCCCTAAGACACCAACAAAATAAATCAAAAAAAAAAAAAATAGTAGAAATTTATAATTATAACTAAGAAAAAAAAAAAAAAAAAAACCAATCTTACGTCCTGCAATACACGAGACGAAGAACAAAGTGGGATATTATATCCTTGTTGACAACCTCGGATGCGTCTGGATGCCTCATATTTGCTTTCCATAGATGATCTGCCTGTTCAAAGCCTATAGGTTAATTTGGCATAAGGTCTATTACAGCGAAGTAATCAATTTTATTAGAGAAATTTACCAAATTTTTCATTTCTTCTGATTTCTTTCCACGGGATAAACCATCAGCAATCCCTTTAAGAACTGCATCCACAAATAGCTATAAATTACCACAACTCTTGAAGCTTTAAATTCATACTAAAAATGAGAATTTTCGCTTTTCAAATTAAAGAACACTATAAAATTGAGCCAAACATACGTTTAGGCTTAAATTTACATAAGTAAACAGCTAAATATGTAAATTTTCTTTTCATTTCTTTTCTTTTCCTACACAATCTTAGCAGCCAAACAGATCGGTAAAATTTTCAGCCAAAATGTAAAGCCACGGTCAAAATCCTAGATCGCGATCAAATGGCTTTGAAAATGGAGAGGAAAAGTTAGCAATTCAACAATTCGATGCTGCTTCTTTCACGAGAATTTCTCAAGAACCAAACGAAGCCTAAAAACTAAAATTTCGTTAAATTTCCGTTCTGAAAAACCTTCGCGCGGAAAGAAAATTCACAGCCTTAAGGTAAAGATGTGGATAGGTGAAACTGAGTATGAGAGAAAAATAATACCTCGGAGGCGATCCATGGCGTAAAGCTCGAAATCTTCGAGTCTGACTTCGAGCGGCGGAGCGGAGCGGTAGAGATGGAGAGTGGGAACGACGTCGATGTGGACAGGTTTTCTCTGAGATCCAATAATTTCCATTTTCAGAACTCTATGTGAAATGAGCCTCGAGAGAGCAAAGAGAGAGAGAGAGAGATGAACCCTAGTGGTTACTGGCTAGTGCTGCTGATAGATAAAACGCGCGCTAAAGGAGGGACTCGAAATGGCGGGAGACGATTCCAATTATGTTCTCACTCAGCGCGACTCGGAGTTGTTTTGGGCTCGACGTGTCGCAAGGCCCAGGACTCAGCCAAGTTGGGGCTGCACTGGGCCGCTGAAGGTTCTTAGCATGAAACCAAAATAAGTTTTTTTTTTTTTTTTTAATTTTGGGGGGGGGGGGGGGGGGGGTGGGGTTGGGTAACGGTACCCTATTTTTGCAAAAATATTATTTATCTGGCCTCGTTAAAATACTTGAGTTTCATGAAAATAAAACTAAGATGATAATTTTTTTTAAGTTTCCACTTTCCAGTGGAACTCGAGTATTTTATATTGGAACTCAAATTTTAAAAACACAAGTTCTTACTGCTACGTAACTAATATGTTTTGTTTTCTATTACATATTAAATATGTATGCAAAAATAACCTATGGGCTAAAAAAAAAAAGACCAAAATAACTACATTTTTTTTTTTGGTGCAATAAAGAATGTATAATAAGATTTTTTAGAAATTTTATTGAGAACAACTAAACAGATACAGCATCTATTGTCAACTCAGCAGCACAAGAGGTTGTAACGTCTTTCAATCAAATATTAACTCCAGTACAAGACTAGACAAAATCAGCCAATTTACAAGCAACAGTGAGTTATATCAAATCAATAGCCCCAATAATAAAGCAATAAAAGTGACCATAAACCAGTGATAATCTTGAACTCTGTTCCGTATATTATTAGCAACGCAATATGTTATACTATGTTGTATATGCTAGAATAGATGCGAAAGGAAAAACATAAAATAGGAACATAAAAAACACGAGGGTTACGTAGTTCAGTCTTGTCGGCCTACATCCACGAAGGAGTCCCTTAAGAGCTATATTTTTATTATGTAAGAGTGTAATACAATAACCTGTATTACAATAAACCCTAACATAAGTATATATATGCGACTAAACTCTAGACTACTAGTACAAGTAAGAGTGGGCTTGGGCCTATTACATTGGGCTAATATGTCTAATATATCTCTAACACCCTCCTTCAAACTCAAGACAGAAATTCAATGAAGGTTTGAGGTTGGATAAACATGAGAAGATCACTTGGAGATGCCTTGAAGACTGCCTTTGAAGAAACCACAATGAAGAATATGCCAATTGACCAATTTCCCAATTTCGGAGTTTCAAATGAAGAAACGGAGTCCAAAATTGGAATCTATGCGAAATTCATAGGCCTTCTTAAAAATTTTGACTTTTGGTCAAAGGTCAACGCAAAAAAGTCAAACTCAACAAAGTCAAAGTCAACTGGTCTAAGGTCAAAGTCAATGGATAAATGGTCCGGGTCGGTTCTGGGTTTTTGGGTTGGGTCACAAATCAGGCAGCAGAGCCGCTGACGTCATCCTACGATGTGTCGTTGACGTGGAATAAGGCTTGTGTGGCTGATGATGTGGCATGCTACGTGGAGTGATGACGTCATCTGGTGACGTCAAACGACATCAGCAGGAGTTCTTTGACGCGTGAAGGCATGCGATGGCATGTATCGGCGCGTGGTGGCGAGGCAAAAACCCAAGCAATGCGTGTGATGTCGTATGAGGACCAAATTCTCGGGCTAAGTAGAGCGGGGGACAACAAGGCCGTCATGGCGGCGTGTGTGGCCGAGATTCGAGCTAGGGGCCGAGAACCTTCGGCGACACATGTAAGAGTTCCAGGAGTCGTTGTCCTCATGTGGTGGCATGTGTGGCGGCTGTTCGAGGTCGGGTTCCTAGGTTTTGGTTGCGATATGTCGTGGAGCACGTCTATCTTCTTTGCTTGCTAGAGATGTTTTTTTTTATGCGAAGAACAAAGTTTGACTTTGATGTCATGTTAAATATATTATTAGCAACGTGATGTGTTATACCATGTTGCATATGCTAGAGTGGATGCGGAAGGGGAAGCATAGAATAGGAACATCAAGAACACGAGGATTACGTGGTTCAGCCTTGTCCACCTACATCCACGGAGGAATCCCTTAAGAGCTACATCTTTATTATGTAAGAGTGTAATATAATAACATGTGTTACAATAAACCCTAACATGAGTATATATAGGCGACTAAACCCTAGACTACTAGTATAAGTAAGAATGGGCTTGGGCTTATTATATTAAGCTAATTTGTCTGATATATCTCTAACAAATTCTTTGCAGCAATGACTTGGCCTAGTTCATGGTGAACAATAATTCCCCAATCCACAACAGTCTAGATCTGCAAACTCCTCTACAGTCTAGTTAACTTTATACTTATTAATAGGATGGGGAAGCCATCTAGGTAATGGCAATGGCAATGTTGCCATAAATTTTGGTTTTCATCCTAGTATCTAGAACCATTGGCAACAATATGAGAGGGATTCCGCAGCTGGCTACCAAACAAAAAGTAGAGAGAGTTTTGAGTTATAGTAGGGATAGAAAAATGAGATATGATTTTTAGTGATAAGAAATGAATGATGAGTTTTGAGTTAGGAGCAAACCAAACACCCTCCAAATATTCCAAGCTATCACACAAACTTAACCACCACCTCTATACTACATTGGTGGAACATTTTCTCTAATGAAGACCGAAACCTTACTCCTCCATGAAAAGTTCACACACCACAAACTCATCTTCCTAAGCACATAAGGAGCAAACAACTTCAATTGGAACACAACGATGAGTCAAATTTAGTTTAGTAGGCAATATATTAACCACTGCTCGCTGTTAGGACATATGTGGATATTGTTAGAGACATATATTATGTAAATTGGCTAATCTTTTGACAAAACGCACTTGCAATTGAGTAAATCTAAGATGTGTTTAGTACTTCAAGGAATAAGAGTTCAAGTTTAGTATTGAAGTCATGCAAATTTGTCCAAGAAACAAGTGAAAAAGTGTTGTTCATTAAAGTTTGACAGATAGCTTGACAGATCCATATCCATCAAGGTTTAATGCTGATGCTTGACAATATCTCGACAGAAGCTATATCTATTGAGAATTACGAAATTCAGATTTTCAGATCTGATTTCACGCATATCCATGTGTATTTGTGTAGGATTTCTTTTTTCTCAACTCTAAACATATATAAGGATTATTTTAAAGGCCGTTAAAGGTAATGCAAAATGATGCAACTCAATGCAATTTGATTGTGCATGCAAATTGTGACTGGAGACAGAATTTGCCCTAGTTCATCATATTCCTTGTAGAAGCTGCTATGTCTTTACGCTAAGGGTTTTGTTTACGTAAGGGTTTTGTAACTAAGGAGCTTCTTGATATTTATCGTTGGATGAACTGAAGAATTTTGCAGCCAACATTTTCCTCAAGTTGGTATGTTAGTCACGTACTTGGATCCGTGCATCATTTGGTTAGTCACGTACTGAGAGCCATGCATTGAAAGGAGAGATTGTCACTATATTACAAGTCCAATTGAGTATTGGGGTTAAGAATTCAACTGTAGGCTGGTGTTAGATACTGAAATTCCTTTTACTGGTAACCACTTGTTTTGATAATAGTGGATTATCGGGAGTGGTGACCTTAAATTCACCCGATGGGATTTTTCCTCGGTGGTTTTCTCCATTCGTAAACAAATCACCTATGTCAAATTCATTTCCGCTGCATTTAACTTAGTTGGTGATTTGTTTGTGCTGCCACACTTATTGTATGTGATTGAATCTAATTAATTTCACTTGGCTAAATTAATTGATTAAGTTACCAAAGAGGTCAATACATTCTTGGCCTATCAAGTGGTATTAAGGCGAGCACACTCTGATTAGGATTAATCTTTATTGTGTAATCCATTGACCCCTGTTTGTCATGGATAGAAGATAGTCTCTTATTATACATTCTTTATTTGATGGCAATAACTATGCATACTGGAAAGTACGCATGAGAGTTTTCTTGCAGTCTTTAGATGAGAAGGTGTAGCAAGTTGTGGAGATTGACTGGACTAAGCCAAAGGAAGCGTTGGCTGATTGAGATGATGCCAAGATTAAAGCGGCAAACTTCAATAGCAGAGCATTGAATGCTTTATTCAGTGTGGTCATCAATGAGGAGTTCAAGAAGATATGCTCTACTGAAACTGCTAAGGAAGCATGGACTATCCTTCAAACAACCTATGAAGAGACTAAGGCTGTCAAGTATTCAAAACTTTAAAGGCTTACCACAATCTTTGAAGAGATTAAGATGGAGGAGGATGAGTCGTTTGACGAGTTCTATGCCAAGCTAAAAGACATAGTTAACTCTACCTTCAATCTTGGGAAAACTATTCTCGAATCTAAGGTTGTAAGAAAGGTGCTTAAATCTCTACCGGAGAGATTCCATGCCAAGATTACTGCTATTGAAGGATCAAAGGACATTGACAAAATTCCTTTGACAAAGTTAGTTGGCAACTTGCAGACCTATGAATTGGGTTTGACTAGAATCGGGAAATCGAGCAAAAGTAAAAGCATGGCACTGAAGGCCGAAAGCAATGAGACCGATGAGTCTTTTGATGATGAAGATTCCAAGATAAAATCCTACGTCACTAGTTAATTCAAAAAGTTTATGAAGAAAGCCAATGCAAAAGGTTTCGACAAGGACCGAAAGTAATTTAGTTCTTCTCAATTCAAGAGCCAAGACAGAGGAAAGAAGGATGCTAAGGAAGGCAGGATGCTAAGGAAGGCGGTCAGTCCACTATTTCCTTCGGACCAAAGTGTTTCGGATGTCAAGGTTTTGGACATATGAAACAAGAATGTCCAACATATTTCAAGACTATTGGGACAAGCAAGGCCCTTACTACTACCTTGAGTGACACCGAGCCTGAGGATGAGTCAGATGATAGTGATAATGAAGGAATTTTAAATGCCTTCAGTGCTATAGTTGATTCTACTGATGGGGTTTCAGAAACAGTAAATGATGAAGAGGACTTGGTGTACTCTAAGTTTGAGAAAATGGATGAACAAGATGACATTCATACAGCTTATGCTAAGCTGTACAAGGTTTCCGAGAAGCATGAGAAACTTTATAGACTGGCCACCAAGAAGCTGAGTGATGTGGAGCTAGATCGAGAGGAGCTCTCTACAAAGGTTGATGAAGCAAGTCAAACTATTGGAGCTTTGCGGTTCGAGAACAACTTCCTTACTGAAAAGACAAAGAAGCTTGAAGCCGAACTGTTACAGGTTAGAGCTTAACTGGAGAGGACTTCTATTGCAAAGTTCGATGAGATGCTAAGCGTTCAGAAATCTATTTCTAATAGAACCAATTTGGGGTATGATTTTTCTTCTCCTAATATTGCCTCTTTTAGCACTACTGTGTTTGTCTCACCTGCTAATAATGTTAATTCTGAGAACAATGAATGTAAAACTGATATAGCTAGTGAGAACATAGACAAGGGCAAATCTATTTTAGGTGCACCCCCTAAGCTTGAAAGAAAAAAGACTAGAAACCCTAGGACTAAGAAGGTTAATAACAAACAGTCTCAATCGAAGAAGCCGCATCTCTGTCATCACTGTGGAGCTTCAGAGCATACTCGTCCAAATTGCTATAAGTGGTTAGCCACTCAACAAATCAACGGTATGATCTCGTCCGGAAACTAGAATAAATTTCCATCCTCTTTTGCTCCTTTTGGAGATCTTCTTAAAGCCCTCATGTTCCTTTCGAACTTGAACTGTTTCAATTCTTTTCCCGTAGCACCAGATCAAAGGTTCGCTCAAAAGAAAGGCTCTTTCAAGGTGTGGAAGGAAAAATGCTTAAAGTTATTCAGTCACTCTCTTTCTCTCTCTCTCTCTCTTTTCCCTTATGGTTTATGCATTATTTATGTGTTTTGCTTTCTTGTTTTTGAGTCAATCTAGTTTTATGTTTTGCTTTGTTTAACATATTTTTGACTGCTTATTTTTAGTTTTGCTTTATTTTGTTTTTCATAAAAAAATTTTGAAATATCAAAAAAATACAAAAGCAGTGTGTGTTATGTGTACATTGGTACTTATGTACCTTGGATGGCTATTAAAACAAAGTTTCTAAACTTTGTATCTCTTATAGCTTAGATGAGCATCTCAATGAACAACTAAACAAGTGAGTTTTGTGGCTTGTGTTTGTGATGAGTACGATTAATTAATCTTTTATACTTAACACTTATATCACTCTTTTTTACGGGAATGACTAAAAAAATCCTAAGAGAAATGCATAAATAATCATCTCACCACTAAAGCCCGCCAATCATGTATAATATCTGTGTGCTTCGGCATAGCAAAATTGTGATGTTTGTGGCTTAACATAATTGGGTATTTCTTTTCTCTCCTTTATATGTCCATGCATGATATGCTAAAAAAAATGCAAAGAATATAAAAGCAAAAAGAATCAAAATGTTTTTAAATATGGTTTCAAGTGTGTTTCTAGGAGATGTGGGAGTTATAAGATATGCCTCGAAGGTGATAGTCCCTATCAAGCAGTTATGATTGTGTGTGACTGTATTTAATTTTCTCATATCTCAAATTGTCATAATATGAGACACTTATGCACTCTTGCTATGTTTTCACACACAACACGCAAATTCTTTGCTACTTTTGATACATGTGCAGGTACAATGTGATTTGGTCATCACAAGGAATACTTGTGTTAATGTATGCTTACTAAACTGTCTTAACTTGTTTTTTAAATATAAAATTGGTTAAACTTGTCTAGTGTGTGTGTGTTTAGGATCTATGAAAGCTTTACATTTTCTTGTTGAGAGATGTTTTTGAGAGCTTAACATATTGATTGGATCTATGTTCGAGTAGCTTGCTTATTGCATTCATCTTTATGTGTTTTTCCTCTCTTTGAAAAACTCCTTTTTTATCAAGCTCGATAGCTTCTCGGCAAATCCTCGACAACTTTCTATTTATTGAGCCTCTTGGACTTCTTTTCTCGACAGATCTTATCGCATTTTTGATCCATCGAGCTTTCTGGACTTTGTCTCGATAACTTCTCGATCCATCAAGAAACTTTCTGTCTGGCTAATAGATTCTCAACAGAATCTCGATCTATCAAGGAACTTTTGCCGTAGACAAATTCTCGATAGCACCTTGACAGATTCATATCTGTCGAGATTTAATGCTTGATAGATCTCGACAGCTCCTCGATCCATCGAGATGCGATTTCTATATATAAGCCCAGCGTGAAATTAGATTCATTTTTTTTCTCACCTCTCTCAATAGAAAATCTTTTCTCTCCCTCCAAACACTTTTCTCTCACTCTAATCTCCACTCCTTTCAAGTTTTTGGCTCAATCAAGCTTCAATCTTGTAATATGAACTTCAAATCCCTCTTTTCTCATGCATTTCACCCATTAGACCTATGTTTTTAGGGTTTCTTTGAAACTTTTTGGATTTTTGAAACTTTTTGAGATTTTTGTGAAAGTTTTGGGTTGGGTGTTGTTTATTTGATGCTATATGATCATACATTACATTCCATTAGCATTTTCACAATGTTTCATGCATTTAGATGTGTGTTTGTTTGTTGAAAATTATATGCTACTAGGTTTGGATTGGGTTGAACCCATGTTGCAATTATTTTTAGCATGTTACATGATCATGCATATTTCATGCATACGTACCCTTTCTTTTCTATTTTTTTGTTCTAGGTTGTGATTGTGTGTTTTCTCTCTTTCTCCCTCTCTTTCTCTCAAATAGACTACGCGTGGAACCTAAGCACAAATCTACTCCAACTCGGAACCCTTTTCGTTCCAGATCATCTTCTTCTTCTGATCCTCTCGTTCCCCCTCTTCACGTTCGGTTCCATGATGAAAGGCCTATCAAGACTTCTCTGAGAACTTCTCTAAACATGGCGTTCATCCGGAGCGCCATGTGATTCTGTCAAACTTTTTCGACACTCCTCTTCCCGATGTCATTCACACTCGGGGATGGGAATCTCTTTGTGAGGTATCTCACAAAGAAATTCCCATCATCTTTGTGAGATACCTTTGACATATATAATCCTTATATATGTCCCACTGTGTTCATACATGAGTCTTACTCCAACATGCATGGTATCAATACCTCTGTACCTCAGTTTGTCATGACATTCAGAGGTACACGTATCGTAGTCACTCCGAATCTTATATCCGAGATACTACACGTCCCGCGGGTAGCGCATCCTGACTACCCTGGCTATCTGTGTCTGAGGACTATGTCCAAAGACAAGCTTCTGTCTCATTTCTGTGAGACACCCTCCATATGGGGTGAGCATCAAAACACCCCATGTTAGGGCTTTGCAAAAGGTCCGAGATTCCTTAACATGGTGATGACATTTGTTTTTACTCCACTGGCTCACTATAACTCCATCATAGAGCCTCGTGCTTGATTTTTGTTATCCTTTTTAAAGAATCTTTCTATTGACTTCCCCACTCATTTCATTACCTCTATCATAGATGTCTATAGGGATATGGCGACCCGTGATAAGCTCATTTTTCCTTCGGCTATCACACGGATCCTTCACCATTTTTCTGTACCTATTCCTGATTTTCCTCTCTACACTATCATGGGTGCCAGCAGAGCAGCTTCTGTTTGGTGGAGCGAGGCCTAGCTTCGACCGATGCAGCTGTGGATCGAGATGACAGATCCTTCAACCCCCACCATTCCTTCCACCTTCGCTCATTCTTCTACGCCAAGTGGTGTGACTCTTGAGGCGGTCATGGCATAGCTTCAGCGCATGGATGCTCGCCTTGATACTCTCATTACTGAGTTGTATTAGGTGAACACCTATGTCGGTCGTATTGCACGATGACAGGCTCGCCTTAGTGGCTTTATCGCTTCTCCGTCCCTTTCTCCAGAGGCTTCTAAGGATGAGGATGCTACTGATGGTGATGATGATGATAAGGATGAAGATGCCAGCTCTTCCAGTGATGAGGAGATGACGACCTCTCAGTGACTTACCCTTTGTCATCCGTGACAAAAGGGGGAGTAGTTTTGGGATGATGAAAGTAGTCATGTATTTAGGGGGAGAGTTAGCATAGGACATTTTTGTTAGGGGGAGTGTCTATATTTTGAGGGATGTAGTGAGGATTTTATATACTTTTCTTTTCTATCTTTAGTTACATTATCCTTTTGTACATCAGTCTTGTGACCATTTATTTTATGACATATAGTGTACTTATTTCTCATTTATATATATGTTGATGTATGTTGCTATTCACCTATCTCTCCATGTGTTATTTCTTTTCTATCTTTATACACATGTTTCTTTATGTATGCAATCCTTTATTTTTGTTTCACACTAAGATGCCTTGATAAGTTTTGTTTAAAGTGTTTCAGAAAGACAGGTTGTCAAAATCTATCATGCCATGAACTCTCTTCTTGCAAAGTTTTTCAAGAGTTTGTGTTAGGATTAGATTTTATTGTATTCAACAAGTGATTATGAGTTTAGTGATTTAAGACTTCTCTCATACTTCATTTGTATGTTTTGGTTTTGTCATGGATTGCCAAAGGGAGAGATTGTTAGGACATATGTGGATATTGTTAGAGACATATGTTATGTAAATTGGCTAATCCTTTAAAAAAACGCGCTTTACTTGTAATTTGGTAGATCTAGGATGGGTTTAGTACTTCAAGGAACAAGAGTTCAAGTTTAATATTGAAGCCATGCAAATCTGTCCAAGAAACAAGTGAAGAAGTGTTGTTCATTAAAGCTTGATAGATCCATATCCATCAAGGTTTAATGCTGATGCTCGACAGCAGCTCAACATAAGCTATATTTATTAAGAATTATGGAATTCAAATTTCCAAATCTGATTTCACGCATATTAATGTATATTTGTGTAAAGTTTCTTTTCTCTCAACCCTAAATATATATTAGGATTATTTTAAGGGCGGTCAAAGGTGATGCAAAGTGATTCAACTCAATGTAATTTGATTGTGCATGCAAATTGTGACCAGAGACAGAATTTGCCCTAGTTCATCATATTCCTTGTAGAAGCTGCTGTGTTTTTGTTCTAAGGGTTTCGTAACCAAGGAACAAGAGTTCCTTAGTTACGACATATGTGGATATTGTTAGAGACATATGTTATGTAAATTGGCTAATCTTTTGAAAAAATGCGCTTTACTTGTAATTGGGTAGATCTAGGATGAATTTAGTATTTCAAGGAACAAGAGTTTAAGTTTAGTATTGAAGCCATGCAAATTTGTCCAAAAAACAAGTGAAGAAGTGTTGTTCATTAAAGCTCGACGATCCATATCCATCGAGGTTTAATGCTAATGCTCGTCAACAGCTGTATTTATCGAGAATTACAAAATTCAGATTTCTAGATCTGATTTCACGCATATCCATGTGTATTTGTGTAAGGTTTCTTTTCTCTCAACCCTAGATATATATATATATATATATATATATATATAAGGATTATTTTAAAAGCCGTCAAAGGTGATGTAAAGTGATGCAACTCAATGCAATTTGATTGTGCATGCAAATTGTGACCGGAGACAGAATTTGCCTTAGTTCATCATATTCCTTGTAGAAGCTATTGCGTCTTTGCTTCTTTGCATCAAGGGTTTCGTAACCAAGGAGCTTCTTGATCTTCACCGTTGGATGAATTGAAGAACTTTTCAGCCAACATCTTCCTCAAGTTGGGGTATTAGTCACGTACTTGGATCCGTGCATCAAGTGGTTAGTCATGTACTAAGAGCCGTGCATTGAAATGAGAGATTATCACTACATTACAAGTCCAATTGGGTATTGGAGTAAGGGTTCAACTGTAGGTTGTATTAGGTACTGGGATTCATTTTACTTGTAACTGCTTGTTTTGATAATATTGAATTCTTGGGAATGGTGACCTTAAATTCACCCGGTGGGGTTTTGTCTCAGTGGTTTTCCTCATTCGTAAACAAATTACCTGTGTCAAATTTATTTTCCACTGCATTTAACTTTTGTTTGTACTATCACGCTTATTGCATGTAATTAAATCTAATTAATTTCATTGGTTAAATTAATTTATTAAGTTACCAAAGGGGTCAATACATTCTTGACCTATCACTCGCCACGGGAATGCTAAGGGCCTGTTTGGTTTGAGTGATTTTCATTACTCATCACTTAATTCCCATCACAGAACCTTCCAAAAGCCTTTGATCCTGAATAGCAGTTGATGAAACACCCTCCAAATCAAGTTGTTGTCATGTTAAACACAAATGAGAAGCAGTCCGAACCAAAAAAAATTGCCTACATTGTTTTTTATGCCAAACAAGCTAGTCATCTATACGAAAGTGCCAATTGAGTTACAAAAGCAATTTTTAATAGTTTTGAGTTGGAATGGAATACAAAATGGAAATAAATTTTGATCAAAGGTCCAACAAAAGTTGGACCCAATTTTGAACCTCTAGTGAGCATAATACATGAAAATATTAAGACCGAATTTTCCAGATTTATCACTTGGTAAATAAATCCTTTTGTTTAGGAATATAACAAATTAAACATTAGCCCATTTAAGTAGAACCACGTTATGTTTCAGGTTTAATATGTGTTGAGGATTTAATTAAGGTTCCGATTACAATTAACGAAATGAACTAATTAATGTTGGCATTTTTTATGTTATTTCTGAAACAGATGTTCAGCAGGTGATTTTTGCTATGCAATCTTCAAACTCCAAAATTCAAAGCCATGAACTTTTAGTTGCTGCTATTTATACTCTGTTTACAAGATTGCCTTAGGGTTGATATAATGTTAAGCTAAATATGCAGGGTCTATAATTGCAGATTGTAATCGGTTGGGAGGCTGTCATTTCTGGTGCACCCATATAATTTTCTATGAATAAATACATTTTTTTACATTTTATCAATAACTAGTAATAGATTCATACGATGCGCTGAAAATTTTGATAATTTGTTTTTTTTTTTTTTTTTTGTTAAGTGAAAAATGAACATAGTAGATGAGACTAAGAAGTGTTAATTTCAAACCCTTCTTAAAATGATGTGATTATTTTCAAACAAAGAATAATTGATAGAATATATTAGATTTTCAAAATTAAGCTATCTATATTTTTTTATTTGAAAGTGTTTAAAATTTAGTAATTTTTTTTTAAGGAAACATAATGCATTTTACATTCAATTATTATTTAAGGCATAATATTTTATAGATAATGAATGTGTGATTAGAATTTGTTTCAAGTGCTCCTTATAAATGATTCATACTCTATATATATTAAATTGCCTAAAGAGAAAGCATATATAAGTAAATCCCTCACTTACATACACACACACACACACACACAAGACTTTAATAACATTAAAAAAATGTAATTTTTACCCATCAAAAAAAAAAATTTAAATGAATTTTATCAAGAACCTACCAATATAACATTGAGAAGGAACCTCTTCTCCTAAAGCATCATCGATGTGGACCAAATGGACTGAATTGGACCAAACTGGACAGAATGAACCTAAATAGACTGAAGTAGACCAAAATGCACTAAAGTGGACCTAAGTGGACCTAAGTAGACCAAAATAGACCGAATGGACCTAAGTGAACCGAAAGAAACCGAAATGTATCGAATGGACTAAGTGGACTGAGTTGGAAAGTGCACCGAAATAGGTTGAATGGACCGAAGTGGACCAAATTAGACAAAATAGACCAAACTAGACTGAAGTACTACGCTGATGTGGCTCAGTAGAAATATGGTAACAATAGATCAAAAATAAATAAATAAATAAATATATATATATATATATATATATATAAGTAGAGACCTCATGCGGAAAAGCATGAAGTTCTGCTATGTGGCGCACTCTATGAAAAGAATTGAAATATTCTTAAACTACATTAGAGATAAGAACAAATTTAAAAATAAGGACTCTTTATTTCTTTTAGTTCAATGTTTCATAACTACTTTTTTTTACATTTTTTATTTAATGTTTTAGGACTACAATTTCTTTTATTTGGTTCAATGTTTCAAGATTTTTCCTCTCTCTCACACATAAAAAACTCTTTGCATTTCTATTCACCCTTTTTACTTCTACTCCTTTATATACACATGCCCACAACCCTTCATGCCAACTCATATCAAATACACTCAGACAAAAACGATGCCATTTACCTTCAGCCCTTCAAAGACACATACATAACTTCAAAATTGTGGTACCATTTGATTCTAACTTGTGTGAGTAGGCTATGACCAAGGAAGGAGGATTGCATTTTTTATTTAGTGATGGTAGCTTACAGTTTTGATGTTGAAGTCGGATGTTGTGGATTTTGTGAAGGTTATAATTTGCTTTGAGTTTTTGGATGTTTGAGATTTTGGTTTGAAAAATTCATAAATGTATTTTGTTTTAGAACTAAAGAAAAAGAAAAAGAAAAATTCTAATTGATTATTCATGAATTTAACTATATTTTTGTGTGTGTTATAACTCATACTTTGTAGGTTTTATTTTTATTTTTATTTTTTTTTGTGCAGTATGAGCCATAGTAATATAAATACAAATTGATGATGATTTCAAAGTATTTTCCACTTTTTTTTTAAAGGATACGGGAGTCCAATTAAAAACAATTAAATTTTGATAAATTGATGTGCTTTTAGCCAATTTCTCTTTATTTAATTACGTGATCTTTATGTTGATACTTAAAAATAATTTCCTTAATTTCATTGAGATAATTAATTGGGTGTTTGCAGTTGAGGTCTCCATATTTGGTTGTGAGAATAGAGTGGTTAAGGAAGTGTTTGATAGGTTGCTTAAATTTATATAATTTTAGAATATATAGATATTTTATGCTTTAAATTTTTATTTATAGGTTTCAAAATCTTTTAATTAATTTAAAAAATAAAATCTACCTAATTTTAATGGTAAATATTATAATATGTTATAGTCTTATAGTGCTATACAAATTTTTTAATAAAATATGAATTAAGAAGATCAAGTTTCAAAATATTCAATAATATTGTGGGAAAACATAAATATTATATAACACAATAAGTACTATACATAAGTTTTAATATATATATATATATATATATATAAATGATTTCAAAAGAACATTTTAAAAGAAATTGTAAAATAGTCTGCGCATTGCACGGGACATCATCTAGTTATTAGTAATTACAAGTATGGTGCAAGGGTTTTGAAGGTGATGAACAGAAAAATGTTGACAGGTCCGATCACTTTTTCCATTCTTTTATGTTGTGATTACTTTTCTCAACTTTCCCCCCTTGCAATTTACTATGATTAAATGTTAGTGTGTTTCCTTAAGGAGAAATACGAAAAGGTAAAGTATGTTGAAAACTCTGATTGGATTCGTATATGTATGGGTTGGAAGATCAAGTCAAGGAGAAGAAAAGTACCGAGGAGACTGGAGTGTATAATAAAATTACTTAAAAAATAATTTTATCTTATGTCTTTGTCCTTCATACAATGTATTTCTTTGTTGTGAAATGCATTCTAATTTTTTTTCCCCAACCACCTCGAGGTCAACAAAAGTGAAGAAAAGTTCTCATAAAACATGTACATTCAATCTATCAATGCCCAAACCAAAAAACAAGGGAGGAATGAACACTCTTCTAACAAAAGATAACCCCGTGCTAGTGACTAGCATACTTAATTTTGGAAGCCTCTTTTTGTTTTCCAAACCCTGTCTTCCCTTCAGCCACCATTCTTTAGGCCAAAAAGGAAAAACTACATAATTTTAATTACACACAAAAAATAATCCTAATTAAAAGTTATAACGTAAACAGCTCCACAACATTCAGTGCCTAATCCTGTTTCCATCAATTTGGCACGAGCACAACCTATATTTAACAGGTCTCGGGCCAGCCACAAGTAACCCCTGAAATCTTCTCCAGAAGCAGAGTCCGGTTGTATATCGTTACATAGATGTTCTAATTGAGATCAACACAAAAGATCCTCATTATTGTTGACTTCTTGAACGTGAGTGTTGACTACTTGAACGTGATTGTTGTAACACTGTATTTGTCGTACTAAGCGATCTTGATAGGAATGGAGTTCTAAAGCTAGGAAACCACAGCCCGAACCGACCAGAACTTGAAGCCCCACTATTGGTGTCTTCAGGAGTATGATTCCCATTAGAAACCTCATGATTTCTTGAGTCTTCAGGAGTACGATTCCCATTAGAAACCTCATGATTTCTTGATGCCTCAGCCACTTTTGAAATTACATTAATGTCCTGAAAACATATTGAGAATATTCAAGATTGTGGATGCACAACAAAAAAAAGAATACAAATCCAAAAATAGAAGTCCAGGTTAACCTTGAGACCAGGTGCTGAGACAACATTCTGCAACGACTGTTTCACCTGAAAAACAACACATCAGGAGTGCGGCACAAAAACTGAAGTCATGAAAAAGGAGTAATTCTCTCTTTGTTGTTCAAGTTGGTCTAAGGGAGGGACACAAATCCCAAAGTAATTCTTTGAGGAACACTTTGGAGTTTCATATCAGGTGATAGGAAACTAGAGCCATATTCTGTTGTACATTCCAAAAAGGGAAGGAAAAGCTATAAATGGGGTGTAAACCAGACACTGAAAGGCCCCTCTTTCAGCCTTTACTAAACCCAAAGGAGTAGAAAAGTATAGGAACCTGGTTAGATCCATTAGAACTTGGGGAAGACAGAGGTTCAGCAGATACATCGGGGGGCAAAGAAGCACTCTACAAGCACAAGTAGAATAAAGTTAGGAAACCATTTCAAGAACAAACCAAGCACATCAAGGGTGGAACAAAATATAGGGCAATACAAGTGAACTATGTACTTGACATCATTTTAATATATTTCCATCTGTTGAGCTGGTTTTCTTCTTTACTACTTTTATGGCCAGAACAGAGGAAAAGATTAAAAGGCCATCAATCGAACCTTTTGCAATTCCAAATTCAAGCAAAGACAGATCATAAAACCACTAAATCAATATGGAAAACCAAAAAGGTGACCTTTCCAGATGTTTCCAAGAAAGTTGGGGTTTCTTTCATCCAAAAACATTAGAAGGTTAGGACTCCCATACAAGTGGTCGTGGATGTGTATCAAAGATAAGAATTAGACAATAAGCTCTAATGACTTAATTTTAAATGTTATCTAGTTGAGCGAGTGGACAATTTTTACACTTGATGAGGGTGTAATTGGTGGCTGTTCAAGAGCTGGCCTGTAGGACATGGATCGTGCCACCTACATAATTTAAAGAAAATAGTTCATATGGGAGAGATGAAATATACAATCTGAAAGAAATTAGGAGATAAAATATCCAAGCTTTTTGTGTGAATAATATACAAATGTATACATACATACTAAGAATGCATAATTAAATCAATCTATATATATTATTATACCTTTGAAGAGGGAGTACAAGGTGGCTGTTCAAGAGCAAGCTTGGGGGAACTGGAAGGCAATGCCTACAGATTTTAGAGATCACAGTTAATATGGGGCAGAAACATAAAAGCTGAAAAGAAATTCTGATATTGAGATGGGCGGAAATCAATTGAGTAAAGATATTCCGGTTAACAGTAATAAAATTAAGATACTGAAAATTTTGTGGAGGACTTTGTTTGACATAGTGTAATATGAAATAGTACAAATGAGCAATAGAAGTCTTGACAAATAATCATTCAAATGGAAAAGGTTCAGTTCATGCCTGAGTACTTTCTGTGGTTCTGCTATTTTGCAGATTCCAGGTGTAACTACACAACCTCCTTACTCCTTCATTTGTAAGATCCTAAGCAGATAATCAGAAGCCATGACCATCAGCACAAAACATATTCATGGGCTGTAAATAGCAAACCATATTTAAAAGTAAAAACACTTTATTTTATAGAGAATCTAAATAGTGTTGGCCATATAAAAACTACCTGCTTCCCTTCTATTCTGCTAATCTTAGTTTCCTGAGGCACCAAAAAATAAGAAGAAAGATTAAATTTAAATTTCACATCCAGGATAAACTTATAGACGTGATTGAGCCACAAAAACAAAACCTGAAAAATAAAAAATAGAATCTTGAAGATGACTCACCAGAGTCTGTACTGCATCATGGATATTTATAACATCCACACCAACAAAATCCGTTCTTTTTCGTAGTTCAGAAACCTAAACAGCTTAATAAATGCTGTGTAAATAAAGTCGAAACAGAAATCATAGGACTACCTAAACTACTGGCTAATGCTTGACTTGGACCCACCTCCTGTTGTGTTTCGGAATTAATTGCTGCACACTCGTCCAAAGTAGAATCCATGATGTTCATTCTTGAAGATAGTTCCCTCTTGGTGGCCTGGGAAAAATAAAATCTCCACCATGTAAGAAATCAGACATGTCTCTATTTCTCATAATAGATTAAATCAACAAAATATTCCAAGTACGTGACAAGAAGGTGGATGCTGTGGAGATCAAGGATTTTCGGCCTATTAGCTTAGTTGGTGGGATCTATAAGATTATTTCTAAGGTGTTGGCCAATCGCCTTAGAAGGTGGCACCTGGGCTTTATTTCAGACTCTCAGAATGCATTTGTGAAAGGTAGACAGATATTGGACTCTTTTTTAATTGCCTTAGAATGTATTGATAGTAGATTGAAGTATAGTGTTCCAAGAGTCTTGTGTAAGTTGGATGTGGAGAAGGCATATGACCATGTGAGTTGGGGTTTTTTAATGTATACGCTTCAGCGCTGTGGGTTTTCAGAGAAATAAAGAAAATGGATAATGCGCTGCATCTTTACTGTTAAATTCTCCATCCTAATCAATGGTAGTCCTTCTGATTTTTTTGGTAGTTCTAGAGGGATTCGGCAAGGGGACCCTTTGTCTTTGTTGCTTTTTGATATTATTATGGAGGGCTTGAGTCGTATGTTGGATGTGGCTGCCTCTACTAATCAGTTCTCAGACTTCTCTGTAGGTAATACGGATGGTAACTCAGTGATGGTGTCTCATCTTTTATTTGCTGATGACACTCTTATTTTTTGTGATGCTGATCCTACGCAAATAGCTAGTTTGAGAGCAATTCTGGCTAGATTTGAGGAGGTCTCAGGGTTAAAGATTAACTTGGGGAAATCTGAGTTGGTTCCTATAGGGATGGTGCACAATATGGATACTCTGGTGGGGATGTTGGGTTGTAGGCAATCTTCTCTGCCATTGAAATATTTGGGAATACCATTAGGAGCTAAATTTAAGGAGTTCTCAATTTGGAATCCTATTTTGGAGAAGATGGAAAGGAGACTAGCAGGGTGAAAGTGGTTGTATCTATCTAAAGGGGGTAAGGTAACTCTTATTAAAAGTACTCTTTCCTCCCTACCTACATACTTCCTTTCCCTTTTGCCTTTACCTGGGAAGGTGGCAAATCGCACGGAGAAGTTACAACGAGATTTTCTGTGGAGTGGTATTAATGGTGACCCTAAATTACACTTAGTCAGTTGGGCTCAGGTTTGTAAACCCCTGCAGTTTGGAGGTTTGGGTATTAAACGATTGAGGACTTTTAATTCTGCCTTGTTAGGCAAATGGTTATGGCGGTATGGCATGGAGGCTGACGCTCTATGGAGGAGGGTTATTGAGGTGAAATATGGAAATGATTGGGGTGGTTGGTGCACGAAAAAGGTGACCAGTGCTTATGGTGTTAGTTTGTGGAGACATATTAGGAGTGGCTGGACGAGTTTTTCTAAACTGCTTCTGTTTGATGTGGGGGATGGTACTAGAGTGAAGTTTTGGAAGCATGTGTGGTGTGGAGATCGTACTCTTCAAGAGGCTTTTCCGGAACTTTATTGTATTAGTAGAACAAAAGATTCCTCAGTAGCAGAGGTTATGTGTTGGTCTGGTGGGAGGATTCATTGGGATGCCAAATTTCGCCGTCCTCCACAAGATTGGGAACAAGAATATTTTGATCTGTTTATGGATATGGTTTACTCTTTGACGGTACGGGGATTGGGTCCGGATCAGGTGTGTTGGAAGCCAGCAAGGAGTAGAGGTTTTGAGGTTAGAGGATTCTATCTTTCTTTCTACTCTCCTACCTTCTTATCCTTTCCTTGGAAGATGATTTGGAAATCGAAGGTTCCTCCAAGGGTAGCTTTCTTTTCATGGTCTGCTTCCTTAGGTAAGATTTTAACAACAGATAACCTTCGCAAACAACGTGTGCTAGTTCTTGATTGGTGCTATATGTGTAAGAATTGTGGGGAGACAGTGGATCATCTTCTTCTTCATTGTCCCATTGCTTGTGAGTTGTGGTCATTGGTGTTCTGTTTGTTTAGAATTCATTGGGTTATGCCTCAGAAGGTTATTGAGTTGTTTGAGTCTTGGTAGGGTAAGTTTGGACGACATAGAAATTTGGAGTTGTGGAGAATTGTGCCTCATTGCTTGTTATGGTGTATTTGGCATGAAAGGAATGCTCGAAGTTTTGAGGGACGTGAACGCTCTTTGTTAAAGATTAAGTCTTTCTTTTTACACACTCTCCTTAATTGGAGTGTGGTCTTTTGTCATTTTTCTTGTTCTTCCCTTATTGTTTTACTTGATCGTTGTAATCTTGGTCTTTGATTTATGCCCCCATAGTACATCCCCAATGTACTCGGGTTGGCTATTTTCCGTTTTTTAATAAAATTTTCGTTACTTATCAAAAAAAAAAGGACACAGACAATTATAAGCCTGAAAAGACAGGAAGACAAAAAATAAAATAAATTTCCTAGCAAAGAAATTCATAAAATAAAAATAATCATTTGATAGTCCTCTCTCTCTCTCTCTCTCTCTCTCTCTCTAATAAAATCACTTGATAGTCTTCTGCAACATAGTATCAACCAAGGAGGAGAAGGTGGTTGACACGTGCTTGTTATCATGTGACATTATCCAAATCCAAAGGTTGTTATCCCCTACAATTGTTGTTCTTCATCACCAGAATAATGTTTTTCCGATTTCACCCTTTCTATCACAATTTGAATATAGACCCATACCTTTCAAGTTTTACCGTCTCCATCTCACAAATATATGCTATCTAACCCATTTAACAAATAAATTACACTATTTGAAAGCAATAAGTTGCACATTTTCTAATCTCTCACTACAGTTTCATGTTTTGAATCTATCCTGACATATCCTTTTGTTTTAGATAAAAACAGCTATCCTCATATCCTTTCAGATTTATCCTTTTCAATTGACTTTCCTCAAAAATGATACCTAAAAATTTTAAAGGCAAGTGATTGACATTATAAAACTATAGATTAATGAATTAAAAAATATGTGATCTGTACAGCCTAATGCAGATTTTTTAAATATACTTATATAATTTATAGAAAACTGAATCACCAACACCCAATCTGGTGAAGAATTTTAGATACTATGCCATAGCAAAGTTACTCCACACAAATTATTGTGAGACCCTAATCCCAAGGATAGCACAATTAGCTAGAACCATGCTTATTTATATATTACACAATAAAAGTTGTGTCCTACACTTGGTAGTTGCACCAAATAGATGCTCTCTCTCTCTTTTTCTTTATATTTTTTTTTTCTCTTTTTTTTTCCTACTTATGCCAAGTGGAAAGCTCATTGCCCCTTTATTTGTCACACTTAAAACTATGTGCTTTCATCAAGTGGTGCCTTATAAGTATATCAAAATTATTCCAATTATTAACATAGATTGCTCTAAGCTATGAAGCACGGGTGCGTTTCGGGACTCGGGTGCGGGTGCGGGAGCGGGTGCGGGACTCGGCAATTTTTGAAAAAGGTAGGTGCGGCGTGACTCGACGATTAAAAAATTATTAAAAATATTTTTATTTATATTTTCTATATATTTTTACTATTAAAATATTCTAAAAAAATTGAGGAATGACAGTTTAGGATTTTTGGGCCTCATTAAAGGCGGATTTCGACTTTTCCGGCGAGATTAAGTGCATTTTTCGGCCTGTTTCGGCCGTTTCGGTCGCCGGCCGATATGTACCGATACGGCCTATACGGAACTTTTCTGGCCGATATTGGCCCGGTTCGGCGCGAATCAGCGGGAATCTAAGCCGATTTAGCGCGAGTCCGTGAAAAAAAAAAAAAAAAAAACTCAGATGCGGCACCGACGCGCGGGCAGCTGCGTCGGACGCTGCGTCCCGCATCTGGCCGCGTCGGACTCCGGTGCGGCACCCTCCCAGCCGCGTCCGTGCTTTCTAGGCTCTAAGTGAAACTCTATTGCCAAGAAATTTAAAAATACTATTAAGTTAAAGGGAAAATTTATAAGACCAATTGAACCTGGGCATGAGTATAAACTGCTTACTCCATCAACCCATCAAGGTTGAATGAACCTGGATTACCATGCAACTGGTTCTGGCAAGTGGGGTAAATTGCACTTAAGCTTTATTGGCTAGAGGTGAATCTAAAGGGCTCTTTTTTAGAAAGGTTCCCTATGTTATTGAAAAATAAATAATTAAAAAAAAAATCATAAGACCAACTACATTCTATAATACTCAATGTTGTACAGTTAAGCAACATATTCATAAAATGTGCGTAGCTGAACTAAGAATGTTAACAAGGATAGGATTCAAAATAAGAAAATTTGCTTAAAGATAGGTCGAGCCTAATGATGAAAAGATGAAGGAGAGTCACTTGAGATGATTTGGTTATGTTCAAAGAATAGCGATTAATGCATCGGTGAGAAAGAGTGAGTTGATTCAAATAAAGGGAATAGAGAAAAGGTGAAGGAAGACAAAAATACTATTAGTAGAAGTAATAATAAAATAAAATAAAAATAAAAAATAAAAAAATGAATTAAGGAATTAATAAAAAGTATGACTTCGGATAGAATAGAATGAAGGAAAAGAATACATTTGACCGATCCTTACTAATCTTTTGAGAATCCATAGCCTACCCCAAATAATTTGAGACTAAGGCTTGGTTATTTGTATTAGTAATTTTTGCTCTTTCATTTTCACTATCTATTTTATTATTCAATTTCAATTATGGTTTTGACATATAAATTATATAATACTTCATTTTGTCATCCAAAGCTAAGATACAAGGCTATTCGATGCCATTGGCGGCACAAGATAACTGCCAACCAGGTTGACAAGCATCGAATAATAAAGAACAATTACAAGTAAACCCATAGCTTCCCATCTCATGTTTTTCATGGTCTTATCAACAGAAACTTTTGTTTAGATAAAATAATATTGACAAAAGCAGTAAAGAGTATCACATTATTATCTAGAACAAGAAAAATTTATGTATTTTTATCATTGAGGGATAATATAGTTTGGTGATTCTTTCACACTCACAATGTTGATTGAACACGTACAAAAGGATCAGAAGTACAAAACTTACTGAGATTGATGAATACAGAGTCTCAAGCTGTTTAGCTATAGAATTGCAAGCATCAGCTAAACCACGCCTTGTAGCAAACATCATATCAGGGAGTTTCCAGCCCTGCAATCATACAACAGATACACTCAAAAGTTCATCAGTAACTAAAAGGAAGACATGGTACTAAAGATACAAATTAAAGTAGCATAAAAAAAATTTCATGAGAACAGGGAGTATGGAGAAGGGAGAAGGGTTGATTACATCATATCCTAGGAGGAACAGATACAGATACAGAATATGGGTATAATACTAAACACATGTTAATGCAAAAATCTTTAGAAAAGTAGGATTTTTTGTTGTTGATAATTTTGATAGTTACAATAATGGGGGAGGGAGGGTGGATTCAAACCCTGGTTCTCCTCATAGCTACAAGGCTCTTGGCTTAGAAAAGTGGGACATATCAAGAATTTTCTTTTATATGGACATATATAATGATAGTTGAAGCATCATCATATCCATCATTACAATACTTAAACAAGGTAAAAAAACATTATACCTTCCACCAAACATAGCCGTATCCTAAAACTACTGCAACGATAATAACACCATATCTGGTAGTACCTGCAAATAGAGAAAACAAGTCTTCTCAGGAACTACTACAGAGCTAAAATTACAGCATACTTCAAGACCCCATCAATAATGATTAATAAATTGGAAGCTGTTGTTGTCAAAGGAGTGTCACTAATGTCACTACTCACTAGTTTAAACTATAATCTAATAATGTCATACAGAAAGCATGGATACGAGCATGAAAGTCAGAGGAGACTGTTAATGTTAGTTAAAACTTCTAAAGTTTGAGCCAACAACTTCAAATACAACAAATTCATAAAGTTTTTTCTTCTTTTTTTCTTTTTTCCCCCCTAAAAATGAGTGACAACTTAAATAACATGGAAGCCAACAAACAGTCGACAAAAGAAATGCCAGCCTAGGTTATTGAGCAAGACACTATATTGATGCTCATTCATCTGTGCCCATATTTATGTTTCATTTAATGAGGTAGGAAATGATATAAATGTCCAACACGAATTCCCCTGATAAAGTTTAGTTGGAACATAAGAGTGGTGGAAATCAAGATCAAATAACTAAGAGTAGAAAGGGTGGCTGGTTGTCTGCCCTAACGGATCAGAAAGGGTGGCTGGCTGTCTGGCCTAAGGGTAGGGGGATTTGGTTGGCAGGCCTAATAGTAGAGAGTGGCTACATCATACTCCCTCCATAAAGGAAACTTCCCCTCAAGTTTCAGCTGGAAAATAAGGCTTCAAATTGAAGGCATTAGAAACATTTAAAAGAGGGGGGTAGTTGGACTGTGTAGACATTGTCATTGATTTTAGTCAATACTTTGTAGGAACCCACTTTCCTAGCTCCCAACATGGAATAGGAGCCATGGGGACACCTTTCCTTAGTCAAAATCACCCAAATGAGGTCCCCTTCCATGAAATTTAGTCTCCATCGATGAATATCAGCAGCAGCAGCAGCATTGTAATTTGCATTGGAATGTTCAATTCTCTCCTTGACTTGAGCATGGACAGATTGCATAAACTTTGTCCTTTTTTTTTTTTTTGTTCTTACATTCTCCTTCTCAGAAAGTGACAATGGTGCCAAATCTAAGACACTTAAAAGGTTTAATCCCATACACAGCTTCAAAAGGAGATGCTTTAAAAGTCCTACTGAGAGAAGAGTTGTAAGCAAATTCAGCCAACAGAAAGATACTTTCCCAATTCCTTGGATGTTCACCAATCAAGCATCTCAAGAGATTCCCAAGACTCTGGTTGACAGATTCAGTTTGTCAATCCATTTGAGGGTGGAAACAAGTACTATAGCTCAATTCAGTCCCTGTCTTGTGCCTAAGAGTGCACCAAAATGAGCAAGAAATTTAGCATTTTTTGTCTAAAACAATAGAGAGGGGTACACCATGAAGCTTGTAGACTTCTTTGATGAATAAAACAACCACTTTGGAAGCATCCAAAGTCTTCTTGCATGGAATGAAGTGAGCCATCTTGGAGAAATGATCCACTACCACCATGATTGAATCATTCTTTCGTTGTGTAGGTGGAAGACCAAGAACAAAATCCACACTAATACATTCCCATGGTTTATTAGGCACTGGAAGAGTTAAATATAGACCTGCATTAGAGGTTGTAACCTTTCCCTTTTGAAAAACTAGACACCTTTGAACATGCCGCTCAACATCTTTAATCATTCCCGGCCAAAAGTAGTCTTGTTGAAGGAATTCTGGGGTCTTTGACATGCCAAAATGCCCCAAATTATGTTGTTCAACAATCATCAACTCCCTTAGAGAACATCTTGGCACGCATAATTTCATCCCTTGGAAAAGAAATTCATCCTTTAACCATAAATCAGACTTGGCAGGTTGCTATCCCTGCTGTAACTGTTAGCATAGATTACCAAAATGTGGGCCACCTAGGCAGTTCTCCTTGAAAACTTCAAAACCAACGACCTTAGCTTGCATTTCCACCAAGAAATTAGTCCTCCTATTCAACCCATAAGCCACTTTGTTGAGAATTCCCAATTGATGTTTCAAAGAGAAAGTGAACTGTTGCAAAAAAACTTACCCACTTAGCATGCCTTCTGTTTACATTGGATTGGCAATTGAGATATTTCAAAACCTCATGGTCAGTGTGTAGAATAAACTCATTGTAGACCAAATAGTAACTCCAATGCTTGATGGCTTGAACAATAGTATAGAACTCCTTGTCATAGGTAGAATACCTAAATTTTCATCCATTCAACTTCTCACTAAAGAATGCTATGTGGTGCCCTTCTTGGCTAAGGACACAATCAATTTCCACTCCTGATGCATCACAATTAAGCTCGAAAATATCTTGTCAAAATTGGGCAAGGCAAAGATAGGAGCTTCGGATAACTTCCTCTTCAAAAGTTAGAAACTTTCTTAGCCTTCTTTAGTCCAAACAAAGGACTTTTGTTTGAGACAATTGGTGAGAGGTGCTGCAATGGTGTTGAAATTGTTAATAACCTTCTATAGAAGGTAGCAAGGCCATGGAAACTCCTCACCTCATGCACATTTGAAGGTGTAGGCCAGTCAACCATTGCCTTAACCTTATTTTCATTTATGAACACTCCTTTGGAAGACACAACATACCCCAAGAACACTACTTGATCCATCCCAAAGCTACATTTTTTCATGTTACCATAGAACTTTTCTCTCCTCGAGATGTCGAGCATGAGTTGTAAATGCAGCAAGTGTCCTCCAAACAGCAGCTATACACCAAAATATCATCAATATACACCACAACCTATGAAGCATGGGTGCGTTTCGGGACTTGGATGCGGGTGTGGGTGCGGGTGTGGGACTCGGCAACTTTTGAAAAAGGTGGGTGCAGGTGCGGGTGCGGCGGGACTCGGTGATTAAAAATATTTTTATTTATATTTTTAATATATTGCTAAGCATATTTTTTCACATTATATAAACCTATACCAAATTTAAGAGCAATACTAGATAATATATTAAAAATATAAATAAATGTATGAATTGAGAGAGGAGTGTAGGGTGTGAGAGAGAATGCTTGAGTGAGAGGGCTGAATTTCGGCCTGAATCGGTCGTTTTGGCGGTTCGCCGGTATCGCCGATATCGGCCGAAACGGCCCGAGTGGGTGCGATTCAGCCCGGTTCCGGGCGAATCGGCCCGAGTCTCAGCCGCGTCGGGGCAAGTCGGCGCGAGTCGGCGCGAAAAAAAAAAAAAAAAAAAAAAAACCACGTGGCAGACGTGGCTCGACGCGGCATCGACACACGGGCAGCGGCGTCCCCTACGCGTCGCCGCATCGCGCAGCGTCTGACGCGGGTGCGGCGCCTCCGGCGCCGCATCCGTGCATTCCAGACCACAACACAAACCTCCAGCAGTGGTTGCAACATTTGTGTCATCACCCTCGTGAAAGTGCTTGGTGCATTTGTCAAGCCAAATGGCATAACAAGTCATTCAAATAATCCATGATGCATCTTGACAGCCATCTTCCATTCATCTCCCAGGCAAATTCTAATTTGATGATACCCACTTTGAAAATCAATCTATCTAGCATATCATCCATTCTAGGAATTGGAAAGCGATACTTGATTATGATCTTGTTGATAGCTCTACTATCCATACACATCCTCTAAGAACCATCCTTCCGAGGAGTCAAGAGAGCGAGTACCGCACAAGGGCTAATACAAGCCTGGATGTAGCCTCTATCAAGGAGCTCTTGAACTTGTTTTTGCAACTCTTCCTTCTCCTTTGGAGCCATATGATATGCTACCTTGTTTGGAAGGGCTGCTCCCGATACCAAATCAATGGCATATTGAATGTCTCGCATAGGAGGCAAGTTGAGAGGTAACTTATGGGGAAAAACATCACCATATTGCTATAATAACTCACTGACAACACTATGATAAACCGTTCCAGCCACTATGTTGACTGGAATCAATGCCAAAATGTAGCCACCACCTTGACTTTCTTGAATGAAGTTTTTAGAAGCAAGTATAGAGGCTGCAGAGGGTTTAGAAGTCACATTTTCCTTCATTGGTAGCAAAGTAAATTGTTATCTTCACTTTAGGTATAGGTGGTTTTCTTCCCATCACGCATCATTCGGCAATCATATTGTCAAGGCCTTCTAAGAAGGATATGGCATGCATCCATTGGTACTACATCACACCACGCTTCATCAAAATACTTCTTCCAGATAGAAAATGGCACCAAGCAACGCTTCGATACTTTCACCTCATTACCCTTCTTGAACCAAGAAAGTTTGTATGGATGTGGGTGATCTTGAGACGCAAGCTTCAACTCATCAACTACCTCTTGAGAAACCACACTTTCACAATTTCCCCATCAATGATCATATTACAAACTCTTCTTCAAATGTTGCAGGTTGTATAAAAAATATTGGTTCCCAACCAATCTTCTTCGGAATTGAGTTTAGGAGCAAGAAGAGTATTCCTCATCACAAGTGTCAAGCCCTCTTCTTCAAAATCACCACCAACCTCCTAATTTGAAGGTTGATCAAAAATGGGTTCTCCATCTTCACGTTCAAGCTCCTCCAACATAAGAGCCTTCTTCCTACAATCTGAAGTTCGATGCCCCAGCTCTCCAAACTAAAAAATTTGAAAGTACCCACTTGTTGCTGTCTAACCCCACCCCCATCAACAGTGGCTGTTTGGGACCATTTTGGGGTTGTAATAGCGGGTTTAGGGCCTGCTGCTTGCTGTCCAACCCCAGAAGTTTCTCCTCTACCATTAGTACTCGAATTCCCAACCTTATATTAGTTAGAAATCCCCTGACCAGACCAGAAACCCCACTGTCCAGACCTCAAAGCATGCCTAGTTTGTTGCTTCTCCACCGATAAAGCCCAGTTGTAGGCTTCTGACACATTCCACAATCATAGAAGGCTAAGGACATCTTGGATGGATGACTTCAATCCACTCAAGTACCTTGCAACCATTTGTTCTTCACTTTCATTCAAATCTACCCTTACTACAAGTTGGTAAAATGCCTCCGTAAACTCCTCTACACTACCTTCTTGCTTAAGGTTGTGTAGGTCTTTGTAGAGTGCTTGGGTGTAGTTGAAAGGAAGAAATTGCTCATGGAGCTTTTCTTAATCTTCTCTCAACTCTTGATCTTGACTTTACCACTTTGTTGGCAAGAAGTTTGCAATTTTTCTTACCAAGCAGAAGCTCTCCCCTTAAGGCGAATAGTGACTAGCTTCACTTTCTCTTCATCCAAAAATTTATAATAATCAAAGACCCTTTCAACAATGTTAAGTCAATTTACGAAGTCTTCCGGTTTGAGACTCCCTTGAAACTTTAGAATTTCAACCTTGAAGCAGTAGTCAAGCCTTAGCTCATTTCTTTCCACACAAGGCCTACCCCTTGGAGGAACTCCAAAAGGGTTCTCAAAATGAGATGAGAGTCATCAATAGCCTTAGGAGGAGGCTACAAATGTTGCACCACCTCTGTAAATGACGCAACTTGTCTACCCTAAGAGGTCAAAAAGGGTGGCTGGTTGTATGGCTTAAGAGTAGGGTGTGGCTGGCTGTCTGACCTAAGGGTAGAGGGGGTCGGTTGGCTGGCCTGAGAGTAGAGGGTGGCTACAGCAAAGAGTCAATCAACATAATATATAATAAAATCTCCATTAATATGCAGGAGAATGTGTGTAACTCTAACCTCTTACACCTGTAGTCACAATTGTAATGGGTCCATTTGATGCCAATAACTGCAGCTCTTCCCGTAGGCTGTTAACCTGGAGATGTCAAATGTATGATCATGAATTACATTTTGTATTCTAAATAAGTCTCCAAGAAGTACAAGGTATTCTAGTTTGCTAAGATGATAAGCAGATTTGACAAAAAAGGAAAAAAAAAGGGAGGGGAGGGGGGGACATCTTAAGCTTAACAAAACCTGGCTGTTTGAAAATCGTCTTAATGCAACTTTTATTGCTCTCAATAATAAATAAATTAACTGTTCTTTGGATGCAAAGGACTTTTGCCCTATTAGTCTTATTAGTGAGCGCACTATGAGATCATCGCTAAGTCCTAGGAAATAGGTTGAGATTGGTGCTAGAAAAAATTTTGTCAGGCTCTCAAAATGCATTTGTTAAAGGAAAGTAGATTTTAAATTTAGTTCTTAGTGCTAATGGATGTTTAGACAATAAACTGAAATCTGGAGTTCCAACGGTCTTACGCAAATCATATTTGGAAAAGCTTTTTTATTTATTTATATTATTAAATAATAGAATTTATTCAAAACAGGGATGCAAAACCTATATACACAGGAAGTGTACACCGGAAAACTGCACAATTAAACGACAAAATTACAAGGATCATTCATGTTCAATAAATGGGAAAAGGAAAATAATATTGTTGCTGTCAGCCATTCAAACAATGATATAAAGAACAACAATTTCAAATCTAGAGCTTTCCTTTTGTTTCCCTACAAAGCTTCTAGTATTCCTTCCTCTCCATATTAGACAATGAGGGATAGCCTTCCAAATTTCCATGTTTAAAAGTCGACCAAAGCAGCCTTGCTAACAGGCTAACATATCTATGACTCCTTTCAACATTGCCAAGTGAACCCCAAAGAGGCTAAACACCATATTCCACAATTCTCTGGCAATAGGACAATGGAGGAGTAGATGATCAATTGTCTCCCCATCTCTTTTAAGCATACAACACCTATTAACCACAATAATACTCTTTCGCAAATTGTCTATTTTTAAAATTTTCCCCAATGCCACAGTCTGCACAAAGAAAGAAACTCGAGTTGGTTCCTTAGGCTTCCAAATGCTTCTCCAAAGGAAGGTCAAATCGCCCTAGGAGCTAAACTCTGGAAAGGACTTAACCTCAAACCTCCTTACCTCCTTTGTGCAAAAGGCATCCAACAAACAAAGCTTATCTTCTTCGTTACCCAGCACTACAATAACTGATAAGGGCTCTGGCTCCCAACCATGTACCTTTTTTTAAAATTAGTAATTGTAATTTATTAAATTTGGAAAAACGTATATAAAAGTATACAAAGATTTAAAAAACAGAAAGAAACAAAAGAAAGAAAGGGAAGCTATAAGATTAGCAATACAAGTGCAATAAATCTAAAATCTCCATCAAAGAAAAGGTTGACACGGTAAAAGAGTGTATCATCCACTCGAAGAGAGTTTTCAAGAATAGAAACTTGAGATATGATACAAGTGTATCACCCATTCGAAGAGAAGAAATATGGCCCATAAACATCACCATATTTCTTCTCTATAACCCTCCGTTGCAAAGCCTCTCTCTCAGTGCCAAAACACCACAATCACTTCCCCAACAGAGCCTGCTTAAACAATCTCAAATTCCTGAAGGCCAACCCCTTCCTTTGAAGAGGTTCACATATTTTATTCCAAATTAACAAGGTGGAATTTGGACTCCTCGCCTAACCCTCTCCATAAGAAATCTCTCTGTATCTTTTCAATGATGGGCCACATCCACAGGGATAGGGAAAAGGGAGAGGAAATTTGAGGGTAAATTAACGAGTGTGGATTTAACCAAGGTAATCTTACCTTCGTTAGATAGATCAAGGCGCTTCCATCCTATCTATCTTCTTTCCATCTTCTCCAAGATGGTGTTACAAATGGTTTTTGCCTTGAATTTAGCATCCAAAAGAGGGTTGAGGTATTTCATTGGCATATGCAATGTCGCCAGAACATATGCCAATACATCCAGAATCTGCGCTTCCCCAACAAGTACGAACTCCAAATTCCCTAATTGCACCTTCAAGCCAGATACAACTTAAAACCATGTAAAAACAAACCTCAAATGCAAAGTTGATTGGTGTAGCATTAGAAAAATTCAAGGTGTCATCCGCAAAGAGGTGTGAAATCATCAATAAATTATTCTCCAAGTGTCCAACTGCAGCACCCAATAAAAATCCACCTCCCACTTCTTTATCAGTCATTGACACAGCCCCCATGACAATAACAAAGAGCATTTTCTTTCTTTTTTTTATTATGTGGTCTGTTTACAAGAAATGAAACTTGCCAGCATGGATAGACAGATGGTTTGTAGTTAGTGGAGTTTCCTTACATAGACTGGGTTGCCTTAGATGCTGATCAAAGTGGGATTTTGATTATGTGGGATAAAAGGGTTCTGGCACAAGTGGACAACATGGTGGGAACTTATTCTGTGTCAGTTTGGTGGCAGGGGGTGGTGGACGGTTTTGAGTGGGCATATTCAAGGGTTTATGGCCCGAGAGTAGTGAGAGGGGTTATATGTGGGATGAGTTGATTTGAGTGTAGCAATTTTGGGGAGTTCCGTAGTGTGGTTTTGGGTATCAATATTGTACGTTTTCCACTTATCAAAAAAAATATTGTACGTTTTCCAAGTGAGCGGATGAGAGGTTCAAGACTGATTCCTGCTATGGAAAAATTTTCTTAGTTTATTGAGGATCTTAATTTGATTGATTTGCCTTTAGAAGGAGGGCGTTATACTTGGTCAAGTGGTACGGACCAACCTTCAATTTCTAGGATAGATAGAGCTTTGGTCTCTCGTGATTGGGAGGAACACTTTCCGGATTTGATCCAACAAATATTACCTCGTCCTGTTTCAGATTCTTGTCCAATTCTTTTGGAGGCAAGGGGAATGGCGAGGGGGAAAAGCCCATTCAAGTTTGAAAATGTGTGGGTGAAGACAGATGGGCTTGCAGATAGATTTCAATCTTGGTGGAATTTACATTCTTTCTTTGGTACTCCCAGTTTTGTGCTCACAAAAAAATTGAAGGCTTTGAAAAAAGATATTGTACAGTGGAACTGTAGAGAGTTTGGAAATATGGGTATTAATAAGAAAAAATTACTGGAGGATTTGAAGAGGTTAGATGCTAAGGAAGGAGAGCTTGGACTCACTGATGTGGAGAAATGTGAAAAGGAAGAAGTAAAATACCAGGTAGCACATCTTCTTTCCTTGGAAGAAATATCATGGAGACAGAAATCGAGGATGTTATGAATCAGGGACGGAGATAATAATACTAAGTTTTTCCACAAGATGGCAAACTCCCATAGAAGGTATAATCATTTAGGTATTTTGTTGGAGGTGGTTGGGTTGATATATGAGGAGTTAGAGGTGGATGTAGTACAGTTTTATAAAAAATTGTATCAGGAGATGGAGGAGTGAAGACCATTCGAGGAGGGTTTGGAGTTTGATCATATTAGAGGGACAGGGAGGGGATGGCTTGAAAACAAAGAGCATGTAAATTGGGATTTCCTCTTACATATGCTGAGAAGTTGTGGTTTTGGTGAAAAAGAGAGGAGGTGGATTTGTTTTTGAATTTCCACATTCAGATTTTCTATTTTTATAAATGGCAGCCTAAGAAGCACCAACATAGACACAAACAAAACATAGGACATACCAACACGACAATTCTAAAAATTAGGACACAATGCGACAAGGACAAGACAATTATAAAAAAATGATAAACATGTATTTTTTGAATATTTCATATTAAAACATATTTCATGTTTATTTTAGGTTTTAGAAATATGTAACATGCATCAAAATCTTTGTAAACATATCTAAATTTAATTTCAAAATAATGGATCGATGATAGATTGCAAAGTACATCAACACCCAAGAAAAAAAATGTAACTAAACTATTAAACTACCCAGTTTTACATATTAAGCGCTTATTGTTTAAGTAACAGTGTTAATCTTCAAGGAACAAAAAAAAAATAGACATTCAAGAAATAAAAAAGGGGGAAAAAAAAAGCCTTGACTTATTGTGCAGTTGGGTAATGGGTAGTGACGAGAGAGGGACTAGAGAATTGAGAGCATTTATTATTAAGCAAATAAAGGTTAAACAAAAAAATGAACACGAGAGAGTTCAAGAAGTCAGCGAATAAGAAGCAGATCAAACAAATTGACAGCATTGCCGTTACCTAACAGAAAGCAGTGCTACTGAGCTGAGACAAGCGCTAACAGAGACATGCAGAGCAATTGACCATGTCCTTGCTTCTTAGAAGGCAGTCCTATTGATTTCTTTAAAAGTTTGCGAGAGTTATGCCAAGGAGACCCTATTTCCTCAATGCTTTTTGTTATTTTTATGAGGACATTTAGCAAGATGATGGATAAAGTAGTGAGGGTTATACATTGAGTTTCATGGTAAACGGTTCAGAGAGCAATTCATTGAATATTTCTCACCTACTTTGTACAGATGACACATTGATATTTTGTGGAACTAATTATAATACAAGAATGCATTTTAGTTATGTCCTTACCAGATTTGAGGCCATTTCAAGTTTGAAAGTCAATTTGGGAAAGTTGGAAATGGTTTCAGTTGGTATTGTGCAAAATATGGAGGAGATGATACATATTGTGGATGCAAAGTTTCAAACTAATCTATGAAATCTCTGAGCCTTCCATTGGGCTCTACTATCAAATAAAGCACAATCTAGAACTCTTTATTGAAAAAGATGTAAAGACTCTTGTCAGGGTGGAAAAGACTTTACCTATAATGTTGCATTGAAAACCGACTATCTCAATACTACATAAGAATGCAAAGACCACCTTGAAAAGGAAAATTTTATTTCAAATGTAAGTCAGAGAATTCTTGCTCGTTTTGGAGGGTGATGTAATTAGGACTTATAAGAAATAATAAAAGGAGAGTACTAATAAAATAATAAAAGGAGTGGCTTCTGTCACCTTGGTCCTAAGGAGTGGCTTTGCCATGGGTTTGACTCCTCCACACACCCCCCACCCCCTCCCCATATTACTTGAACGGTAAACCATTTTTAAGTGTGGGTGTTTTTTTATTTTTATTTTTTGGCTATTAAAAAAAAAAAAAAAAAACACCTGTATACTGTGGAATGTAACTTTCTACTTGAATTAACCAGCCAAATTAACTCAAGCATAACCCCGAAAAGCCTGAAAATAATTTCAGTCAGAGATAATATTCAGTGGAGATTCAGGAGAAAGCTTGCAAAAAGTTAACTTAAGTAGTAAATCTGCATCATGCTCTAAGGCACATAGCAACCATAAGAGAATAGCCAAGAGTCATTCTTGAGCTTAGAGAGCCCTCCTACTACTAGATTTATTGATGAGTATCTCTATACAATATAAAATCAAGGGCAAACCTGAGCCATTAGAGAGTCATTGCATGGTTTTTTAACTGACGAGGAAGAATCATCGTGTCTATTTTTCTTCAAAACAATCTGCATTAAAAAAATTAATACTTAGAAAACCTTATAATACATTAAAAATGATTAAGAATTTAACTCAATTTACATTTCTATAAAGAAAAAGGTAGAGTGATCAAGAGAGCATCTTATTTGATATAAGAAAAAGAAATTGAAAAGCCAGACTGACAATCAGTGCATCCTATGCCAATGCTAAACACAAGCAGAATTTGGAGTACCCTAATACCTTTAAGAATCATGGCTATGAGATCTAATTCACATCCAAAAACTATGGGATCCTATGATGCTCAAGAATAAAAGATTAATACAAAAACCATAATGTCCACCAAACACATATTATCAAGTTCCATTTTTTCTTTTTTCTTTGGTTTGCAGCATGTTCAAGGTATAATTAGTGGGCTGGAAGTAAAAACCCAAATTCAGAAGAATAAAGCAAGCAGCTGCTTGGTTAAGTTAGTCAATTGGTTTTGGACTGTTTATTAGCATAGAGATCCATAATCATTTAATTCTTTTGTTGATAGGTAACCCATAATCATTTAATTCATGCTCCATGCATGCATGTTGTGGTATGAGTCCCAAGGATTCCAAGCCTCTTTTGATGGCCATACTTGAATAAGTTAAACCTAAGAATGAAAGAATCGATTTCCTATCAGAAAAATACTTTCTTCATGGTCAGACACCAAAGAATCAGATTTAACATAAAGGATCAGATTTTTTTTATTATTGGTAAGTCACACACACACCCCAAGGTAGTCAAAAGCGAAAGGCAACCTTAAGGCACCAAGGCCTTGTATTGCCTGAGCTGTGAGGTGACAAAAAGGTGCTAGCCCGATTGAAGCAAGGCGCCAAATTTAAATGTAATTAATATATATATATATATATATATTTATATATATATATAGAACTTAATCATATGCATCTAATGTGTTGAAATATCATAATCAAGTGTCTTTGACATGTGTTGCATGAAGAAAAAAGGTCTATTAATTTATTTAAACATAGGCTTAACACAATTTAGGCTCTATTAATTATTCTAACAATAGGTTTTACAACAAGCTTCTATGAATTAATTAACATAACAATAGATTTTACAACAAACGTTTATAAATTAATCAATCTAACAATAGGTTTCGCAACAAGCTTTTGAAAATCTAACAATAATTCTACAACAAGCTTCTATAAATAATTAATCTATCAATAAGTTTTACAATAAACTATTTACCCAAAAAAAATAAAGGTTGTACAATAAAATTCTACTAAAACAGAGAGAGAGAGAGAGAGAGATATCCAAGCTAAACTCTATGATTGAAATAAAAAATTTAAAAAAAAAATCTAAAATGAGGAGGAAATAATAAAGAGGTGATACAGAGAAAGGAGAGCGAGAGAGGGAGGGGGGAGCAGAAAAAGAAAGGGATGAAATAGAGCTTTTTGACAGGAGAGAGAAGAAATAAAGAAAGAGGGGGAATTGCTTGAGAGGTGAGAGGTAGAAAAAAAAAATAGAATAATGGGGAAAAAAGCTGAGACTCTTGCCTTAGCACCTTGAACATGGTGTAAGGCACCCACATAGCTCGCCTAGGCTCTAAAGGCAAGAACCTCACCAAAATTGCCTCCCCTTAGATCCATAGAGGTGCCTTGCATCACCTGGGCACCTAGGCAAGTGCCCAACTTGCCTTTGGCTACCATGCACATACCCAATTGATCTTAAGTTATAAAGCTCACCAATAAATTATAAGTAGGAGGTGCTAGCAGAGCTAGAGCTCACTAAGAACATAAAGGATGAGATATTGAGAACAGGTCCACTCAAGGATTTGACTCCCATAACATATCCTACTTCATCATTCCACCCACAGCTCAAGCAACAATTTTAAGATTTGAATTGGGAACCTAACCCAATCACTATAAATGAGGCTACACAATTATGGTGATAGGAGATTGCTACAAAATGTGGGGAGGAATGGGATGCTTGGACTTCGGGTTCAGTTAGAGTACCTCATGGTCAGTTAGAGTACCTCATGGTTGTAGCTTGTGGCAGAGTATAAGAGCAGGTTTGGGCCACTTTGCAGCAATTTGTGTATTTTGAGTGGGGGATGGCTCTCATTTAAGATTTTGGCATGATTATTGCATTGGTGTGGAGGGAAAGCTCTTAAAGAGTTGATTCCTAACTTGTGACTTGTATGCCTACTTGTTTGATCAAAATGCCTCAATTCATTCAATCCTAGATTGCCTGGTAGGTGGGGTAGGTTGGCTCCGGAACACAAGAGTTCACAGAGTTTTTCATGATTGGGAATTTGAGTAAGTAGACGCTTTTCTAGATCTTATTTATCCAATATCCCTAGGAAAGAGAGGTGTGATAGGATGCTTTAGAAATTGTAAAGGGGTGAGCCTTTACTGTCCGATCTTATTATGAGGCTCTTCTTGGCACTCGTGCTAACCCTTACCTTGGAAGAGTGTATGGTTAATGACGGCTCCAAAGAGTGTCACTTTTTGTGCAGACAGCAGCATCGGAGAAAATCCTTGTGATAATCTTACCAAGCATGGATTTACCTTGGTTGGATGGTGTTACATGTGCCAATGTAGAGGGGAAACAGTAGATCGTTTATTGATTTATTATGAGGTAGCCTACGCTTTATGGAGCCTAGTTTTTAGAACTTTTGGGATACCATGGTGTTACTGAGGAGGGGCATAGATCTCTTGTTTGGGTGGAGGAATTTGCTTGGGAAGCACTCTCTGGAAATTTGGAATGTGGTACCATTATGTGTGAAGTGGCTGTTGTGGAAGGACAGGAATAACTGCACTTGTTGAAGATTCCAACAAATCACAATTCAGTTGGAAACTTTGCTGATCAGAAGTCTTATTGATTGGTCTCGTGTGTGGGGTCTTAGTCTTATAAATTGTAGCAATCTCATAGATTTTACAGAATCTCTTATATTTTGTGCATAACATTTGTAACTCTTTTAGGTTACGAATTACTCATCATCGTGAGCATAAAGTAATCTATTTTATTAGTAAAATTTTTATCACTTACAAGAAAAAGGCAACACATCACAAAACTTGATTACTCTAAAACACAAAGAGTTTGGAAAGTCACTTCATCTACTAAATATGCGCAATCCTCCACAAAAAGCAACAAAGAACAAAAACGAATAATTTTCTTTAGTAGAGGTACTTGGAATGAAGGAATAATTTTATAAAACTACTATTAGACCAGCTATTTTCTATGGTAGTGGTACTAAATATTGGGTTGTTAAGAAGCAACATATTCATAAAATGAGTCTAACTAAAATGAGAATGTTAAGATTGTTAAGTGTAAATATGTGAAAAAAATAGAATTAAAAATAAGGAAATATTCATAAAATGATGATTATAGCTGAAATGAGAATGTGAAGATCGGTAGTAAAAATACATGAGAAAGAGTGAATTGATTCATGTTAAGGGAATGAATATTGGACACGTTAATTAAATAAGTACTTTGGTATGACTTCAAATAGAATGAAATGAAAAAAAAAAAAAATGCGTGTGGATCAACCTAACTAATCCGTCATAGATCCACAGCCAACTCAAACAATTCTAAGGCTAATGCTTATTGGCTGTGTATATATATATATATATATATATATATTTGGTTGTAATAGAGGTGCTTGGAAGATAGATGACAAGCAAAAAATTTTTTTTTTTTTTTGAAGTAATTGATTAGGAAAAAAGAGGACATCATGAAAGTATAAGGGAAGTTGGAAAT